>OZ010791.1:613458237-614030737 GCA_963932465.1 Maratus speciosus
GGACTATTAAACGAATATTTCCGAATCAAAATTGCACTAAATTAATAACTGATTACAATACATAGGAAAGTCACATTTTAATTTCTTTCCTGATTATTAAATGTAAGTAAGCCATCACTTATTCTGTTCACTAGTTTTTTATAAAGGCACAATAGGTTGCTATATTTTTAGGTAGCTTTCTTTACAAAAAAGCTACCTATTGCAGCCGTTCGGAGGAAAGCGATTTCCAAAAATTTTGGTATATTTTCATCGATCATGACCCCCAGACCCCGAAACCACCCTCCGTTCAAAATTTATATATATATATATATATATATATATATATCTGACCTATGTCACACTGTAACTCCCGTAATTATGAACCGATTTCGATGTAATTCGGTGTGTACATAGTACATACCAATGTCTCGACCGAGTTCGTTGGCCAGCTTCATCCGCCGTTTTGTTTCAAAATGGCGGCCATTTAAAATTTTTAAAAAATTTTAAAACTTGAAATGTGGTACCAAAAAATTAAAAATGGAAAAATATTTTTTTCTTATGTATTTGATCTTTATACAAAGATTCCGGAGCAGTTTTTGTTTCGTCTATATCTTAAAAAATGGCTGAGTTATAGCATTTTGAATTTCTAGCGTTTAAAACGTCCTGTATTTTGTCAAGCGATAAAAGGCGTATTTATGAACCGATTTGGATGTAATTCAGTGTGTGCATAGTACATACCAATCTCTCGACCGAGTTCGTTGGCCAGCTTCATCCGCGATTTTGTTTCAAAATGGCGGCCATTTAAAATTTAAAAAAAAAATTTAAACTTGAAATGTGGTACCAAAAAATTAAAAATGGAAAAATATTTTTTTCTTTTTTCTTATGTATTTGACCTTTATACAAAGATTCCGGAGCAGTTTTTGTTTCGTCTATATCTTAAAAAATGGCTGAGTTATAGCATTTTGAATTTCTAGCGTGGCTGACATTTTGAAACGTCCTGAAATTTGTCACGGGATAAAAGGCGTATTTATGAACCGATTTGGATGTAATTCAGTGTGTACATAGTACATACCAATCTCTCGACCGAGTTCGTTGGCCAGCTTCATCCGCCATTTTGTTTCAAAATGGCGGCCATTTAAAATTTTTTTAAAAATTTAAAATTTGAAATGTGGTACCAAAAAATGGAAAAATATTTTTTCTTATGTACTTGACCTTTATACAAAGATTTCGGAGCAGTTTTTGTTTCGTCTATATCTTAAAAAATGGCTGAATTATAGCATTTTGAATTTCTAATGTGGCTGACATTTTGAAACGTCCTGAATTTTGTCACGCGATAAAAGGCGTATTTATAAACCGATTTGGATGTAACTTCGTTTATACATAGTACATACCAATGTCTCGAACGGGTTCGTTGGTCAGCTTCATCCGCCATCTTGTTTAAAAATGGTGGCCATATAATCTTTTAAGAAAAATTTAAATTTGAAATGTGGTACCAAAAAATTAAAAATTGAAAAAATATTTTCTTCTTATGTGTTTGACCTTGATAAAAAGATTCGGGAGCAGTTTTTGTTTCGTCTATATCTTAAGAAATGGCTGAGTTATAGCATTTTGAATTTCTAGCGTGTCTGACATTTTGAAACGTCCTGATTTTTCTCACGTAATAACAGGCGTATTTATGAACCGACTTGGATGTACCTTGGTGTGTACATAGTACATACAAATATCTCGACCAAGTTCGTTGGCCGGCTTCATCCGCCATCTTGTTTCAAAATGGCGGCCATTTAAAAAAATTAAAAAATAAAAATATTTAAATGAGATACCAAAAAATTGGAAAGTGAAAAAGATTTTTTTTGTATGTGTTTGACCTTAATACAAAGATTCCGGAACAGTTTTTCTTTCGTCTATATCTAAAAAAAATGGCTGAGTTATAGCATTTTGAATTTCTCTTGTGGCTGACATTTTAAAACGACCTGATTTTTGTCACGCGATAACAGGCGTAATTATGGATTAACTTGGATGTAACATGGATGTAACTTGGATGTAACTATTTGGATGTAACTTGGTCTGTACATAGTACATACCAATGTCTCGACCGAGTTCGTTGGCCAGCTTCATTCGCCATCTTGTTTCAAAAGGGTAGCCATTTAAAAAAAATTAAATTTAAAATTCAAAATGAGGTATTAAACAATTGGAAAATGAAAAAGATTTTTTTATGTGTTTGGCCTTGATACAAAGATTCCGGAGCAGTTTTTGTTTCTGAAAATTTGTTCTTTTGTTTATATCTTAAAAAATGGTTGATTTATAGCACTTTGAATTTCTAGCATGGCTAACATTTTGAAACGATCTTGTATTTGTCACGCGATAACACACGTATTCGCCTATTTCGATGTAAGAAGGCATGTGGATAGTATACATCAACACCTCGACCAAGTTCGCTGGCCAGATTCATCAGCCATCTTGTTTCAAAATGGCGACCATTAAATTAAAATATATATATATATTTAAAGTGAGGTGCAAAAAAAATTTGAAATTGAAAAAGGTTTCTTTCTTAAGTATTTGACCTTGATATAAGGATTCAGGAGCATTTTTTGTTTGTCTTTACCTTAAAAAATGGCTCAGATATAGCAGTTTCAATTTCTATTGTGGGTGACATTTTGAAAAATCTGATTTTTTGCATGCGACAGCACTCCTATATATTAACCGATTCTGATGTGAGTGAGCATGTGCACAGCAATTACTAAGGTCTCGACCAAGTTCACTTTTTAGCCTCATCCACCATGTTGTCTTAAAATAACAGGCACTTTAAGAAATTTCCGAATTTGGCAGCCAAATATATGTTACTTTAAAGAAAAGCAGCTTGGATAAAGCTGACTAATTTCGAGAAATTCTCATTCACTATATTGATAAAAAATTAGTATTGAATCTCCTATATTCGGTTTCCACTAAATTGAGCTTCGTGTGTTTGAATGATATAATTTGGCTGTTTTTAAATAAGGATTATGAAAGCTACCTCTTCCTCCCGGCACTGGCCGGAAGGACTTTTTTATATACACGTTTGTCACGTTACAATGTTGATATACTACATAATTTTTATGTGCGTTCGTAATTATATAAATACGTAGCGCCTATAGTCGTATGTCCGTCTGTCTGTACGCTCCTCTGCCTGTCTGTCTGTCCGTACGTATATAACAGAGCAAAATCTACCCAACCGAATGGTCTGAAATTTTATATATACTAGGGGGCTCGGCCCCCTACGAGCTACGCTCGCCAACCCCCGTCCAGACACCGCAGACTCTAAATGCACGCTAATGTGATCGGCTTTAAAAAGATTTCGAAAGATTGAATTATAATTTAAAAAACAGTGGCGATCTCCCTATAAACGGATTTCTATTCATTTCTCTTTGATTGGGAAATTTTAACGCCAAATCCGCTGCGGTACTACTTGATTATCCCGTCGACTAATTTCGCCAAATTATATAAATCGCCAAACCACTCACCAAATTATACAAATTGACATAATTTTTATTTTAAATAACGAAAGAACAAATAAATTAGTACAACATTAATAAAAGTACAAATAAAATGTCGAAATAAAAATAACTTGATGACGTAGACACGTGTAACAACATTTCAAAATAAGCTAATATAAAAGGAATTAAGTAAACAGAATCTTTGTCTCACGGTATTTTTTAACAAAGCGAAAAGAAAGTTCTTTTAAATGAGACATTTTAAATTAATTCTCAAAATATCAAATAAATGTCTAGCGCAATTTCTAAATTTAAAATTTTTTGCAATATTATTTTGTGTTCATTTTATGTAATAACTATAATGTGACGTAAATATGACGTAATTTCTCCTAAGACTTCTAACGCATGTTAATGAATTTATTATTTTACAATATCCTTTCTCTTTTAAAATTCACGTGTATGCTTTTTATGACGTAATTTTTAATAAGTTCCTGCTTTTTATACGTAATTATTTAATTCTAATTTGAAAGTTTTTTTCCTGTTTATAATAGTCACGTGTAAATAAATTTTTAATGTGAAGCAAACATTATTGCTTGCGTTTTTTATACAGTTGGCAACAGTTTAAATTAGTACAATTTTCTGAAATCTGTAAAAAATATCTCTAGAAATGCTGAAAATTTGAATTTAAAATAGAAATAAAACCTGAAAAAATGAGTCAAAATGAAAAATTTAATGCAATCTGCACTCCGGCAAATTCTAACGCATAAAATGATCTAAAAATGATTACACTGCCATGTATAGTTTTTGCTGCTATAAAACTTTTTTAGTGGAACGATTTTGTCCAACTTTGGCATTAAATAACTCTTAAAATAATTCTTCGATTTGAAAACTGTCTGCATCAGCGTGTTTATCAAACATTTCTGTATAAAACCACCGATTTTCATATTTTTGTATGCATTATTTTTGTTAATATTAACGAAGAAAGACCTCCGGTCACAAAAAAATCAAAACCGGCGGCGGCGGCGGCGGCGGCGGTGACAGCGGTAGTTACTTTTTTTTTAGAATAGAGAGATAATTTATGCAAAATTTTGTCGAGTCATTTCAAATTTTATGAAAATTGGATGTATAGTACGAACTAGTTTTATGCCACGTTAGTCATTTGCCACGTTTGAAGTGCAATTTCTCGTGCAATGCACTATCCGTGCATTAGGATTCGGTGGATAACAGAATCATTATGCTGTCAAGTATTGGTCAAGACCGCGTATGTTGTTTGCCATTGCTCCCCCCCCCCCCTTTCCCTGTCTTTTTTGGTGATATGGAATACCATTTGTGATATCATGAAAGTCACATTAAAGTCCGCAATTCGGAAACTATATATTTTTTAAATACATTTTTTTATTATTTTGCTTATGTTACACTGAAATTATTCCGAAATAAATCTTTGTAAGTATTGAAAACACGAAAATATTATAACCATAACTATATAATACTATAACCACATGGTGCAATAACAGTTTTGATATTGTTTTCTAGATAAAATCTTCTGGAAAATCAATATTTTGAAAATATTTTTATTTATTTATTCACGTGACATTTTTCATGTGTATGTTATTTTTTAATTTTCAGTTATGACTCATATGCTTTAATTATCTGCCGATTTGCAGTTAAGAGGTCCGGGGATAAAATTTCTCAGAAAAAATACAATTCTTTTTTTATTGGCTTAAAAAAAATACAGAGTTTTAGTATTAAATATCGTAAACCGCCTACTTTTACCTTCATTAGATCCAGAGATATAACACCTTTTGCCTTGAGAAGCGATGCATCAACTGCTCTCTGAGGAGAACTTTAACTTCATTTATCTCAGAATGAATTTTTTCACGATTCGTCAACTTTAAAAGAATATATCTAAAGTTCTTTGCAAGAAATATGTATGAAATTTTCAACAGAGATTTTAAGCTATATTTCCAACAAATTGACTTCAGGATTTTTAATTTTGAGTGATAATTGTGAAAATATGCTAATTAATGTAAAACTCAGTCATAAAAAAACTTCATTTTTTTACTTACATTTTTTTTTATATAAAATTCATAATCAATATTTTAAGAAATCCTGTAGACAAATTAAAATGACACATTTCTTGTACACAAAAGTGTAAAAATTTCGTAAATCGACTAAGTACTTCCAGAGTTATATCAAAAATTAAATATGTTTAAAATTTTAAAATTTTAAATTAAAAAACATATATTTAAAATGTTTCAGGATTTTTTTACATGTAATATTCTTATTATACACTAGCCTCCAAAAGTTAAGGTACAGGGAGTAAAAGCTTTCGATTGCACACGTTTTGTCGAATATATATCAACGTTATTGGCGAATTGTTCTTGAACTTTTAGGATGTAAATAACATGTTTCATTTTATATTTCTCGGTGAAGATTTAACGGGGGCTCAATTAGGGGCTAATAATAAATTTAATAATAAATAATATTTGCGATCACCTATGTAACAGAAAAGGCTGGAAATGGTTTGTCACTGTGGTAAACGACTATTTGGGTCCTGTTCAACGTTTGTACGCATATGTGTAAGCATAGCACTTATATTCGTAAAGATGTTACCGTTTTTGTGAAAAATTTAATTTTTTTGTTTATAGAATACAGAGTTTTCAACTAAATTTAACACAACATTCCAAAAACCTGACATACAACAGTAGCAACAGTATACTGCAATTTAAACATGAATATGTTGAATATTTGGTGAGATATGGGCATTTGTATGAAATAATTTTTAACTGCGCATGCGTGGAAGATCCTAAAATTTTTATTGTATAATTTAATAGTCAACTATTTAGGGCAACTTATATAGAAAGTCCAGTCAAATATCGCGAAAATTCACAACGATAGGGTCGATATAGTGAGTTGCTTCCTTAAAATAGCTTTGTTATTAGGGATTTTCCGCAACTTTCCAATCAGCTCACTATATCTTTCTAAGTTTTCACAACATTTTACTGGACTTTTTATAGAAGTTGCCTCAAAATACTGACTACCAAATTATGAAATAAAAATTTTGAAATCTTACGCGCATTCGCAGTTAAAAATCATCTCATAAAAATGCCCATATCTCATCAAATATTCAATATATTCATTTTTTAATTGCAGTATACTGTTGCTACTATTATTTGGCAAAATTTCTGAAAGTTGTGTTAAATTTGGTTGAAAACTCTGTATGCTATAGGCAAAAAACTTTTGAATTTTTCACAGACACAATAACACCTTCGCGAATATGAGTTCTGTGCTTACACAAATGCACACAAACGTTGAACAAGACCCAAATAGTCATTTAACACAGTGACAAACCATTTCCAGAATTTTCTGTTACATAGGTGATCGCTAATATTATTTTATTACTCAATTTATTATTAGCCCCCTAATTGTCTTCCTGACTAAATCTTCATCAAGAAATATGAAATCAAACATGTTCTTTTCATCCCAGAAGTTTAAGAACAATTCGCCAATAGTTTTTGTAGATATTCGACAAAACGTGTGCAATCGAAAGCATCCAGTCCCTGTACCTTAACTTTTGGAGGCCAGTGTATTAAAACATATTTCAGAAAAAAAATTTCATAACAAAATCTCTATAAATAAAAAAAATAGAATTTTGGGCCCCGAACCCCTTAAAAACGACTAAATCTATGAACATCTGATAAGTTCATAAAATTCCTTAAAATAGTATTTCACCGTACAGCAAAAGTATATAAAACTAAATTTATCAAGTCAGTTAGTTATAACAAGTTGGTTTATCTCACTGTTGATAATCTTCAAAAGGTTAATTATAGAACCTAATTACCAATCATAGATTAGTTGTAGAAATTTTAAATGGATCGATTTAAAATGCTAATTTCAGAAATGAACTTGGTCGACGAGTTAAGAATCTCAGTATAACTGTTACAAATGCTAATCGTTATCGTAAATGATCGTTGAAATTAATTACTTTTAGTACTTGATGTGAAATAATGTTCTTCCAGCAGTGCATTCATTTGTGTCTTCAGATTAAAACTGAGCATAAAATATCTAACAAGGGAAGATACAAAACTCAATAATTCTAAGAATTATGGAACTTTGAGGATATCTTCTGCTTATGAAAGTATGTCATATGGATTTTTTTTTCTCGTTGCTCAGATTTATTGTAAAGGAGAAACAAAGGGGTAATTTATTTTAAGGTGCCGGAATATTTTTTCGCACTTTTCAACATAGTCGATAGGCGTTTATGATTTCGGTTTGCCTGTCTGTCTCTCTAACGCGTCCGTACTCCCACTCTCGTAAATATACAGGGTGGCGGGGGTTAAAACATTCCGAGTAGTATTGAAAGTATATTACGGGGACCCTTCACTCACATGAAATCACTCGCTCAGTAATGTTAAACCTATGGGCAGGTTGTTTTCGAATTTCTCGTTTAAATTTGAATATTTTTGATTTTTTTGCATAGGATAGCTGAGGTCGATAACACGTAAACGGAGTGACAAATGTTGTCACATAACTACCGTCAGCGGTCTGTCAGACAGCTTAATATAAAGATGAATAAAATGCTACATTAACTCTCAAAATACTATTTCTGTACTAAACTTCACGTACAGGACTATTATATTTAAAATTCAGATATTCAAAAGTCTCTAGTGAAAGTAAACGGATTCCAAATAAAACAAATATGAACCAGTATCTATAGTTAAACTGAAAATTTGTGAAAATTGAAAAATGCAGCAGTCTGTGAGACCGATAACAGCGAATAAGGGTTAATATGGATATTTTTTACTTTTTCAATTTCGGTTGCAGATTTTTTTAATAAAGGTACTTTCACTTTCACAGAACTAACTGGTTTCGAAACTGAAATTACCTTTAATAAAAAAATTTGCAACCAAATCGAAAAATTAAAAAAAAAGATCTGATTAAAGATCAACTTCATCTATCCTATACAAAAAAAAAAAAAATCGTTTAAAAATATTCAAATTTAAGGGGGTCCGGGACACATTTTCAAAAAAAAATTATTTATTGAGTTAAAATTTTGAAATTTTTTGTGATGGTTAACCATATCATTTGTAAACAAAATCGCATGATAAAACTTCTCATAATTTTTTTTTTAATTTAAATTTTAAATTTTGTTAAAAAAGTGGGGTAGTTTAAAATCGTTATAACTCAAAATATTATTTATAGAATTTCAATTTTTTTTATTTAAATAAACCGAAATATATAAATTTTAATTTAGAGCCAGCATTTTAAAAAATATTAATTAAAAAAAAAATTAAAAATGTTTAACGAAAAAATTACAAAAAAAGTGGTGCAACTTTTTAAAAAAAATCATATTTTCAAAAGTAAATATATTTTTTCAAATATGCTGGCTCAAAAGTAAAGTAAAATAATTGAAAAAGATATGTTCCGAGTTTCAACCCTGTATCTATAACGGTTCTCGAGTTATAAGAATTTAAACATGAGAAATGGTGAAAAAACCTATCTTGAAGAAAAACGCAATTTCACAAGAACTCGTTTCCTTGACAACCATAGCTTGAAAGGAAGATTTTGAAAACAAACCAAAACGAAAAAATTAATATTTCCTGTTCTAATTGCGATAGAAACATGATTTAAACATCATTTTAAGCAGAAAACGACAGAGAATTTTTTAATCCAATAAAAAAAAGTTGAAAATTTGAAGATTTTTGTGTCCCGGAACCCCTTAAACGAGAAATTCGAAAACAATCTACCCATAGGTTTAACATTAACCCCTTGGGAACGAGCGACACGTATACGTGCCGCATGGAGCGCTCAGAATCCTTGTTTTTCGTCACCAGTAAAATTTTACTGTAAAATTTGCCTTATTTAATCAGCGCATTTTTTCGATTCAACAAGGCACAAATTTCTGTTTTTAAAAAACGGTGACAAAAGATTAAAAATTTCGTAAAAGGCTCCCGTCCCGAAGGGGTTAAGGAGTGGGTGTTTTCAAATTAGTGTAGAGTCCCCTTAATGAGTTTTCACAAACTAGAATTTAGATTTTTTTTTAGTACTATTAATTCCCAATTGAACATTTTCTGCAGCGTAATTGAATTTACACATGCAAGAGAAACAAAGTATTATTAGTTTTAATGTTAATTTTATTGCTGTTAATTTATCACGTTAGTCTATAAAATATGTTTGCTTAGGGGGTTATCGTGAACCTTTATCTCAGCGGAAATCGACCCAAAAATGGAAAATTATTTATGTGCATGTTATTATTGTCCAGTTTTTTCTGAGCCATTTGCAAAAAGCCGCATGCAAATGCGAATATTTTTCGCAACGTTATAAGCGTTTGAATTTTGTATCCAAATCATTTTTAGGCCCTTTAATTATACTTTAAGTCTATTTCTCTCAAAACTGATTTTTCAACGTTTTTAGATTTTTAAAATGTTCTATGCGTCATAATACTTGATCAAAATTCATGAAATTAATAAGGACGAATCCTGATATTGCTTATAAAAAACTGCGCATGCATTTTAAAATTCAACTGCATTAAGTTATTTAAATTTGATTTTTAGCTTATTAAAAGGCAAAATTTTGATAAAAGCGATATCGAATTCAGGAAAAAAATGCTAAAAAATTAAGTATTCAAGGAATTAAAAAATCGATGCACAGATTTGTTTGTAATAGAGTTTTAAGAGATTTAAATACCAAATCGAGGAAATATATCAAAAATTAGGACGCATTTTAAAATTTCGTTTTAAAATTTGAATTAAAAAAGTCCTTCCGGACAGTGCCGGGAGGAAGAGGTAGCTTTCATATTCCTTTTTTTTTTAAGCCAGCTTATATTATTCAAACACACGGAGCTAAAATTAGTGGAACCCGATTATAGAAGATTAAATACTAATTTTTGTCAATACTGAATATGAATGAGAATTTCGCGAAATTAGTCAACGTTATCAAAGCTGGTTTTACATAAAGTGATTTATATTTGGTCGCCAAATTGGGTGATATCTTGAAGTGCCCGCCATTTTAAAACAACATAATGGCTGCAACAAAGCTAACCAATGAACTTGGTCGAGACCTTACCAATTCCTGTACACATGCACACTCACATCTAAATCGATTGATATATACAAGTTCTGTTGCAGGCAAAATATAAGATTTTTCAAAATGCCACCCACATTAGAAATTCAAACTGCTATATCTCAGCCATTTTTTTAGACAAAAGCAAAACATAAAATGCTCCGGAGACTTTGTATCAAGCTCAAACACATAAGAAAAAAATAAAAAAATCTTTTTCAATTTCTTATTTTTTTGTACCTCATTTTAAATTTAAATTGTTTTTTAATTTTTAAATGGCCGCCATTTTGAAACAAGATGGCGGATGAAGTTAGCAAAAGAACTCGGAAGTGAGATTTCTATGTACCATATGCACATGCCTTGCCACATCCTTATCGGTTCATAAATACGCGTGTTATCGCGTTACAAAAATCAGATCGTTTCAAAATGTCAGCCATGCTAGAATTTAAAAGTGCTATAACTCAGCCATTTTTTTAAGATATGGACGAAACGAAAACTGCTCCGAAATCTTTGTATCAAATGAGACACATAAGAAGAAAATCTTTTTCAATTTCTAATTTTTTTGTACCTCATTTTAAATTTAAATTTTTTTTTAATTTTTAAATGGCCGCCATTTTGAGACAAGATGACGGATGAAGTTCGCAAACGAACTCGGTTGAGACATTGGTATGTTCTATGTACACACCAAGTTATATCAAAATCCGTTCATAAATACGCATGTTATCGCATGACACAAATCAGATCGTTTCAAAATGTCAGCCACACTAGAATTTCAAAGTGCTATAACTGAACCGTTTTTTAAGATATAGACGAAAAAAATATGCTCCGGAATCTTTGTATCAAGCTCAAACACACAAGAAAAAAAATATTTTTCAATTTCTAATTTTTTTGTACCTCATTTAAATTTTTTTTTTTAATTTAAATGGCCGCCATTTTGAAACAAAATGGCAGATGAAGCTGGCCAATGAACTCGGTCAAGACATTGCTATGTGCTATGCACACGCATTGTCACATCCAAATCGGTATATAAATACGCGTATTATCGCGTGACAAAAATCAGATCGTTTCAAAATGTCAGCCATGCTAGAAATGCAAAGTACTATAACTGAGCCATTTTTTAAGATATAGACAAAACAAAAAATGCTCCAGAATCTTTGTATCAAGCTCAAACACATAAGAAAAATCTTTTTCAATTTCTATTTTTTTTTTGTGCCTCATTTAAAATTTTTTAATTTTTTAATTTTTTAAATGGCCGACATTTTGAAACAAGATGGCGGATGAAGCTGTCCAACGAACTCGGTTGAGACATTGGTATGTATTTTGTACACACCAAGGTACATCCATATCCGTTCATGAATACGCCTGTTATCGCGTGACAAAAATCAGGACATTTCAAAATGTCAGCCACGCTAGAAATTCAAAGTGCTACAACATAGCCATTTTTTAAGATATAGACGAAACAAAAACTGCTACGGAATCTTTGTATCAAGGTCAAACACATAATAAAAAAATATTTTTCAATTTTCAATTTTTTGGTAGCACATTTCAAGTTTTAATTTTTTAAAAAAATTTTAAATGGCCGCCATTTTGAAACAAGATGGCGGATGAAGCTGGCCAACGAACTCGGTCGAGACATTGGTACGTACTATGTACACACCGAGTTTCATCCAAATCGGTTCATAAATACGAGAGTTACAGTGTGACAAAGATCAGATATATATATATATGGATATATATATATATATATATATATATATACATAAGGTATATAATTGTGTGTATTGTTTAAGATGTAATGTGTGCAATCAAATGTACATAGGAGAGACTTCTACTCCTTTAAATAAGAGATTCAATAATCACAAATCAGACATTAGAAATCTTAAGTATAAAAAAGAGGATCAAGAAATAGAAATTTCACATTTTTCAGAACATGGCATAGATAACATTAGGATTTCTATATTGTGTATTATACCTAATAAAACGGAAAGAAAGATTCGTGAAAAGGATATGATGATAAAGTTTGGTACGGTCTATCCATATGGACTTAATGTTATGTTTAACCACAGTAATATAATTAAAAACTTTAAAACTAACAATTTAGATGATACAGTTTATGACAAAATTAATCATGACATTGGAAACGAGTTGATTAGAAATAGTAATCAATATACTAAGTTGAATAATTTTAAAAAATTAAATACTTGTACAGACATAGTAAATGAAATAATTAATTATAAAGGTGAGCGAAGAGTTAATGTGATTAAAGGTTTGATTTTCAACATTAAGAAGAAATTAATTCCCGTAACTTTAAGAACTTTACAGTCTAGGGTAGAAAATGGGAATGTTGATCTAGGTTTGGATTTGTTGAGATATAGAATCAAGACACAAAAATTACAAATGTATTGTAACATTGACTATGGCCATGTTAGTGCAATAAATAAAATCTATTTTATAATGGATTATTTGGGTGATGGCCATAGGGGTGTAAATTACAATAAAATGCTGAATAAATACAATGAATTACTACCAGTCGGTAAAATAAAAATAGTTAAGGCTTTTAAATATGATAAGCCTTTGGGGAGAACTATTTTTAATTATAATTTATTTGCTAAAGATCTAAAGAAAAGTATTGCAGGGAGTATCTGCCATGACAATGATTCTGAATTTGTTAATTATAAAGACAAGTATTATGGACATGTTATTACTGGAGATCTAAAGATAGTAAAGGATGAGGAGTTGAGGAGGTTAATGGAGTACGGAACTAAATATCGTGTGAAACGTACTCTCACTAAAAGTGTTGCAATTAAACGTTTTACTATTAATATAGATATATTTATAAATAAACTAATGTATAGATACAATTTGCCATCTAGTGTTTTTGACGAGTGGAAGTATTATATATTAAGAGATTTTAAACGAGAATTTTCCAGAGATTTTGACGGAGTTAATAGAGAGAAATACAACAAACTTACACATTCAATTAAAGAGATTCAGGAAAATTTTATAATCACCTATGTGGATAAAGCAAATACAAGTTATTCACTGATATGTAAGGTACTTTACGGTAAACTTTTGAATGATTGCTACAATAATAAAAATAGCTATTTACCATTGAATTCGAAAGCTGCAGTAATAGAAAATAGGATTAAAGCGATCTATAAAAAAGTTAAGCTGAAACAAATGAGTCAAAGTTTCCCTTATCTCATACTAGTGCCTAAATTCCATAAAACCCCTATCAAATTCAGGAGTGTGACCTGTGGATTTGGTTCATATATTGGTGCCGCTAGCAAGGCTTTGCTGGGGGTGCTGGAGGGGGTGTTTGACGGAGTGATGGGGGGAGAGACGACTTTTATTATCAAAAATAGCTATACACTATTAGATAATCTGAAAAAATTAAAAAATATTACTGGTTTATTCGCTTACAATTTTGCAGACCTCTATAATACAATTGATTTGACAGATTTAAAAGATAAAATAGTAGATTTTTATAATACAAATAGTACTTTGGATGTTCATTATGATTTTTTCATAAATTTATTTCAGTTAGTAGTACAAGAAAACTACCTTTACGAAGGAAATACAATATTTAAACAGATTCGGAATATTCCAATGGGGGGGAGTTGCAGTTCCATTTTGGCAAACATTTACTTACATATATATGAAAGAAATAATAATTTAAACAGTAACACATTATCCTACAGATATATAGATGATGTTTTGATAGTTAAATTAAACAATGATATTGAAAATGTTGATTTTACATATTATCCTACGTCTCTGACTCTGGAACCCTCATCCCAGAATTGTAAAAATATTAATTTTCTAGATGTGAACCTGAGCATAGAAAGTGAAAATTTGATATCTAAGATATTTGACAAGCGAAATGATTTCAACTTTAATACCTTAAAGCTGATATATTTTGATTCCAATGTGCATGTTTCGATTACAGGGCCGTAGCAAGGTCTTCAGAGCCCTCCCCCCCCAAAAAAAAACATATTTTTCGGCCCCCCCCCCTCTAAGATTTTAGAGAAATATCTATATTTAATTTTCCAACCGAGTTCCATTGTATAACAACACCAGCGAAGTTTCGCTGGTCGCTGTGGTCGAATTTTCCAAAACGAACTTCAAATTGAACGAATTTGTAGTTAGACTGCACTGCTTTCGACAGCGTACACCCATAGGGGCTATGTCCGCTCCGATCTCGAATCATACGAACCTTGAATTATTGTAATTTTTTTATTTAGATCCAGATTAAATTCAAATTTTCAACATTTCGCCCACGTTGCTGCAGGAACAGATTTGATATTTTTACAATGTGAATTTAATCAAAGGACTTGCAAAATTTAACTGAGAATTCTTCCATTTAGGAAAAAAATGTCAAAAAAATCGCCGAAGAACGCGAAAGAACGCCAAAAATTGCATAAAAATTTTCAAAGTTCATAGAGATCAAACTTTACTCATATTGGGTTAAAAGCCGTTTTTTTTTTTTACGAATATTAAAAAACTACCAGAAAAGTGAAAAAAAGCCAAAAATCACATAAAAATTCTCGAAAATTTTAAAAACAGCAGAGGACAAAATTTGGCAAAAAAGTTTGAAACTGAATTCCTTTTACAAATGTAGAATTGCTAAGTATTGTTCATAAACAAAATAAATAAATAAAAAATATGGAAGTCGTTTTCGTATTTTCAATTTTCTCTTCAGTTTGACAATGCTATCAGCGTGGCCCAGACAGATTTTCTTTAAGCAGAAAATATTCACTTATAACAATTTTTTTCCCTCTCGGATTGGTGCCTTTTATTAAATACATATATATGTACAGATTTACTAATTAAAAAAAAATACTTTTGGGATGTTGTTTTCATATATTCCGGTTTTCTCCAGTTTAAAATTGTCACCCAAGTTGAAATTTAAGAAAAAAAAAAACCTTCGGATAGAAGGTACCTTTCTTTGGGCAACGAAGACGGGTTTCCTAGTAGCTAATAATAAAGACAGACGTTTGTCTGTCCAGAGTTTTTCTTTGTCTGACAAGATGTTTTTCTGTTTCAAAAAGATGTTCTGTTTCACAAGATGTTTTTCTGTTTCAAAATTTGACAGGAAGGTTACCTGTATGCCTGAAGTTGCTCGAAACAGGTTTTTAAATTTTTTGATTCGAATTTTTTTCATTTAATTTTTTACGATATTTTTTGTATTTTTTCGAGTTTCGTGCTTTTTCCCCCACATTCATAAAAGGAATAAATTTTCAATCCATCTTTCTATTTTAGCCGAATATAGTAAAGTAGTCTTCTTCGATTTTTAAATATTTCGCGAATTTTTTATGTGATTTTTAACTTTTTTTCGCGTATATTTTGACATTAGTAAAAGGAATCAGGTTTCAGTCTTTTAGCCCGATATACTAAATTTTGTCCTTTGCGATTTTTGAATTTTTCACGAACGTTTTCTTTTTTTTTTTTCCCTTTTTAAGACCCCCGTGATTAGAAGAGATTTTATCTCACATTTGAAGAAACTTTCGTCTTTAGAAAGGAAAATTTCTAGAAATTTTGATGTTTTATTCGCGACTTCTTCGTGTTATGAAGAAAAAAAGTCATGCGTAAAAGTTCAGTTTCTAATAGGGAGAAGTACAATGCAGCAAAGTTTGCGGAACACTCCTGTGATTTGATTTGACAAAAATGCATCTTTAAATTTAGTAAGGATGTTAGGTAATTTTTATGTTAGATTGGTGAGTTTTCTATATTTTCGCGTAAAATGAGAAAATCAAATCAAAAAATCAAAGCTTTTTTTTGTGTGTGTGTGTTTGAATGAAAGAAAAAGTTACGGAAAAAATCCTTCAATTTACTGATTTCTTTCTTTCTTTCTTTTTTTTTTCTTGGAGAGACAGTGTAAAAGGAACCCAGTTTCTATCTTTTATCCCAATATAGTAAAAATTTTGCCATCTGCGGCACGGATTTTTGACATCCCTAAAAGGAATCAGGTTTCAGACTTTTAGCTCAATATAGAAAATATGTCCATAGAAATTTCTGAATTTTTTACGAACGTTCTATGTGATTTTTAACATATTTTTGTCTTTCACGGCAATTTTTTCACATTCCAGTTACTTTCTTTTGACTCGATATAATCAATTTTCTCTCAGCGATTTTTGAATTTTTGCCCAATTTTTTATAAGATTTTTACACTTTTTTTTCGCATTTTGCGGAGTTTTTTGACATTTTTTTTCTGAAACCGAAGAATTATCCAGTAGATTTTGCTGCTGTCATAATTAAGCTGAAGTGGAAAAATAACAAATTTGTTCCTGTAGTAACGTGAGCTACGATGCTGGAAAAGTATACTTTTATCTGGACACTATCACTTTTATCGAAAAAATCATCGAAATTCGAAAAAAATATCGAAATATTCAATGATTGTTTGATTCAAGATCGGAGCGGGAATATCCGGAAAAGGTTTACGATGCGAAAGGCAGTGAAAGCCCCCAATGGAGAACTCCAAAAAATAGGTTCTTTTTTTCAAAAAGCAATTAGCGAAGCTCTGCTAGTAGATTAAATAAATACACAATGTAATTTATGTATAGTTAACATAAGTAATTTATCGAGACAAGAGAAATGAAATGTTCAAAACGAAACAGTTCGAACATAAGTGGATAGGCGGCATATGCAATGCACATAGATGCCCGCTTATTGGGGTCCCCAACGAGATTAAGAAGCATATATTTTTTGAACATAAAAAAAAAAAAAAAATGAGGCTTAAAAGTTTTGAATCTTGAGTTCCGAATTTTGCTCACTTTTAAGAGCGGCCCCAAAAAAGAAAATTTATAAAGTATTTAGAGCCTGCAAATTTTCTTTCATCTGGGAACTTTTAAAGAGAATGCTGGCTATAGAAAGAAAGTGCATATCTGTTTTGGTCAAAAGAAGTAATAGTATTAAGAAAGTTTTGAACCTTGTTGGGGCCCCCAACGAGATTAAAAAGCATATTTTTAAAACATTTGAATAAAAAGATGGGGCATAAAAGTTTTGAATCTTAGGCTCCAACTTTTCCTCACCTTTATAGGAGCCCCTAAAAAAGGCAATTAAAAACGAATTTAGAGCCTGCAATTTTTTTTTCATCTGGGAACCTTTAAAGAGAATGATGGCTATAGAAAGAATGTGCATATCTGTTTTGGTCAAAAGAAGTAATAGTATTAAGAAAGTTTTGAACCTTGTTGGGGCCCCCAACGATATTAAGAAGCATATTTTTAAAACATTTGAATAATAAAAATGGGGTCTAAAAGTTTTGAATCTTGGGCTCCAACTTTTCCTCCTGTTTATAGGGGCCCCTAAAAAAGACAATTCAAAAAGAATTTAGATCCTGCAAAATTCCTTTCATCTGGGCACCTTTAAAAAGTATGGTAGCTATAGAAAAAAAAGGGCATGTCTGTTTTGGTCAAAAGAAGTAATAGTATTAAGAAAGCTTTGAACCTTGTTGGAGCCCCCAACCCAATGATATTAAAAAGCACATTTTTAAACCATTTGAATAATAAAAATTGGGCCTAAAAGTTTTGAATCTTGAGTTCCAACTTTTCCTCACTTTTATAGGGGGCCCCAAAAAAGTTAATTAAAAAAGTATTTAGAGCTTGCAAAATTTCTTTCATCTGGTCACCTTTAAAGAGACTACTGGCTATAGAAAGAAAGCACATATCTGTTTTGGTCAAAATAAGTATTAGTATTAAGGGAGCTTTGAACCTTATTGGGGCCCCCCAACGAGATTAAAAAGCATATTTTTAAAACATTTGAATAAAAAGATGAGACCTAAAAGTTTTGAATCTTAGGCTCCAACTTTTCCCACCTTTATAGGGGGCCCTAAAAAAGACAATCCAAAAAAATTTAGAGCCTGCAAAATTTCTTTCATCTGGGAACCTTTAAAGAAAATGCTGGTTATAGAAAAAAAAGAACATTTGTTTGAAGGAACTGATAGTATTAAGGAAGTTTTGAAACTTATTGGGACTCCCAACGAGTTTGAAAAGCATGTTTTTTAAATATTTGAATAAAAAAGTGAGGCCTAAAAGTTTTTAATCTTGGGTTCCAACTTTTCCTCCCGTTTATAAGGGGCCCTAAAAAAGACAATTCAAAAAGAAATTAGAACCTTCAAACTTTCTTTCATCTGGGAACCTTTAAAGAGAATACTGGCTATAGAAAGGAAGTGCATATCTGTTTTGGTCAAAAGAAGTAACAGTATTAAGAAAGTTTTGAACCTTGTTGGGGCCCCCAATGATATTAAGAAGCATATTTTTAAAACATTTGAATAGTAAAAATGGGGCCTAAAAGTTTTGAATCTTGAGTTCCAACTTTTCCTCACTTTTATAGGGGGCCCCAAAAAAGTTAATTAAAAAAGTATTTAGAGCCTGCAAAATTTCTTTCATCTGGTCACCTTTAAAGAGACTACTGGCTATAGAAAGAAAGCACATATCTGTTTTGGTCAAAAGAAGTAATAGTATTAAGGGAGCTTTGAACCTTATTGGGGCCCCCCAACGAGATTAAAAAGCATATTTTTAAAACATTTGAATAAAAAGATGGGGCCTAAAAGTTTTGAATCTTAGGCTCCAACTTTTCCCACCTTTATAGGGGGCCCTAAAAAAGACAATCCAAAAAAATTTAGAGCCTGCAAAATTTCTTTCATCTGGGAACCTTTAAAGAAAATGCTGGTTATAGAAAAAAAGAACATTTGTTTGAAGGAACTGATAGTATTAAGGAAGTTTTGAAACTTATTGGGACTCCCAACGAGTTTGAAAAGCATGTTTTTTAAACATTTGAATAAAAAAGTGAGGCCTAAAAGTTTTTAATCTTGGGTTCCAACTTTTCCTCCCGTTTATAAGGGGCCCTAAAAAAGACAATTCAAAAAGAAATTAGAACCTTCAAACTTTCTTTCATCTGGGAACCTTTAAAGAGAATACTGGCTATAGAAAGGAAGTGCATATCTGTTTTGGTCAAAAGAAGTAACAGTATTAAGAAAGTTTTGAACCTTGTTGGGGCCCCCAATGATATTAAGAAGCATATTTTTAAAACATTTGAATAATAAAAATGGGGCCTAAAAGTTTTGAATCTTGAGTTCCAACTTTTCCTCACTTTTATTGAGGGCCCCCAAAAAGACAATTTAAAAAGTATTAAGAGCGTGCAAAATTTCTTTCATCTGGGAACCTTTAAAAAGAATGATGACTATAGAAAGGAAGCACATTTGGTTGAAGGAAGTAATAGTGTTACTGATCGTAATTAAAATCTCCCGTACGAGGGCGCTGTGTCAGCGCCGTAATTTTATTTATTATTCCAATCGTCTGCGTGTTGACCATAGATTGTAATTTAGTTACTAGTGAGTGGAAACACTGAATTTTTGTTGTTGTTATTGAGATAATGGAATGTTTGATTTGGAAACGGCCAGAGAGACTGTTTCACTCTTAACAATTATTGTTTTAAAATAAAGAAATATACAGTTCACTGCGAAGAGTTCCTTAAAAATGGTGTCATTGAGTAACTTATTGTTTATTCTTAACATAAATTGGTCCTTCGAGGCCAAAGTAAACGGATTTATCGTTTGCTTTTAGAGTCAAGAATCAGCGACGAGACTTGGTTTCTTCGAATAAGGTAGGACTTTTTCTTTAACATGTCTACTGAATTAAAAAATATTTTGACAAAAAAAAGAGTTTTAAAATGTAAAATTACTAAATTTGTGAGTGAAATTAAATTAAGTGACTCTGATGAATGTTCTTTAGAACTTGTAAATACGAAATGTGATCAATTCAATACAGAATTGAAAGAAATGTTTGATAAAATTTATTCATTGTGCGATGAGGAGGAAATTGATAAATATATCGATGAACAATCATCGATTGAAAAAGAGTTAGATGAAACTTGGTTAAAAATTAAAAGAGCGAAACAAAAACAAATAAATGTTCTTAATGAATCAAAGCCGAAACAAGAGAATAGTGTAACGGAAGTTCGACTTCCCACGATTAATCTACCTTCTTTTAGTGGAAACGTACAGGATTGGATATATTTTAGTGATCTTTTTAAATCTAGCGTTCACAATAATAGCGCACTTTCGGGTGCTCAAAAGTTATCATATTTGAAATCTTCGCTTCATTCTGAAGCTGCAAAAGTTGTACAAAGTATAACGATTTCAGATGATAATTATCAAACAGCGTGGTCCTTATTAGAGGAAAGATATTCCAATAAAAGACAACAAGTGTTTGCTCACATTAAAAAATTAATGTCCATTAATTCAATACAAAGTGAAACACCTAGTGCTATTCTTAATTTAGCAGATACCGCCAGTGAATGTATCAGATCTCTAGAAATTCTCGATCAAAAAATTGAAGGGTTTGCGGATACAATAATAACTTATATATTGTGGCAGAAATTAGATGGGTCCACAAAATTATGGTTTGAACGTGAACAAAAAAAAGACGAGCTACCAAAATTAAAAGAATTAATCGAGTTTTTAAAAAGACAAGCGAGAACACTGCAAGTTTCCAAACCTCTTATAAATAATGTAACTCCTAAACGCAATGCTCAACAACGAATCACTAGTATGGTATCTACATCTAATGGTAAAAACTCAAAAACATTTAAATGTGTTAAGTGTCAGAGTAATGAATTCCACGGTTTGCACAAATGTCCAGAATTCTTAAATCTTTCAGTGGCTTCTAGATATGAATTCGTAAAGAAAAATAATATTTGTTTTAACTGTTTAAAATTCCACTCGGTTAGAAATTGTAAATCTACTTATTCTTGTCAGAAATGTATGAAAAAACATTCGAGTTTACTGCATTTCGAGAATGAAAATGAAAAGCAAATTCAAAACAGCGATAGAAAAAATGAATTTATTTCAAAACCCGAGGTCAGTGATTGCAATACCCAAAACCAGAATCAAATCGTAGCGCATTCAAATCTAGACCCGAATGCTGCAACATTTCACATTTCTAACGAAAGAGCATTTTCAGGTACATCTGTTTGTGAGATGAATTATTTAAGTTCTGGCATCTTATCAACTGTCATTGTTTATATTAAAAATAAATTTGGTGAATTTAAGCCGTTAAGAGGTTTGATTGATGCTGGATCAATGAGTAATTTCATTACGATTCAGTGTGCTGATTATTTAGGAATTAAGAAAGAAAAAATAAAAGTTGCGGTTTCAGGATTAAATGGCATCTCCGTGAATATTAACTCCAAGGTAAAAGCATTAATTTCGAACAATTCAAATTTTAAGGCGGAAATAGAACTTCTTTGTGTACCAAAAATATCGGATACTATTCCAGTAAATCGGATTAACGTTCCAACAGAACAATACCTTAATAACATTAAATTAGCGGATCCAGAATTTTACAAACCTGGAAAAATTCATGTTCTTTTGGGAGCTCAAATATTTTATGATCTTTTAGAAGTCGGTCGAATTGAAGTCCCCAATTCTAATTTAAAATTCCAAAACTCGGTATTTGGATTCATTGCCTGTGGAAGCGTATTAAATCCTGACAATCAAATCACGCAAAATACTCATTGTGGGCTTGTTTGTAACTATGAAGATTTGACAAAAGAAGTTCAAAAATTCTTTCAGTTAGAAACATTAGGGAAAAAAGACGATCCCACATGTACTGACGAAGATAGAGCATTAGAAATATTCGAAAAATCTGTATCTTATAAAAATAAACGTTACGAAGTTACCTTACCATGGAAAAAAGATTGGCGAGAAATGAACGACAATCTCAAAATAGCCAATAATAGACTAAACTGTCTTAAAGTGAAAATGAAGCGAAAATTAGAGCTTCGTGCTCAATATTGTGAGACTTTGAAAGATTATGAAAATAAAGGAATCATAGAAAAAATAACGGAAACGCACAAGCCAGTGGAGAAACCACTTTTTTATCTTCCACATCAACCTGTCTTTAGACAAAGCCTGACAACAAAAATGAGAGTAGTCTTCGATGCCAGCTCACACGATGTTGGCGAATTATCGTTAAATGATTGTCTTTGGCCAGGTCCAAATCTAAATCCAAACATATTCGATCTACTTATCAATTTTAGATTAAACAAAATAGCATTGATAGGTGATATAGAAAAAGCCTTTCTGCAGATATCCCTAGCGGAGAAAGACAGAGATGCAGTGAGGTTTTTATGGATTGGAGATAGAGGTATAGAAATATATCGCTTCAACCGAGTTCTTTTTGGTATGAATGCTTCCCCGTTTCTTCTTGCTGCTACTCTAAGAAAACATATCAAGAAATTTCAAGTTAGATATCCTACAACAACAAAGTTATTAGATAGGTGCCTCTACGTTGATGATTTCATCGCTGGTGCTGACAACTTGCAAGATGCGTTAGAAATCTCTCGAAATGCTGTTTATATTATGAGCGAGGCAAGTATGAAACTCAGAAAATGGTCAACTAATGATAACGATTTGATGGAGCAATGGAAACAAGAAGGGTTTGATACTCAGCCTCTACACAACCCAATTGAATTAGGATTTGACTCAACAAAGGTTCTAGGAATGTCTTGGCATACGAGTGAAGATTGCTTTATCGTAGATGTAAAAGGCTTATTAGAAATGTTATCAAAAAATGAAAACACCAAGCGCTTCATCCTGCGTGCTATTGGAAAAATATTCGACCCTCTTGGCTTGCTCACTCCTTATACTATTCGCATGAAATGCCTATTTCAAGATCTGTGGTTGAGGAAAATTGCTTGGGATGAAGATCTACCAATAGATGTTAAAGAAAAGTGGCTTCAATGGTGTTCTGAGATCCCACGCCTCTCCGACCTAAAAATTCCAAGAATTGTGCTAAATTCAACGAAAGAAGAAAATTCAGATGTGGTAGAGATTCACTGTTTTTGCGATGCTAATAAGAAAGCCTTCGGCACTGTCATATACCTCAGAATTGTAAAAGAAAATGCTATTGAAGTTAACCTTGTGACTTCAAAAAGTAGAGTTACACCTCTTAAAAAAATCACTTTACCAAGATTAGAGCTATTGGGAGCTTTACTTGCTGCCCGACTAGGTAATGCAGTCAAGAAAATAGTAGATCATAAGAAGCCGTCAGATGTGTTCTTCTGGACAGACTCGAAAATCACTTTGTACTGGATTAGAGGTTCTAGTAAAAGATGGAAATCATTCATAGCGAATCGTGTCAACGAGATTCAATCTTTGACTGACTCCAATTCGTGGTTTCATTGTCCGGGAAAGTCTAATCCAGCCGACCTCCTTACCAGAGGCGTCAGTGTTGATATGCTCTTAGAAAAGGATTTGTGGTTTAAAGGTCCCCCCTTTTTGAGAGAAACTGTTCTCCCAACTAATGACTGCAACATCCAAAATTCGCCAGATGACTATTCTGATGAACTAAAGAAAACAGTTAAATGTGAAAATGATAACTCTTTAGTTACTCTAGCTATTTATGATCAAAATTATTTATTAGATTATATTATTAGTGTTAGTAATAATTATATAACTATCATTCGTATTTTATGTTATGTGCTTAGATTTATTCATAACCTTCGAAATGTTAATAGAGTGAAAGATCATCTTACTTCTAAAGAATTGAATGCTGCAGAATTATCACTGATAAAGATGGTTCAACAAAGTGAGTATCAGGAAGAAATAAAATGTCTTCAGAAAGGTAATTCGGTACCAAATAAAAGTAAACTAAATTCTTTAAATTGTTTCTTAGATGAAAGTAATATTTTAAGAGTTGGGGGTAGATTGGGTAACTCATATTTGACAACAAATGAAAAACATCCTATGGTTCTGCCAAGTAAGCATCCCCTTACTTTAATTATTGTAAGATATTTTCATTTAAAGTATTTACATGTAGGATCACAAACATTGTTGTACCATATTCGTCGTAAATTTTGGATAACTAATGGTAGAAACATCTGTCGCAAAATAACATATGAATGTGTCACTTGTTTTAAAAACAAGCCTGTATTAGCGAGTCAAGTTATGGGTGACTTGCCCAAAGAGCGTGTTACACCTTCATTTCCATTTTCCATTATTGGAACTGATTATTGTGGCCCTTTTTACATTAAATTCAAAAATCAAAGGAAAGGTACATATAATAAAGTGTATGTATGTATATTCGTTTGTCTCTGCACCAAAGCTATTCATCTAGATTTCGTTTCAAATCTCACTTCTGCAGCCTTCATTGCTTGTTTTAAGCGCTTTGTTAGCAGAAGGGGAAAGTGTTCAAAAATATTTTCTGACAATGCAAAAAACTTTGTAGGGGCAAACTTAGAATTGAAAAGGCTTCACAATTTGGTTAGACACCCAGATGAAGCATTAGCTGATTATTTTGCAAGGGAAAATATCGAATGGAATTTTATTCCTCCGAAAGCGCCGAACTTCGGTGGTCTTTGGGAGGCAGGGGTTAAATCATTCAAATTCCATCTAAAACGTGTAATTGGTAACGCGCACCTCACTTTAGAGGAATTTCTGACAGTAATTCTAGAAATTGAAAGTGTTTTGAACTCAAGACCTCTGTCCCCATTGTCATCAGATTTCGACGATTTCGAGACTCTGTCACCGGGTCATTTTCTTATAGGTAGGCCCTTAACGTCTATTATTGAACCCCAGCTCACTGAAATTTCGGAAAACAAACTTAGCAACTGGCAAAAAATAACAAAATATAGCCAGCAAATATGGAAATTATGGAAGCGAGACTATCTGAACACCTGGCAGCAACGTAATAAATGGCAAATAAATAAAAACAATATAAATGTTGGTTCTCTCGTATTGATCAAAGATGAAAATATGCTCAGCACAAAATGGGCAACAGGTAGGATTTCCGAGATATTTCTCGGTAAGGACAAAAAAATTCGAGTAGTGAACATTCGTCTACCTAACGGTAGAATAATAAAGAGAGGTGTGAGAAGTATTTGTCCCCTTTCAATTAATGGAAACTAATTTCTTTAATGTATATATTTGGTATATTTTGAATATATTTTGTTGTTTAATTTCTATAGTATGTTTTATTGTATTCAAATGTAAAGTAATTTAGCCATTTTTCCTTTGTTATTAATTATATCTTTGCATTGTTACATGTAGTATTATGTAATTTTATATTATATATTAGAGTAGTTTTGAAACCTGCAGGTTTCAACGGTCGGGAGTATGTTACTGATCGTAATTAAAATCTCCCGTACGAGGGCGCTGTGTCAGCGCCGTAATTTTATTTATTATTCCAATCGTCTGCGTGTTGACGATAGATTGTAATTTAGTTACTAGTGAGTGGAAACACTGAATTTTTGTTGTTGTTATTGAGATAATGGAATGTTTGATTTGGAAACGGCCAGAGAGACTGTTTCACTCTTAACAATTATTGTTTTAAAATAAAGAAATATACAGTTCACTGCGAAGAGTTCCTTAAAAATGGTGTCATTGAGTAACTTATTGTTGTATTCTTAACAGTATAATATAAGTAAGTAATAGTATAACGAAGTTTTGAAACTTATTGGGTTCCTAAGTGAGTTTTAAAAGCATATTTTTAAAAAATTTGGATCAAAAAATGGGCTTAAAAGTTTTGAATCTTGGGCTCCAACTTTTTCGCATTTATATAGGGGGCCCTAAAAAAGACAATTCAAAAAGTATCTAGAGCCTGCAAAATTTCTTTCATCTGGGCCCCTTTAAAAAAATGGTTCCTGTAGAAAAAAAAGCGCATATCTGTTTCGTTTGATGGAAGTAATAGTATTTAAGAGGTTTTGAACCTTTGGTTTCACCTTTTTCGCCCATTGATAGGTGCACCCCAAAAATACTAAAATGCCATTTTATTTTTTAAGTAGAACTTACAGCCTTCAAAAACTTTTATAAAAAATGGTGGATATAGAAGAAAAGCACATATCTGTTTTCTATTTCTAAATCTAATCAAGATCTTTGACAAAAAAAAAATAAATTTCGATAAAACAAAATAAAATGTTATTAAAAATTCATAAAAAAAATAATTTAAAAAGTAAAAAAAAAAAAAAAAAAAAAAAAAAAAAAAAAAAAAAAAAAAAAAAAAACATTCGGCTGAAAGGTACAATAGCTCACTACTGGGCCCCTGACTTTGCTCAGGCACCCCCCAAATGGGGGGTATGGGGGGCGGTCGCTACGGCCCTGTTCGATTAAAAGAAATGTACTTAGAAATGGATTAATACGAATCGAAAGACTGAGTACTAGAGTTAAAGATATGTTTAGTGATATTTTAGAGTGGTGCCGCTTGGGATTCAAGCATGGTTATCCTCGCAATTTCATCAGGAGAATAACTTGTGATTTTATTAAGAGTAGCAGGTACGGAACTGAACTGAACTCAGTGATGGATGAGAATGGAGGTTTTGATGAGTTGATTGATCTAATGAGTTAGAGAGATATTTTGGTGGATGTTGCAGTTCTGTTTAGTTTTTCATAGTTTTTCATTTTTTCAATTTTGGTCTCGGCGAGTGAAGGGGGACGTAGCATGCGTAAAGTCTAACTTAACCCTGCAGTGTATGTCGTTAGCCATACCGCTCGCCTTCTGTTCTGTTATGTCTTGCAATTATATATATTTTCTTTAGTTTGGTTATTCAGTTTGATTTTAAGAGTTAAGTTTATATTGGTTATTTATAATATTTTTGATGTGAGTTTCAATGCAGCTATGGTGAGTGATGGATTTTGATATTTTGTTTGTGGTTTTAAATATATATATATATATATATATATATATCAACTTTTGAACGGAGGGTGGTTTCGGGGTCTGGGGGTCATGATCGATGAAAATATACCAAAATTTTTTGAAATCGCTTTCCTCCGAATGGCTGCAATAGGTAGCTTTTTGTAATGAAAGCTACCTAAAAATCTTTAAATTATAATAAAATTGGAAAGTTACTTTAGGGTAGTTTAGAGTCTTATGGTGAAATGTATAATTTCCAGTAAATTTCTTATATCTATTATGAAAATTTAAAAAAAAGTATTTTTAGCATCCACCTTCCCCCTAGCATGAAAATGTTTACTCGAGAATTGGTAGTATTAAAAAAAATCTACATTCCGGTTTGAGAAAAGTGTTTGTGATTAAAAATATAAAAATGCTTTAAATACAAATTTATTTAAGTTCAGGGTAATTATTATAATCTTATAGGTATGAAAAATTTCATTCTAGTTGCAATATTTTTTTGTTATCCTGCGCGTAATCTGTTATACTGATTTTCTGCTCGTGAAATATCTACCAGTTTGGAGCCCTATATAAATGCTAATTCTGCATCTTGAATTTTTAGAATACATGAAATGAAAGAAGATACTTATATATTATATTCCCAATAAAAATTGTGTTTTAAAATCATATACTTTAAGATATTAAATGTTGAAAATGATCTTATTTTTTTTAAAAAATTCCAATTTTCAGAATCTTGAGACCCCTTGATAGGTTTTCTTATAAACAAGAATGTAGATTTTTTTAGTACTATTAATTCTCAATGGAACATTTTCTTCATCGTAATTGAATTTACACATGCAAGGGTAACAAAATATTATTAATTTTAATGTTAAATTTATCTCTGTTAATTTATCATTGTTGTCTATAAAAAAATATATGCATTCCAGTTTGAGAAAACTGTTTGAGATATTATAAAAACTAATCAGAAACGTTTCCAAAAATCAATGCAACAAAAGAAAGTTTGATTTTGTTAATCTTCTTTAACCTCTTCAAGGGCGATTTTTTTATGGTGGGAAAAGAAGACTTCATTTTTTGATTTTTTAAGATTTATCCGTATTTATGAATATGAATTTAAAAAGTAAAAACAAAGAATTGTAAAAACAATAAAAATTCACAAAAACAAAATAAATCCTGCATTTATGGCCGCTGAGTATCAACGGTAATTTACGAGTGAAGTAATTTCATTCATTCCGGACATACCGGTTCTCCACATTTCGCACAAATGTATTCGTCTTACACAATTTTTGTCGGGACATCTTGCAGTATTTTTCAGTTCCCTTTTTTTAGGCTAAATTATGCTTACGATTGTACTTAAGTAAAAACACCACCTCGAACGATAACTGTACACGTGTGTGTACTTTTGATAATTTCTTATAAAATAAAAAACTAGCAGTAAATATCTTTCGTACATTTCTACAAGTTATTAAAACTATATTTAATACATCTGATATTATTTTTTTTTATCAAATACTAAGAATTTGTTCAAATAATCCAACAATGCTGACTGACGAAAAATTATTTCGCGCTTTTTAGGCTTTCGTTCATCTGGCGAAATTCTATTCGTGTCACCCCTCTGGCTGTCTGTCTGTCACAGAGCCTATTCTCAGAAACTATATATATTGGAAGCTTGAAATTTTAGATTCTTATGGCTGAACAACTCACATCAAACGACAAATTATAAAATTTTGAAAAAGTCTTATATTTACCCCTCTGGGCTCTAACTTGTATATTTTAAGCTTTTTTTCCTAACAGAGCCCCTAATTGTTAAATTGAAGATTTGAAATTTTGGATACTTATAGCTGAACACCTCACATCAAACGACAAATCATAAAATATCTTAAAAGTCTTATATTTACCCGTCTGGGTTCTAACTTGTGTATTTTAAGCTTTTTTTTCTAACTGAGCCCCTAATTAAGTTGAAGACTTGAAATTTTGGATACTTATAGCTGAACACCTCACATCAAACGACAAATCATAAAATTTTGAAAAAGTCTTATATTTACCCCTCTGGGCTCTAACTTGTGTATTTTAAGCAATTTTTCTAACTCAGCCCCTAGTTAATTGGGAGATGTGAAATTTTGCATACTTATAGCATAACACTTGCGATCACACGAAAAATCATAAAATTTCCGAAAAGTCTTATGCATCCCCCCGGGCTCTAACTTCTGTATTTTTAGCAATTTTTCTAACCTCCATCCTTTTCACCCGGGGTGCACTTTTCTAACTTTTGCCGACACTCCTTTGACCACTCTTTCATATTATGCACCATAGTCGTACATATTTTAGTTCCAATTTTTACCGCCAGGGGTTGCCTATCTCGTGTGCTATGGGCCTGATCCCCGCGACTAATATATCTACGGATAGTTTCGAAAGCGGAGTTTCGTTCGGATAGAGATTTGTTTAGAATAGAGTGCGCCCCTGGTTGCGAAGCGTGGAACTAGCAGATTTTTCAAAAAGATAAAGTGTTTTGAAAGGAATATTAAACAAAACCCTCTGTGCGATCTGCGACCTAACTTACCCACTTGTTTTTATATCTCTAAAGGCACATCGAACATAACATTATCAGTGCAGCCAAATCACAAAATTTTTACTCCTCTTGTTGAGGGATTCTGTAGTGAATAAACTATTATAAAATTTTTGTTATTTCTATTACTGACAGTAATTATAATTATTAAAAAATAAACGCCCACATATGTGGCCTTTCGCGTGAAGATGTTAACTAACCAAGCGAGTAATTCTAAGTGTACTGTTGCGTGTGAATCTCGTACTGTAGTCATCCGCTCGAGATCTCCTGTTCCTGGCTGTTCCCATTTGCCCGTATCTGAGGGTCCATGTGAGAATGATGACAGCGAGGACGACTTTTTGCCTAGCCCGAAGCGAACCAAATAGCTAGGAAATGTTCGCCCAGTGCTTGCACGTAAATATACCAGTTATTTTACAAAGCCTGCTTTTTTTTCTAGAAAAAAATATGTAAATACTTTAATTTCCTGTACATAGTATTCTGATATTGTAATATTTATATATATCTCTGTGACATTTATTTTAAATAAATGCGTGCAGTAGCACTTTTAAAACTTAAAATTTGTTTGTTTCTTATTTAATTAAGAAAAATTTTAATTTTCAGATACTTTTTAGTTAAAAAACTTGTGTTTTTCATGCGTAGATGGACTTTGGACATCCGCCATCTTGGACGTCCGCCATCTTAGATTTTAGGTCCCCCACGGACGACCAATGTGTTAGATGGCCGCCATCTTGGACGTCCGCCATCTTGGATTGCATAATCCCTGGACGTCCGCCATTTTGAACGGCCGCCATCTTGGACATCTAGAGAATCTGATAAGCGGCTTGGACCCCTTCTTCCAACTAAGATTAGTATTACCTTAGTTGGAAGACGTCCAACGTCCAAGTGAGCTTTGCACCGTCCAGATTCTGACGTCACGCCTGCGTATCCCGTCCAATTTTCAGCCTGCTGATCACGTGACCACTGACTGCACTTCAGTTTTTTTTTTTCAGAATTATTCGTGACGTAGGCTTCTGCTATTACGTAATCGCGATAAAGGGCGGGAGGTCTGCGGGATAGTCTTGCTCTGTGATTAAATTGATCTGGCACTTGTAATTAGCTGAGTGTGCGTGTTTCGAGTGTTTCTGGAATGTAGTTCTGCTTAGTCAGGCGCAATCGAACCTGTGCTGATAGTATGTTTGATTCGCTTGCATAAAAACTGCTGAGCGCCTGCGTAATGTTAGACTGAGTGTGTTGATAACACCCTGTATATAATGCTACATCCAAAGCAGCTAAATTCAATCGAGTTTTGTGATTTGGAAGTAGCATGATGCTGTGTTCACGCTGCGTTTTCAACTCAAATGCCGACCTTCAGAGCCTGTTTTTGATCCTGCAAAGCACGCGTACTTGCTGTATTATTTCGATTATAGTAAAGTGAGGACAGATGCCGCAGTTTTTCTTTTCTTGTTGTAAAATGTACAATAAAGCAAAAAACAACAAACTAAGTACCAGAAATCATTGATCAAACCCTTTAGAATCTAATTTCTATGTTAAACAAGTTAAAGCCCTCTTAATAAAACAGGCATTATTATTTTCCCAAACGCCCTTTTTTAACATAATTTTTTAAGTGCTGGGTAAGATGCCGCATGGGGTGTGGTACAGATGCCGCATGGAGAAAAAAGCTATGCTGTTTATTTTTTTTTCAAATAAATCACATTTTTATTTCCTCAAGCTACTTAAAATGAAAATAAATAACAGTAAACTTACATAAATTATATATATCACTAAATTGTGAAAAGTTTAACGAAATTGCAAAAGTGTAAGCTCGAAAAATAAAACTTAAGACAAAAAATGAAAATAAAACGAAAAACATTTGAATTTACGTGAATGGATAGCATAATTACTGGAAACAATAGACAGCATAATTACAAAAAAGATATAAATCACTGGTCTACATCCAGGCGAATAATGCAGTTTGCTCTTAATGTAAGCATTACTTATATTCTATTTAGGCCCTAGTCTAATTTTTTTTGGCCTTTCCTCTCATTCTTTAATTTTGTATTTCCATTTGCCCACAATCACGTCACACTTCCCGTTGCAAAAGTAAAGTGAGCCTTTGTCATGCAGCTATCAATTGAATTTGATGCACTGAACCCTGTTCGCTTTAGACTTTATTCCTTGATAAGACTCCAGACACAATCAGTACATTCTGAGTCATCAAATTCCAATCCAATACATAATGCCATCAAAATCTATAAAAGAACAATTTCGCCATTATCGGAAGATGACTCATATTTTAGTTTCTTCCTCAAGTAAGGTGTGTTCAAGTTGATGTTTCCTTTTCGTTTTTTAAACATTTTACTTCCACCGAGCTGTCGTTCTTTGACGCTTTCTAGTGTCTTTTGCTTTTTATTTCATTCTTCTTTTTTATTGTTTATAAACTCTCTGCTTGTAATATTTGCATCCTTTTGATTTCTCTTACTTGGCTGTATGGGCCTTTTGACCATTGGGATAAGAGATATTTTGTTTAACAGTTTAAATGGTGAGACTTGTAAAGGGCCTATGTTTTCCTTGTTCACACATGGAGAACCAGCATTGTTGCTGAGAATATTTTGATAAGTAGCAGAATGCGCTAATATACCTTCATTTAAATGTTTTAGTTATACTTAAATCGCAGTGATGAATTTATTGAACCGAAAAACAAAAATATATTTTGCGGCATCTGTCCCTCAACCCGTGTGCGGCATCTGTCCGATAGTGGAGGGTAATATAAGCGCCGCCATTTTGTGTCATGTGAGCGACGCGTGAGAAAGGCAAGCACATGTCTGTATTCTACGATGATCTATTCTACAGTTGCAATTGGTTTTGGGATGAAATCTCTGCTTATTTGGCTTAAAATATGCAATAAAACTTTATTAGAATAATTTTAGCAACTTTCCACGCAGGTTTGAAGCATAAAAGCAAGCAGAAATATTTGAATACTAATAGTTAAGCAGTGGAAACGCATACAACACAACAGACAGCACTTAGGCACACAACGAAATTCTTAATTTGGCTTAGGGAGCGCTAGTGTCGCCAATACAATCTCTGCGGCATCTGTCCGACCGCGGCGTCTGTCCTCACTTTACTATATACAGAAAACGGCACCTGTTATATTAGTGGCTTCGTAATATTCAAAGAAATGCTTGATATTTACGATTGCCATGCATGGTATCCTGATGCAGTTTTTGATAAAGCTTGCTATTCAAGCGAATTCTATTCAATGTTGATCAAACACGATCATGTAGTTGTCGAGTTTGGATCAATATGTGAAACTACAGAAGAATACCTGTCGGAATACTTTAGTAGACTGTCTTTGTCTGAAACAAAAGATTAATTTTTTTTTAATTACACAATAATTTTAAAAAATTGTGATTTCTTAATAAAACACATTTTAAATTTAGAATTAAATTTAAATATTGGTTCTGCCTAATTAAAAATTGTTAAAATTCATTAAAAATTCATTATAAATGCCTGCATTGTACACAGAACCAATACTCAGCCTGCTGATGACAAATCTGAAAACACCAAAAAACTGGACCTCGCATAGTCATGACTGGTATTTTAGCATAATCAACTAGTGATCTTACATACATAACCCCCACTGATGTTCTAACATGCAGAACTAACTGATCTCGCAATCAAAAAATCAGTGATGTTGCACTATTTCAAAATGCCTGCATTGTACATCACTGTTTCATAAAAGGTGGAGGTGGGAAGCGGTGGCGGAACACCAAGCGAGTAATATATAATGGTTTATGTGGTTTCTAAATACAAAGAACGCTTTTAGAAACCCTTACTAACTCGGAAGAGATTATGGTATATTTTCGTTTTTGGTTATATTATCCCACATAGTATTTTTAGTTTGCAGAAAATTTGCAGAAGTCTTGCTTTGAAAACCTGCAAAGTTGCAGCAAGCTCAGCATGACAAGACTGAAATTTCATAACAAGATTGCAGCAAGGTAACGCAAACGCCGAAGTTTCCACACTTGGAACTTACAGCTAACTTGTCGTGCAAGTTAAGTTCATGCTGTATCAAATTTATTGCAAATTAACGGCAAAAAAGTAATCAAAAATACTGCCAACTTACTACAAAGTAATAATCTTTCCATGCCACATTAACTGTTTACAACTGTTACACTAAAAGTTTAACACATTCGAAGGGGTCCATAGACCTGATCAGGTCTATTGATGCATACGCACCGTTAAGGTGCATGCATCGTTTTTACCACCATAAACAAGTTAGGGTAAAATATTTGTACTTCTCAATTCGTGCCATTTTTGGTATTTGATAAGTATAGCGTTTAAAAAAAAGCGATGGAAACCGAATAAAATTTCTGCGTATCTGCTGATTGTCTATTCTCTCAACAGAGGGATTTTTTGCTTTCGTCACTTTCGTGAATTAAAGACAGTCTGTGGGTGATGTTATATCTTGCAGGAGATTTTCTGTGAATTTCTCAATTCAAATTTGTCACGGCAAGATAATATCAGAAAAAAAAATCAAACTTGCTGCTAATGTTCATGCTATCTGGGTTATTTTCCTAGATCAAGAAACCCCTGCTTTTTTTTTTTTACAGTGTATACACAAAAATTTGTTGATATCTTTTATGACAGCATTAAAATGATGTCGCGTATCTTAAGTAGATTTCGTATGAAATACTACCTATTATATTCTCCCCTATGTTGGAATTTCTGAAAAAATTTTGCAGATCTACACCGATCATGACCCCTAGAACCCAAAACCACCCTCAGTAAAAAACTTTATATATATATATATATATATATATATATATCATATAATATCACTTTCTTCTGGACACGATTACTTCCATAATTTTGCACAAATCTCTTCCAAACTGATACATAAAATCTAGGGGCATAAAATCTCGGTCAAGTTCATTAATGGTCAAAATCGACAAACGGAATGGAAAGCGGAGGGGTTTTGTGAAAACCGGAAATTCCCCATAAGTTCTTAATTTTTGTACATATCAAATCAGTTTAAAGTTTTTATTAATCCTAAAAATAGGGCCAAAAATTTATGTATCACAGATTTTTGATCAAATTAAAAATGGGCTCAAGGGGCGCAAAAAATAGGGTTTTTGGGAAAAAAAATTCATAACTTCGTCAATTCTCAAGATATCAAATCCAATTAACTTGATTATAAATCTCCTTAATATTATCTACAACTTTTATATTCACAAGTTTATGATAGGATGAATTCGTACCGCAAAAAAAAAATAAAATAAATAAATAAATAAATAAATAAATAAAACGAAAACAAAAAGGGGGAGGTTGAAGAAGAAAAAATCCGTAACTCCGACAATTTACAAGATATAAAATTCCCATGAACTTATATATCTTCTTAATATTGCCTACAACATTTATATAGACAAGTTTTTGATAGGACTAATTCTTACAGCAAAACCAAATTGAAAATACATAGCGGTTGAAGAAAAAAATCATCTTATTCAAATCCAAACTGCCTACTTTCTGACTCATTTTTAAATTCATTTTTGCTCTCAAACGCATCCAATTGGTAGATTCTCTTATTCAGAAACTATATAATGTACCGTAATGATCGATGTTTTGATAGAGGCAGAATATATTTCAAAAAATTATGTCAAAGTGGGTATTTTGAACAGAAATTTTCCGAAGCGATTGTGTTAGAAACGAAAAATATTGTCCTACTGAGAAAATAATTGTTCATAAATCAAGTTTTAATTAATTGAACGAAAAATAAAAACAAAGGTTTTTTATAAATCTCTTCAAAAATCATGTCAGCAACTTTAATATTTTTTCTGTTAAAAATTAATCTGAAAATGTGGTAGAAAATTTCGAGTTGTTGAGCATGGAAAAATATTTTTTTGAATGCCTCCTTAACATAATTGTGATAAAACCAGCTATTATATAAAAATAAAATAAAAAATCGTCAAAATAAGCCAGATAAAATTGTTAAAGTCGATAAATCTCTAATCATGATTCAGTTTTTGTTGGTGAAATTAGTATACTTAACTTCGAAATCTACCTCTCCTGTAGGCCGAGCCGGCAGGGATTTTTTTTAAAAAACACAGTGAGAATATTAAAAAGCAGAAAACCAACGTTTAAAAATACACAAATTTTTGTGCATTTTTAAACGTTGGTTTTCTGCTTTTTAATATTCCTGCACAAAGGCTTTAATTGCTATTTTAATAGTGAGACTAATTTCGCATGAACTTCAAAATTATTGTAATATCTATTTCTCTGAAATATTATCATTGTTTCTTGCTTCTCGTGATTTAACTTTTCTGAAAAAAATTTTGATAATGAAAATTTACATTTTTTTTCTTTTTTAATATATTTATGCTGTTTTTATACCTTCCGTCCGTTTCTTCTTTTGCGGCAACATTAGGTACTTTGGATAACGACGATGTTCTAGAACTGTTTTACATAAAGCTGATACACGCTAAAATATTTTATTCGTAGCTTTATGGAAAGTATAACAATAAAGCGGGGTTTGACTTCCTTGAAAGTTGGAAGAGACGATCATAAAGAACGCCTTGTGGACAGACATTTCTACAAGGCATAAGTTTCACTTTTATTTATGTCTTCAGTTTCAGGATCATCTCAGGATCTGGGAAGGGGAATTTTTATCAAGTTGGAAAAGAAATGCTACGTATAGATATCAGGATTTTCCTTTTCAGTGTATGTAGTGCAAACCGGAAGGGTGTCGCGATTGAATAAGAAACATTCAAAACGTTTCTAAAGAAATAAAAAATGTAGGCTGTATATTACAGACAGGACATGGAAATCTTCATTGAAAATGTCATTTTTAAATGTGTGAGATCTCAATTTGAAAGAAGGGGGAATTGGGTAAAGAATCTTTATTTTTGACATTTTCTAAATATTTATCATGAAAACGTATTTTTTTATTATTATATTTAAACCTTAACTGATGTGACAAAAATTGTCACGTAAGTGCTGTGAGCTGTCTGTTAGACCGCTTAATCAAAAGATGAATAAAATTGTGCATTAATTTACAAAATTCTATCTCTGTACTACACTTTATGTACAGCATTATTATACTTAAAATTCAGCTACTCAAAACTCTCTAGTGACATTAATAGATCTGCAACTTAAACAAAATTTAACCAGTATCTGTTAGATAAACAGAATATTACAAGTTAAAGTGTGCAAATTGAAAAACGCACATATCTCTGAAACCGCTAACAGCAGTTAATGGTTTACGCTACAAATCAGTAGGGAGATAACACGAGAATTTCAAAAATCTACAGCATCCAACTACTATGATTGTGATTGATACTGCAATGCTTTCATTTAGATCATGTAATTAAAATTTAAGTTTTCTACAGTATTTAAAAATAATCTGGAAATACATTCTGTCCAAGGGTTGTTAATTCTGCAAAAATTCAATGAAATTTCAATGTGATGGTGAATATAGAATATTTATAATAGCAAGTGATCACAGCAACTCATCTAGAATTTTCTGCTATAAAATCCCAAACTATATACAGTGTAACCCCTAAATTACGGTCACGAGTGTAACCGATGAAAAGCGACCGCTATTCACAGGTGGGTGTTATTCAAAGGTTTCATTTAAAAAAAATCATAATTACATAAATTTAAATAGAAATATACAGTCATAATTACTCCTCATTGTTTTAATACATTAAAAAAATCGGTGATTCGCAGTTGCTTTTTTCTGCAAATATCTTTCTCCAAAGAAATAATAGTACGAGTTATTTTGCTGTACAACCCATCAACATTGTGATTTAATGCAAAATTTTTGATTTCACGAAGGTTGGTAAAAAAATTGGTATATGTGTTATACTGGAAATTTTAGGTGATTCTATAATCTCTTCCATATTTCCTTCCACATCAGTTTTCTCTTCCTCTCTCCTATCTTCGACTATTTGCTGTATGACAATCAAATGCAGCAGTACCTGCTAAATCTTTGTCCAGATACACAAACTTACTGGCGTTCATGTTAGTTATGCTTGCTGTTCTAAGAATATTATCTAAATTTTCCCCATCATTATTGTCTGCATTTTCTATGTCTAATTTTGGGAAAGGATTAAGTGTTCAAGAGATTAAGTAAGATTTTGTTGGCATATTAAGTAAACTTTGTTTGATCTGCTTCAGATTTTGGTTTGCAAATAAATATGAAATCGTACCAGAAACTGTTAAAAAAAGTTTCTCGTGACTTTTGAGCGGCCGTTGTTCAGAAGTCCTTATTTAGAGGTTCGTACTAATGTTAATATTATAGTAAACTATAAGGAGGTTTCACTCTGTATACATGAAATGTGATACTTAGTGAGTGTGTGCCTAGTGTTCACGAGAACTTAAAAACGCTACTTTTGACGAGTATGTTATTAAGATCGCTGTCGCATGAACTGCATAGATTTTCGTAAAAAAAGCCCACGGATTAAGTATTTGAACTATTTTCAAATAATTTTGCGAATGATTCTGTAGATAAAATCAATAAGGAAATCTGAATACAAAGGGAAAATATTGCGCCGATGTAATCAAGCCTTATTAGCGCAAATGTCTCAAGTTAGAAAACGGAAGATGGAATTTTAAAAGATTCTATTATGTCACAAATTTATAACAATTTTCCCAACAATTCTCCCGCAATTTGGTACAATATCCTAAATATTTCAAGACCTCCTGATAATATGAACTGATCTTTTCACCCCTCTGCAGAGAAATGGACTGAACTTCGCTTGCGCATGCGTACTATTTTGTTTTTGTTTTTAAAATGTATTTCTATTCAGTCAGTCATCTTTTTCCCTTTGAAAATGAACGCGTGTGTGTTCGAAAGATCTCGGGTTGCAATAAATAATATTTTTATATGTTTGAGTCAAATTTTAAGTAGTTATATGTATGTTATATTGTTTATTAATTCTCCCATTTTTTAACTTTTTAACTTTTATACCACTGTCTGGAAAGTAGAGAGCAGCTATTCGAGATTTTTTAAATATTAAAAAAAATTATGGTGAAGTAAAAGAAAGAGGCATCACCTTCCGGGCCAAGGTTCTCGGAACCCTTTTACTCATGAATCGGGCGGGATAGGTTGCCCCACATACCGTTAATTAACATGCATTCTGGACATAAGAGCACCGCCCCTCGCGCGTACTCTTTTTGTACTCAAGTATAATGAAGTCTAATGCCAGAACAATTCTCGTGCACTAAAAGAAACTGCCGTAGACCTTGGAATCATTTTCCCGGATACCCCAAGAGCCCCAGTGTTCCGGACACTCATTAGAGAGCAGGTCCTCAAGATTTAGTCTCAGGTTCCACCGAAAAAACTTTTCTTTATCCAAGCCTTCGAAGACATGGTGAATTATAATTATAAACTAATCCTTAAATTATACTAGAATACTGACTATACTGTACAACAACATATTACACGTTGTATTTCATCATACAATTGGCAAGAGACATTTTAACATAAATAAACGGTCAAGTGCGAGTATTACTCGTAATAGGTATACCATAAAAGTTCAAAGAGATAAGAAGCCTAAATAATATCAATTATTGGTATTCTGTATAACTCTTTTTAACACTTTCCAGCACAGTTCAAAAGTGTTTATGACTTAGGTTTGCCTATCCGTGCTCTAACTCCCGTAAATATATCGTATTGCCCTGAAATTTTTGGATGTAATTGACGTTTACCATAGCACGTTCACTATTTCGAATGAAGTTTGTAGCATGTTTAGTTCATTTACAGGGACAGTCAAAAGTTTTTCGTTACATTTTGGCCTATGGGAAGAAATCGTTTAAAATGATTTTTAATGTTGTTACACGCTTTCAAACATAAGAAAATTGATATGCATTTATGAAGTGCTCTAAAATACTAAAATATGCATTCTGTAGAATATGAGGTTTAAAGAATAATTATTTATTTACAGGGCCGCGCAAAAGAATTCCGTTACATAATGATATAGGGGTGGAGGGAATTGTTTGCGGCATATTTTAATTATGTTAAATAATTTCCGGTATAATGAAATTGATATACGTCGCTGAGGTTTACTATAACTTATTTCATGTATAATACGAAGTGCATAGCATTTACAGGGACACACAAAAAATTTCAGATACTATATTACTATATTGTATCCGAAGTACTGTACAGTAGCGATGATTGCTGGAAATGCATTTTTAATTATGTTATGCGCTTTTATGTTTCACTATATTTATGCATAATATATGGAGTGTATAAGTGTTATAATTCATATACAGGGCTACACAAAAGAATTCGTAATGGTTACTGGATATGAGTGCAAATTGCTTAAAAGTGGTTTTTAAATGGGTTATGCATTTTTACCCTGAATTGCATTTAGTTTACTAAGAAATATTTGTAGAATATAGATAAAATGATATACATGGTCACGCAAAGAATTGGATACATGGCCGTCTATAAATGATAATTTCTGGAAATGAGATTTCATTAGTTTTAAGAGTGTTTTAGTTTGAATTAAATTTTAGCTAAATAGTAGCGTGTAATAAAAGTATTAGTTTAACTAGAGGGTTGTACAAATGTATACAAGTATGTTCCTATCTATTAGTATAAATTGCTGAAAGAGAAATTTCAACCTGTTATGCGTTTTCTTGCTAAACTAAATTTCCCTATTATATAGTATATATATCAAACTACAGATCAAATATAGGGCTGTTCAAAAGAATTGGAATCCATATTTGCTATGGACGGTAACTGCTGAAATCAGTTTTTTAAAAGTTTTGTGCGTTTTCTAAAATGTCCACTTAATTATCTTATTTACATTTTCCCCTAAATAACGAAGTTTTTTAATGCATTCAGGAAGTATTGGAAAGTTTTTCATAATCTATGCTTAACGCATGATTTTTCTTTCTTGTTTTAATATTATCCTAATCTGTTTATGATGAACTTAATTCGGTACTGGCAATAAAAGTAGTGCTTATTTGAACTTCATTTGGCATTTCATAAAACTAAATTCAGCGTAGTAATAAGCATTTCTTTTTACAGTGTAGCTAAAACAAAACCCTTGTTCAAAGTTTAAACTTGGCATTGTGCTAAGCGCGCTTCGAAAGGAGGTTGCAAAGTTGCCTTGGTCCGTTCCACGTTTTTCCAGATAGGTTTTTAATTAACTTAAAAAGACACAGGAGGTGTATTCAGGGATCCACTCAATGCAATCTAGTCGCGAATCCCATAGTATTTATGTGATTAACTCTAATTAAATTAGTCTGTTTTGAACAATTTGACGTTTGTCTCTTTTATACTGCTACTAAGAATGGAATCAGACAAACATATCATTAAAAGTGTTTTTTATCATTAGCATAAAAGTAATCGTTTTAAGGTTTTTTGTTTTGTAAATAATAAATACATATGTCATCAGTACGGGAGCTTTTAGGACACTGTAGAATATAATTGGAAATCATCGATTAATCATTAAAAAATGTAAATGAATCGATTTAAAATGCTAATTTCATCAATGGACTTAATCGACGACTATCTCAGAATGAAAGTTATAAATGCTAATCATTCTCGTAAAAGATCATTAAAATTATTTATTTTTAGCACTTAATATGAAATAAGTTTTTACCATGGTACATTCATTTTTGTCGGAAAATTATGCTCGAAAGATAAAACATATTGCAAGGCAAGATACCAAACACAGGTATTTAAGAATTGTGTAACTTTTATTATTAGTGTGAACGTGCCATAAGGTAATATATGTTTCAATTTAAGTTGTAGATCCTTCAAAAATTCCAACCCATTGATATTAGCATCACATAGTAATATTTTCATTGCATTCTAAAGTTTTATTAATACCATCAACATTCTGAAATTTAAAAACTTTTAAATTTTTTTATCATACATTATACTTCGTTACTTATTTTGTAATAATACATTTTAATACATGTCAATAAAAGAAGTAATGTTACTTTTCAAACAATCTAGTAGATAAATCGAGCGTTCATCTGGAATCTAGAAAATAATATTAAATTTTAAATATTATTAAATGTTGGCTGCATTAATTTTTACAAGTTATGTTTCATTTTCTTGACATTTCATAATAAACTATCACAGTATATGTTTAATATGTTTTACTTTACGTAATAGAACCTTCAAAATTTGAAACATTCTCAGGCTAAAAACTACACAATAACTAGATAACGCCCGTCAAAACTTGACGGTAAACAACTTTTAGGTTCCACGGCAAAAAGTTTCATAACATCACTAATATATCAGAAATTCTTACGGAATATTCAATAGCAAAATTTAAAAGAAAGAAAAATCTCTCCTTTTATTAACAGATCTGCCAATTAACTCTATTTACACGAGTAAAGACAAAAGAGTATTACGAGATAATTGAATTTTGAGATCCAAAACAGAACAATTCCAATTTTTTTCTTACAAAATTTCTACGGCTTAAAAAAGTCCTATTGAAATTTTTGAATATTTAACTGCATTACACTATCAATAAATGGCACCACAAATTTTTATTATAATACCATATTATTAATTTCTTTTTTTTTTTTCATTGACAGATTGGTGGTTTTGGTATTCTCCAGATTAATAAAAACTACAATTAATTGATTTAAAATAAGTTTATTAATTTTTTAATGATGGAATAGAATAGGCATAAAGAACAATTGATTGAGCCATATTTAACTTATTAGACTACTGTAAGTAACTTAAATCCTTGCATCCAAAATACTCTTTTAATCTTTCAGGTCACAGAAAAAAATTGTGATGATCCAAAACAGAACAATTCCAAATTTTTTTCTTACAAAATTTCTATGGCTTAAAAAAGTCCTAAAGAAATTTTTGAACATTTAAAAGCCTTACAATACCAATAAATGGTACCACAAATTTTTATATAATGCCATATTATTGTTTTTCCTTTTTTTCTGACAGATTAATGGTTTAGGTATTCTCCAGATTAATAAAAACTACAATTAATTAATTTAAAATATGTTTATTAATTTTTTTTAATGATGGAATAGAATAGGCTTAAAGAATAATTGATTGAGCCATATTTAACTTATTAGACTACTGTAAGCAACTGAATCCTTGCATCCAAAATACTTTTTTAATCCTTCAGGTCAAAGAAAAAAAAATGTGATGATCCAAAACAGAGCAATTCATAAATTTTTTCTTACATTCCGTCATTCAACGTTGGTAGTTTCTCACTTTTACTGTTTTCTTTTGAATTTCATCGAATGTTGAAAAAAAAATACGAAGATATTCAGCGAAGTGTGCGTACGAAGTAAACGTGAAAATTGCCAAGCTCGTTTATAAAGCCTGTTCCTCTATCCATCTTACCCATACACACCTGTACGCTTCTGCATTCGGCCCTAAAGAGTTGCATTTTTGTTTCGAAGCATTAGTTTTACCTTTCTTTCAGTATTTTTCACGAATTTCGACAAAATATGCAAATATGAAAATGATTGTATATCTGAAAAATATATTATACCAGCAGTGGAATTCGAACTGACGCAGTGTAATCAAATCCAAAAAACGAAATAAATTTCTTTTCTGTCCGTCGTCCTTTTGTTTTAAAATGGTAATAGTACTTAGTACCTGTAGTAATAAATAAAATAAATGTTTAAGTAATATTTGCCATTATATTTTTAGAGTTCAGTAGTTTGAAAACCAAACATACGCGATTTTCAACATTCGTAAAAAAAATGTTTCTTTATGCTGTGTAGTGGGATATTGTTGGAAAAAGTCGTAAAATCGGTGAACAAAAATGTTCTTAAAATTCATATTAAGAAAAAAGCACAAATACTAAAGTACTTTAGTACTAAAGTTACGTGCTATTGCATACACATAATATAAAATTATTTAAAATACATTAAAAATAATCTTAAAAATACATTAAAAACCATTAAAAATCCAAAACTTTTTGGCCATTACATCATCTTCAGTGATTATTTAAGTGTTGCTATTTTTCTTTGCGCTTATTCGAGAATCGTCTACAAGATATCACTGCAATTTAAGGGTTGCACGGGAGATAAGATGCCAAATAAAGGTAATCAAATTTATAACAAAATAAGCTTTCATCTATCATGCAACAATTCTTTCCAAACTTCATGGATATCGTATGATAGTGCATCGGTTCAAAATATATCTTTATTAGCAATTATTTAAATGGATTCTCTTACAATAGCTTCCTGGTAATTCCCAAGAAGATATTTTCTAGTACAGATTTTTCTTTTTAACGATTTTTCTTTGCCATTTTTTTAATTAGGAGTTTCTAAGTAAGATGTAAAAGACATTTAAAAAATTCGAGTCCGTATTGATAATCTATTCTACAAAAAGTTGCGCGAAGTAGCACACAATTTTTACACGTAGGAGACTAAAAGTTATAGACCCATAAAAAAATACCAGACCGAGGTCGGAGGTATACTAAAATTGTATTTACAAAAAATCATAAAAAGGGTAATTCTACAGTTTATAAATTAAAAAAAATTATAAATATACATACACTAGGATCATTATCCATTTAGAATGCATATAAATAACTTGAATGGGAATGAAAGCTGTGATTCTATCACAATGTACCGAGTAATGAAAAGCAAATCTGAGGTTGATAAATGCCCACTTATCGCGTATGAGTCGTCACTCATTTTCGTATTCTTTTCTCGCTGTCTGAGCCGACAAAGAGGATTAAAGATTGCTTAATTGTGCCTTATCTATTGTTCTATAACTATGAATAAAAGACATTGTTTGAGAACCAACTTGAAATGTTGATTTGGTACAACTTTTTTCTTAAATGCGCCCACAGTGCGAAGCTCTTCTTCGCGCCGAAATTCTTTGTTCTGAACCTTATACCCTTCAGATCGGGTATTCTGCAATGTTAGAATATGCAGTAGTACTAATACGTATGCAACAGTATGCTGTAGTATTTAGAGCATTACTACAACAATTAGGAATGCAGGACTCTGCTATAGCTTGCATTAATAACATATAAGAATGCGCTGTGATTTTCACGAATTAACATCCTTCTGACGATGTTTAATTCCATATTCCACTGTAGAATAGAATATTTCAAAAATATTACATAGAGTATTAAGTTTTTACAATATATTTTAACGTATTGGGTCGTTCGGAAAGTCGTATCCGTTTGGGAAAATCAATTCGTACCGGAAAATTGTATAATTTAGTTATTAGACATTGATTCTGATACTAATGTCTAATAATTGCAGGGCAGAATTTTCCGGTACGAATTGATTTTACCAAACGGACAAGACACTCCGAACGACCCAATAGAACATGCTTTAACCCCTTGAAGGGCGGTGGGATATATTATATCCCACCTAATTTTAATAAGGATTTCCACCAGGAACTTTTAAAAAGTTTTACAACTTTGGTGAAAATAAAGCTGAAAAATTGCTTTTTTCTTATTTTGAAATAATTTTTTTCTAAATTTCCGGTAGGAATTCAACATGACAGAAACACAATTGCTTGACCATTAAGAGATTAATTTAAATTAGTTATAAACGTTAGTTACTATAGTTATAGCTATTTCCATAATATTCTCTACAAAATTATTTTCCGTATTAACACAACAAAATTATTATTTTGCAATAAATAAATCAATATCAAAAATAAGAATTCATTGGATTATTCTTCCCCTCTGTTGATTTCAGTATTCATATATTTAAAATGGATATTTTCAGTAAAGATTTCCACATCCCACACATAACATCTAGGCTATATTTTTATTTCTTTAGAAACGTTTTGAATGTTCCTTATTGCAAGGCGACGCCCTTCCAGTTCCAACTATATACATTGAAAACAGAAATTCCGATATCTATACATAGAGTTTCTGTTCTCAATTCTTTCTAAAGACTCCCCCTCGCAGATCCTCAGGCGATTCTGAAACTGAAGAAACAAATAAAAATGAAACTTGTGCCTAGCTGAGATGTCTGTCCACACGACGTTCTTTATGATCGTCTCTTCGAACTTGTAAGAAAGTAAAACCTCGCTTTATTGTTGTATTTACCATAAAGCTAAGAATAAAATATTTTAGAGTGTATCATCTTTATTTAAAACAGTTCGGGAATATCGTCGTCACAAAAAATGCAATGTTCCCGCAAACTAACACGAAAAAACCAGAGCCGAAAACACACAAAAATCTTAAAACATATTTTAAGGGATTTTTGTTTCAAAAGTATCATATTACAAAATAAGGGGGGAAAGTCACCGCGATTTTATTTTATTATAGCATGCTTTGAAAATTAGAGAAAAAAATTGTTATCGCCGAATACAACAACAACAACAATAATAAGAAGAAGGAGAATGATAATTCTATACAATTAATATAATAATAATGTAACAGAATATGTCATTGAAACACGGTTCAAGAAATGTACCAAAACATTTTCAGACCCAGAGTGGTCTTTCTTTCTTTCAGACAACGTTAAAAATGTATTTTTTATATATCATATTTTGTATTTGTAAATGTATATGCCACTTTAGTATTTTAACAAAATCCTACTGATCTGTAAAGATATCATACGTTTTAAAATAGAGATAGATTTTTAAATAAAAAAGATATTTCATGAAATTAAAAACAACACATTAATGCACAATATTAAAATCAATTATACTCAGCGTTTCAAACATATATAACAAACGTTTCAAACATTTTATACAGTGCGTCTCAAAAGTATATGGTCAGGCGGTTTTTTTGAAATAACAATTCTAAAAAAGAAGCAATACTCACGAAAAAAATAATTATAACATGGAATCATAACATATTTAAGTTATTACAATACAGAAATATCATGTTTATATCACAGATTGCTTCTATAAAAATAAAAAATACATAAGCTGTCCCAAATATATATGGATAATGAAAAGAATCGCTTTTATTATTGACGTATCAAAAATATTTCATGTTCTGCGTTCTATACATGTGACGTACTGCGAAATGTAAAATCATGGCTCATTCTCGAATAGTTGGAAAATGCCTCGCAAATTTCATTTCTCTGAAGCTGATATAGCTAAAGTTTGGTATTTAAAGACTCAAAATGTTAAAATTTCTGATATTGCTAAACAAATGAATTGTAGCAGATCTGGAATCTATGACATTTTATTGAAAGGCGAGAATGCTATTGCAAAAAAATCCATGCCGGCCCGGCCTACAGGCGGGGGAAGATTTCGGAGTTAAGTATACTAATGTCACTAACAAAAACTAAATCATGATTAGAGTTAAACTCACTTTAACAATTTTATCTGGCCGCTTTTGACGAGTTTTTATTTCATTTTTCTATAATAGCTGGTTTTATCAGAATCATGTTAAGGAGGTATTAAAAAAAATACTTTTCCATGCTCAACAACTCGAAATTTTCTGGCACATTTTCACATTCATTTTTAATAGAAAAAATATGAAACTTGCTGACGTGATTTCTGAAGAGATTTGTAAGCGACCTGTGTTTTTATTTTTCGTTCGATTAGTTAAAACTTGATTTATAAACAGTTTCTCAGTAGGACAATATATTTTGTTTCTTACACAATCGCTTCGGAAAATTCTGTTCAAAATGCCCACTTTGACATCATTTTTTGAAATATATTCTGCCTCTATCAAAAAATCGATCATTACTGTACATTATATAGTTTCTGAATAAGAGAATCTACCAATTGTGGGCGCGTTTGAGAGCAAAAATGAATTTAAAAATGAGTCAAAATTAGCAGTTTGGATTTGAATACATTCTTAATAAGATGATTTTTTTCTTCAACCACTATGTATTTTTAATTTGTTTTTGCTGTAAGAATGGGTCCTATCAAAAACTTGTCTATATAAATGTTGTAGACAGTATTAAGAAGATATATGACAAATTCATGGAGTTTTATATCTTGTTAATTGACGGAGTTATGGATATTTTTCTTCTTCAACCCCACCTTTTTGTTTTCGTTTTTAATTTTTTCGGTACGAAATGGTCCTATCAAAAACGTGTGAATATAAAAGTTGTAGATAATATTAAGGAGATGTATAATTAAATTAATTGGATTTGATATCTTGAGAATTGACGAAGTTATGAATTTTCCCCCAAAAAAACCTTATTTTTCCTGCTCCTTGAGCCCATTCTTAATTTTATCAAAATTCTCTGATACATAAATTTCTGTACCTATTTTTAGAAATAATAAAACTTTAAACTGATTTGATACGTACAAAGATTAAGAAGTTATGGGGTTTTTTCGGTTTTCACAAAACCCCTCCCTATTTTTATCCCCTTGGTCAGATTTTGCCCATTAACGAATTTGACCGAGATTTTATGCCCCTTGATTTTATGTATCAGTATATATATATATATATATATATACATATAGCACATTATGTATTAAATGCATTTGTCAGACCCAGAATCCTGCAACATAAATAAACTAAGTATAACCATAAAACATCCAAGAAATTTAAACAGATATAACCTGAACAAGAAAAAACAACAAAAGGCTGTGGCCTCTTCAGCGGTGGGCATTTTAAAAAGCACAGCAATGTTTCAGACTAATTACAAATTACAACAAACTATTATTCATTAGTGGCAGTGGGTTTCGGCCAGAGTGTCGCAAAGCATAAATCAAATGCTTAAAAACAATTGAAAGCATATCGCGAACAATCCCCCACCGGACCCGACGCCACAATAAACAGTGCATCTCGAAGACACAACTGATTCAGAACGTATGTGTAATGTATACTGAAACAATAAAATTATTTTACCCAAATCCGAGCCACACAGCCACAAAAACAATAACCAAATTTCAGTGATCCATAATCTGTCCATGCACGTTCCATGCCAGTTGCCACACAATCGCAGACATCCTTGTAAAACCGTCCAAAAAAAGGCTTTAAGTTATACAAATCATTAACTGTCAATCGCATAGCAACTCCTCAAAAATGAAGACTGTCTGTAAAACTAGTATATTTATTAATGAAATTCAAAAGTATATTATTTTTATAATACAAAATGCTGGTTAAATTAAAAAGTTCTTTAAAAAAATAAATTTTTATTTGAACAGAGTTTATAGTAGCGAAAAATCTGACCTATTATGATATTGACGTAAACGCGTTTATGGATATTTGAACTCCAATTAACTAAATGGATAACTTCAAAATTAAAGTTATCCCGTTTATTATAGATTGATATGTGTATACCATTTGAAATGTTTATTTTCAAATCAAGATAATCAGCAGCACTATTATTTTCATTTGTTTTTTTCAAAACCAGCATATCAGGATAAATGTTACATGATATCCCCAAAAAATCAAGATCACAGTTCAAAATTATCAAATAATTGATACATCTGAAAGCCAGAAAATTAACATCGTTATTGACACTACAAAATTGAAATTCATAATAAAATAAAAATAAGTTAGCTACCATTGAAGAATAACTTGTTCCCATTCCTATTCCATTATTCTGCAAATAAATATTTGAACCTGTATAAACATAGTTGTTATATAAACAAAAATTGCATAATAATTTAAATAAATTAAAATTAAAATCTAAATCGGTGTCAGCTATAATTAAATCGACAACTTTTAAAAGGACCCTGCGATGGGAATATTTGTGAAAAGATTCCCAAAATCATATGTCTGCACACTTTGTACATCATCTTTAATTAATTCATTCCTGATCTCATAACTGTTCAAAATAATCCAATACATATTGCTATCTTTATACTTAAATTTTAGGATATTTAAAATCTTTTTTAACATTTCCTCAAATTTTCGATTAAATCCATTTCCAATGCTGTTTACATTAATACAAATAAATCTGTACTTTGCTGTTTACATTACTACAAATAAATCTGTACTTAATTGGTATATTATGGAATTTAGGTATTACGAAAAGAAAAGGAAATGACAAATTTTTTACTTTAGGCAGAGGAATATTAACCTTTTTTGAAAAGGCCAGATGTTTCTTAATCAGTGTCTGAATAGTAGATTTATACAAACTGTAGGTGACATTATTGTTTAGCTCAGTAAATTTCATATTAGCATAATAGCTTTTTCAAATAACTGCAAAATTGTTAGATGCTTTATCGACTGAACAAAAGACAAAGGTATTTTTCAATTTCGATATTTCCTTCTCTAAATTTGCATTTATGCTATGGTAAGTGGAATTAGAAAAATCATATTTGAAATGATTTAAATTCATCCAAAATTTTAAAAGGGGGATTGGTTTATTGAATTTGTAACTTAAATTGAGTATAAACATATGTAATTCAGATTTGAATAGATTGAAAGATTTTTTTAAGTTCATCTTCTTGTTTAATCTAAATTTAGTACCATATTTCATTAATTGTTTCAACTTATCGTTGGATATAAAATCAAGGTCACCTGTAATTATATGCTGTGCATTTTCATCGTAAAAGGATGATTTCTGAAAATTCCTACATTCTCAAGGCAAATTCAAGTAGGAGTCTAAATCCTGTTCAACTTCTCTATAATTAAATAATTTATTACCCAAGGTATTTACATATTTGTAAGCTGAAATAATAGACACGTTTTTAACTGGAAATATTTCATTGTGTCTGGTAACAATTTTATTTAGATATAAGTTATCAAAACTTTTTTGCTGAAATGTACAAACGAAGTATATTTTATCAGTTTTACACTCTTGATATTTACCTATTTTATATAATAAAAAGTCCGTTAATAAATCCTTAAACTGTGTGTTATCACAAGCAAACTCTTTAATCTTCTGCTGCAATCTTCGTAAAAGTTTAAATTTTAAACTGGATAAAATAGTTTTAATTTCTTTAATATTGTAATTTTTATTAAAAAGATTGTATAAATCATGCAATACTATGGCTAGATTTATATTTTTATATTTGACAAACAGTGCTTTATTTGAGTGATTCCCTCTTTTCCCTCTGTTGTAAGAAAATGAAGGTTTCTAAACTGATGAAAAGAGATTATAAACACATATTGAACTTTCTGTATGATAACAAATTTTAGTATTCAACCCATGTGGATCTAATGATTTTGCACGCAAAATATAAAAACTTTCACTACGCAATCTAAAAGCGTGATCAAAAACCTGCTCTAAAATTTGTATTCTGAAATTTTTAAAAACATGTAAATGGAAATGCTTTATTTCGAAAGATGAATCAGCCACATTTCTGTCGAATAATGATCTATGATTATTGATTCGCTTATGTAGTTCATCAGAAGTCTCACCCACATATTTCTGATTCCAAACCAAGCATGTTAATAAATATATAATGTGAGTAATTTTTCAAAAAATATAATTCAAATTAATTGTACATTAGGCATAAATGTTTTCAGACAAATCCCCATTTGGGCAAGTTTTTCATCTTTTATCTGTACACTTGTTTAATCCCATAATTAAAGCAAATTGATGAAAAATATTTTTAAATAATTTTTTCGATGGAGTATACTCGTTGCAAAATGTAAGGTAATATAACAAATATGGATACAAGAAAGCCAGCTCTGAACCAAACACAATAACAAATCGGAGTTCAAATATCCATAAACGCGTTTACGTCAATACCATAATAGGTCAGATTTTTCGCTACTATAAACTCTGTTCGAATAAAAATTTATTTTTTAAAGAACTTTTTAATTTAACCAGCATTTTGTATTATAAAAATAATATACCTTTGAATTTCATTAATAAATATACTAGTTTTACAGACAGTCTTCATTTTTGAGGAGTTGCTATGCGATTGACAGTTAATGATTTGTATAACTTAAAGCCTTTTTTTGGACAGTTTTACAAGGATGTCTGCGATTGTGTGGCAACGGACATGGAACGTGCATGGACAGATTATGGATCACTGGAATTTGGTTATTGTTTTTTGTGGCTGTGTGGCTCGGATTTGGGTAAAATAATTTTATTGTTTCAGTATACATTACACATACGTTCTGAATCAGTTGTATCTTCGAGCTGCACTGCTTATTGTGGCGTCGGGTCCGGTGGGGGAGTGTTCGCAATATGCTTTCAATTGTTTTTATGCATCTGATTTATGCTTTGCGACACTCTGGCCGAAACTCGCTGCCACTACTGAATAATACTTTGTTGTAAATTGTAATTAGTCTGAAACATTGCTGTGCTTTTTAAAATGCCTACCGCTGAAGAGGCCACAGCCTTTTGTTGTTTTTTCTTGTTCAGGTTATATCTGTTTAAATTTCTTGGATGTTTTATAGTTACACTTAGTTTATTTATGGTGCAGGATTCTGGGTCTGACAAATGCATTTAATACATAATGTGCTATATATAATCTGTGTGGTTATTTGCAGCTGTAGCGCTTATCGCATGGATTTTTTTTTTATTTTAATGTTTTATTTTTAGTTCTACTTTTAACCTTTTTGAACTTGTATATATATATATAGATAGATAGGTAGATAGATAAAGTTTTTTACTGAGGGTGGTTTTGGGTTCTAGGGGTCACGATCGGTGTAGATCTGCAAAAATTTTCAGAAATTCCAATGTACGGGAGAATGTAATAGGTAGTATTTCATACGAAATCTACCTAAAAGCGTTCGGGTGAAACAAGAAAAATATCTCAGCGACAAAACAGAGAGATTTTGCGATCAGTTTCAACCGAAAATAAAGTCCGTTCGTAAAATTTTGAGGACTTTTGTGTCTTCTATTTCGAGATCTACTGTTCACCGTCGCACACAAGCAATCAAATTTCATAAATATCAGAGAATGTGTCGGACACCTATGCTGAAATCGTACAATAGAAAGGCGCGCGTTCTCCAGGCTAAAGAACACATGTATTAGACAGATTAATGATTAGGGGAGATGGGGGCACATGTGAACAGGGGGCAGATGTGAACATCGCAATTTTTCAATAGTTATTATAAGTTTTTTTATTTGAAAAAAATTACTAAAGATGACAGCACCTGTAGACATATGGTAAAAATTTTTTGAAGTTTTTTGACATTTAGTTTGTCCTCTGTAACCAAAACACTGTTTTTAGATCTCAAAAGCAAAATCTTTGTTCCAAGTTGATAAGCGTATAACTTTATTTATTTATTCATTTATTTGAATTTGAGTGTTTTAACATATACTATGAATACTAATAAATATTTTGATAAAGTTCTTTTTTCTTCTAAAATTGAGACATGTTAATGATTTATCAATTTAACAGAAGCAGCAATGTGGGGCACATGTGAACAGAAAAGTTGGGGCAGATGTGAACAGTACATAAGTGCCTCAATAATCATTCTGTGATTCTGTTCCTTTCAGTTAACTTAATGATAAATAATGTCAGTTCCATTATCTATAATTTTCCTGAAATAGAAGATATTTTCCTCACACAAAGTTGATTTTGCATTGAAACTTCATCAAACACATCTTTCAGCAAATACATAAAGAGCAACAAGCTCGTTTACATTCAATTGTACTTTAAATAAATTTAATGTTTTCTAAAATGCAATAAGTGTTTTATATTATTTTACTAAACAGTGTACAACAATACTTTTATGCATTGTTAATACAAAAGTATTACCTTGAACAACTTTGCAAATTTTTCTATTACATTTGTTCTAAACTTGGAATGATGGCTTACTTCCATATCTAAAACAGTTATGTATATGATGCTTTGAATGGAGATAGATATGAGTAATATTTTAAGAAAGTAAAATTTTTAAACTGATAACTACCGTAAAATCCCTATTGTAACCCCCTCCCTCTTTCAAAAGCGAAAGAAGTTAGGGGTGGGGGTTATAGTCGAGATATTTTTTAAATCATTAAAAAACCCTTCTTTATCTATAATTTGCAAGTAAATAAGGCAAATACAACAGTGGGAATCTTTTGTATTTTGGTAGATTTGAGATAAATAGTATGTAAACGCCCCCTCTCAAAAATATTCCCCTAACAAAAACCCTAAGCAAAGTTTAAAAGTTTTAATTTCTTTTTTAAAATTGCTTCTTTATTTTTTTATTTTATTTCAGCAATACTTAATGAATCATCCAAGCATCCACCCCCAAAATCTACTTATTTTCATTTTATAATCTTTTGCTTAAACATATCACCCAGAAACTAGAGAAATATAGTATATATATTTCTTTAAGGTGAATGTCACAGGTAATTAACTAATGATTACGATGACAAATAAATAACGGAATAAAAAGCGTGTCAAAGGATATTTTTTCCTTGTGTTCACATGTGCCCCACGTGTGTTCACAACTACCCCGCTGATGGGGCACATGTGAACAATTTTTCGAATTTATAAAACTATTAAAAAATGTAAGAAGAATTATACAGGTGATTTTTTAAAAATTACCATGTATAAAAGGAAGTTCTATTTACTATATTGAGTAGGTTTTGTTTATAGAAATTAATCCAGTCATGAGAAAAAGCTATATTTATGCGAACTGTTCACATGTGCCCCCATCTCCCCTAAATGTTTTTTCAGTGACCAAATAATAAATTTTTTACCTGCAGCTTATTCGGTTGAGCTGTGTACATATCAGATCAGATGCTATTTTGACAGCCTGAGTGGAGCAAGATCGCTTGATCAGAGATCCAGCTTCGACTTATTTACTCTCCACCCGGGGGTCTCCCCGACACGCAGGGGTCTCGCAGGCGGACACCCAGCCTAGCCAGAAGGGCAAAGCACCTATATTTTGAAGAAAAAAAACTTATTCAAGTTAAAATTAATTCACAAACTGTAGCCGAAGCCAGTTTGCCAATAGTTCGACAAGGGGCAGCGTAATCAGTAGTTCTGGAAAGCTGCAAACAATTTTAGGGCACCAACCGAAAAAAAAATACAAATATATTCCGAGTTCAACGATAACAAGTTAAATTCAGTTGCATACAATGAATATTCTCTGTGTCAAAAGAATTTACAATTTCTGCGCACGAACAATTTGCTAGTAAATTAGCAACAGATTGATATTTTAATTTTGCTATAAGTACTTTTGAATGCCAAAAGGTTTAACCTGCACAATTTTTTGGGCCATCAATATACTGAATAAAACTACAATAAGTTAATTCAATATTTGATTTCAATCTGTACAAGTTTAGACACAATTTTTGAATACTGGTAAATAGACACTATTTTTGAATGTGAACATTATGAACACGATTTTTGAATGCGAATATTATTAACACAATTTTTGAATACAAGTATTATAAAACAATTTTGGAAGTAAGTATAAAAACACAATTTTGCTAAAAGGTTTTCAAAATGAATTATGGTTTTCATTCTAGGTAGCTCAAATACAAGGGCATTAGAAACTTAAGCCAAATGTTTCTGCATTCAATCCCCCCTACTGGACGAATTTTCATTTAAAATCGTATGAAACAAACATTATAAAAAAGTAAAGTTTGTTTGTAGGGGGAAATCTCGGGAACTACTGAATCGATTTGAAAAATAATTGTGGCAAATTGATAGTGATAATCTCTGCTCCAATATAGACTATGTCGGCGTCGCTCCTCCAATGGGGTGAAGGATCGAAAAACGTTGTAAAATTGTGAGTATTGTGATATTGAAGAGGCTAGAAATCTTAAATTTGTCATGGTGGTTACTTTTAGAAGACAAAGGCTCTCTAGCGATGGTTTCAAAGAAGAATTCGACATTTAAGAAGGTGAAATGAGCGGAAAACATTCTTAAAACGTTCTGAATTGCGATTTCTATAAATTTGTCAGGGATAGAAAATTGAAATTTCATAGAATTGTTACTTTTAAGACGCAAATACATGCACAAAACAGTTTTTTTTATCGAAATTTAAAACTGTGCAATAGCGAAAAATGGTCTAAAAGTGTGATTTTTGCAAAATTAAAGGGACTAGAAACTTGAAATGTGGTATGAAGGTTACTTCTAACAGACAAATGCTCGGTATGAATATAGTCTTTAAAAAAATTGAAATTATATTTAAATTAGCGTAAAACATTCTAAAAAGTTCTAAATTGCGATTTCAATAGAATTGTTAGGGGTAGAAAATTGAAATTTCATATGATTGTTACGTTTTAGACGCAAATACATGCACAGAACAGTTTTTTTTTTTTTTTAATCGAAATTTAAAACTGTGCAGTGCGCAGGAGCGAAAAATGTTCTAAACGTGCGATTTTTGCAAGATTAAAGGGACTAGAAACTCGAAATGTGCTATTGAGGTTACTTTTAACATACAAATGCTCGCTATGTATATAGTCTTTAAAAAATTCGAAATTATATTTAAATTCGCATAAAACATTATAAAAACGTTCCAAATTGCGATTTCTATATAATTGTTAGGGAAAGAAAATTAAAATATCATATGATTGTTACTTTTAAGTCGCAAATACATGCACAGAACAGCTTTTTTTTTTATCGAAATTTAAAACTGTGCAGGAGCAAAAAATGTTCTAAAAGTGCGATTTTTGCAAGATTAAAGGGGCTAGAAACTTGAAACGTGGTATGGAGGTTACTTTTAACATACAGATGCTCGCTATGGACTTCAAAAACATTCAAAATTATATTTAAATTAGCGAAAAACATTCTAAAAACGTTCTAAATTACGATTTCTATGCAGATGTTAGGAATTCAAACATAAAATTTGATATGGCTGCTATTTTTAAGACGCAAATGCAGAAACAGACCAAATTTTGTTTTTAAATAACTCCAAATTTAAAAGGTTTATGAGAAATAAAAAGTTCTAAATTACGATTTCTATGGGGTTTTACGTAATATTTGTTAATTAACTAATTCCACATCCATGTAAAAGCAAGCAAATATCATTTAGCATATTTCAATAATTATGCATGCAAAGCCGCGGATTTTTCTAGTAATTTTATAACAAAAATATTAACCACGCTGTGTTACACCTTCATTTTAAATGTTTAATCAATTTTGGAGGCTTAGAATCAGTATTTTTCTTTAATTTAAAATTGAAAATACTGTAAATATTTCTTAGCTGCAGAGTTTATTGATGTTTCAGAGTACGGCCAAAAAGTTTTAAAATAAAAGAAGTTAATAAATCTTGGTTGTAAGTAAACGCCAACAATAACATAATTGTATTCCTTTTTTCTTATTATTCGATATCTTTTTGCCATGTTACAGAAGAAATATTTTAAATCTGAACAAATTTTATTTTAAAATATGCTGCAGCTTTTATCTCAATATCACATTCAAAATTTGATTTAACTTTCAAGAATAACGTCTCAGTTGAAGTTACCTAACTTAAAAACTTCTTTTTTCTCTGTGAAAAACTTAGATAACGATATTTTTTAAACTGCTAATATGCTACTATGGGGTTTAGTCATAGATGTTGGTTGATGTGGATTATAGCTACTTCTATTATCCACTGCAGATTTATAAAATATTAACTCCACTTCAGTGGAAAATTTTCGGAAAATGATAAAAATAAGATTTCTTTCATTCGCCTTACTCAATTCAAGAACTCATATATTTAAGACAGATATTTTCAAATCAAGATTTAAACTTTCTGTAGATAATATCAGGCTACATTTTTATTTCTTTAAAAAGTTTTAAATATTTCTTATTGCACCGAAACGCACGAGAAGAAAGATTCTGATATGCACATATGACGTTTCTGTTCTTAATTTTATATGGAAAAAAAAAACCTTCTGGCAGATCCCGAGGACACAAATATAAATGAAAGTTATGCCTAGCTGAGATGTGTGTCCACAAGAAGTTCTTTATGTTCGTCTCTTACAATATGAAAGAAAGTGATAGCTCGCTTTATTGTTATATTTTCCATAAAGTTACTAATAAAATGCTATTTCACGGTGCGTCTGCTTTATTTGCAAAATTCTGGTATATCGCCACCCTAAATACACTGACCCCCCCTAAAAGAAAAGACAGACAAAGGGAAAGGGAAAAAATTACATAAATTTCAATCATGTATTTTTCGACTTTTCACCACAAGATTTAAAAAAAAAAAAAAAAAAAAAAAAAAAAAAAAAAAAAAAAATACGATGCTTAAACAGTAAAGAGTAAAAAATAAAAATCTTGCACTATGGATAAGTTACAGAATAATCTCAAATATAGTGCACAATTATTTACAAAAATAAAAAAATATTCCGACGTTAAAATGTTATTTTAGTGACGTAGCAGAGAGTTCAGCAGTTTTAGAACACCGTAAAATATGCTTTATGGTTTGATGAATATTCTTTACTCATGGTTCGTACGCCTCCTTAAATTTTGCAGACCAGAAATTTTTTGAGCACCAGTATTATCTTATAGAAAATCTATTCTTAAAAGAAGGCGAAATCTCACTGCTACCAGCTATGAAAATTTGCTTATCCATTTAACCTGCACAATCTTATGTGACGGGGATGTGGGGCAAGTGGCCCCGGGCTCCTCGACCAAACCGTCTAGAATCGAATCGAGGTAATGTTGTTGTTGTTGTTGTTTACCAAAGCTTGGCATGCTAACATCTTCGGCTGTTCTACTCACGCTTATGTATAACTCACCAGTTATCTTCATCCAGTCTTATGTGACGGGGATGTGGGCAAGTGGCCCCGGTCTCCTCGACCAAACAGTCTTCGGAGGCAATGTTGTTCCGGGAGGACTGGTTCTTTTCAGAGCTACGCTTAGGCGTAACCTCCTTACCGGCATTGCTACGACGCACGCTCGGGCGGCACTGACGGAAGACGCTGACGGCATCCCAAAGCGGATCCAAATGGCAACATCTCACGAAGTTAGGCCTTACCATTAAAGTAACTCCAGTTCACACTCTGATATAGGCTACCCTCTTTCCTTACTAACATTTGTTATTTGTTCTTGAGTTTACTACTCAAATATGATAAAATTATAAAAAATCTTCAAAAAACATTAAAATATATATATATATGAAAAAATTATAAAAAATTCAAAAAATTCCATAAAATCCAAAAATATATCTAGTTGTTGTAACGCTATACTTAAACTTCCTCCTAGAAAATTTTCTCTACTTTATCTATTTTTCTATCATACTTTACTAGTTTTTAGCTCACAGGCTATCAAAGCCTGAGAGCTAATGTGCCCGCCCGTTCTGTATGTATGTACGTACGTATGTATGTATGTACGTATGTGCGTAACGCGATAACTCTTGATAGAAACATCCGATTTGCTTCAAAATTTTTTCCTAGGTTCATTGTGATAAGGCGCTTCCCTGATTAGTTTTGGGAGTTCATTGGTTAAGGATAAAGGGGGAAAAGGGGGGTTAGTCCACCCCCTTAATTCAGATAAATGTGTTTTTCATGAGGAATCATTCGATTTGCTCCGAATTTGGTATACCGGTTTATTATGTTAAGGAATTTCCCTGATTAGTTTTGGGGGTTCATTGGTTAAGGATAAAGGGGGAAAAGGGGGGTTAGTCCAACCCCTTAATTCAGGTAAATGGGTTTTTCATGCAGAATCATTGATTTGCTCCGAATTTGGTATACCGGTTTATTATGTTAAGGAACTTCCCTGATTAGTTTTGGGGGTTCATTGGTTAAGGATAAAGGGGGAAAAGGGGGGTTAGTCCACCCCCTTAATTCAGATAAATGGGTTTTTCATGCAGAAACATTCGATTTGCTCCGAATTTGGTATACCGGTTTATTATGTTAAGGAACATCCCTGATTAGTTTTGGGGGTTCATTGGTTAAGGATAAAGGGAGAAAAGGGGGGTTAGTCCACCCCCTTAATTCAGATAAATGTGTTTTTCATGAGGAATCATTGATTTGCTCCGAATTTGGTGTGCCGGTTTATTATGTTAAGGAACTTCCCTGATTAGTTTTGGGAGTTCATTGGTTAAGGATAAAGGGGGAAAAACAGGGTTAGTCCACCCCCCTTAATTCAGATAAATGGGTTTTTCATGTAGAATCATTCGATTTGCTCCGAATTTGGTATACCGGTTTATTATGTTAAGGAACTTCCCTGATTAGTTTTGGGGGTTCATTGGTTAAGGATCAAGGGGGGAAAAGGGAGGTTAGCCCGCCCTCTTAATTTAGATAAATGCGTTTTTCATGCAGAATGATTCGATATTCTCCGAAGTTGGTATACCGGTTTATTATGTTAAAGAACTTCCCTGATTAGTTTTGGGGGTTCATTGGTTAAGGATAAAGGGGGAAGGGGGGCTAGTCCACTCCCCTTAATTTATATAAACGGGTTTTTCATGCAGAATTATTCGCTTTGCTCCAAATTTGGTATACCGGTTTATTATGTTAAGGAGCTTCCCTGATTCGTTTTGGGGATTCATTGGTTAAGGATAAAGGGGGCTAGTCCACCCCCTTAATTTAGATAAATGTTTTTTTTTTTTTGCAGGATTATTCGATTTGCTCCAAATTTGAGATACCGTTTTATTATGATAAGGAGCTTCCCTGATTAGATTTGGAGGTTCACTGGTTAAGTATAAAGGGGGAAACGGGGGCTAATTCCCCTTCACTTATTTTTTTGAGGGGCATTATTCTTTAAAATAAGAGTATAATATACAATTAGTATGAATAGCCTGTGAGCTCAATGCCATCAGTTTAGCTGGGCACTTTTCTTTTTTATTACTTCAAGTAGCTCATTTTTCCCACCTGTTCAGGTCTTTTCTACCTCATTTTTAAAATTTTTACACCCCCCCCCTTTTTTTAATTACTACTATCCAGGTCTTAGTTTGCTCTCCTGTCATTTCTCACCAACTCTGATCCCGGGGAAGTGTGTAGTTGTCCGCAGGGGCCTCCGTTCAAAGGGTATTCGAAGTGTGCTTTTAACCTAGATTTCTTTTTCTATAAAAAGACACTGGTAGTTCTCCTGGAGAAATAACGGTATCCGTAATAACCATGTTACTGGAAACATTTTTATTTTTCATGCTGATCCTCGAGAAATGATATCATTATGACTTGTTTACATTTTATTAAATTTAAATACAAAGATTTATTCAATGTTTATTATAAACATGAATGTATATCCAAAATTTAAGAATATTTAAAACTTTGTATTGTTTGTACATTTAAGATGAATGTTTAATTTATTTTTTAGATTATTTGGAAAATAACATCACACCTTTTTTAACTCTGTCTACACAAGCAGACGATTTAAGGAAAAGTAAAACATCGTCTGCATAAATACATAACTAGGAAATCTGTAGATCAGGTGCTTCAACATCAGATCTGTAAGTCATTATTTTTTAACTCACTTTAAGTAATATTCAATTTCCTACAAACCACAATTTATAGTTTTTTAATTACATAAATATGTATAAGAATAAAAAAATATTTCGAAGGTTTCAGAAATTAGAATCGTTAAATTAAACACGTTGTTATGCAATGATATTTTGAAATTCTGGTGAGCTGCCGATTCTGGTAACTTTTTAGATAATAAAGTACATTTCTTCAGGGGGTGGGGACTCTGCTCCTCTATACTCATTATCAGCCGTATACTCAGTAAATTTACATTCGTAATTTCCTATAGGTTGTGCGAATGGTTATAGAATATCTTGGAATTATTTTTGCACTGTGATTTTCTATCTACCCTATATATATATAAAATCCTAATGAAACGAATTTATGAAACGGAAGTTTGAATCGACTGATTAAACAACTGATTATGTTTCAAGCGATTTCTCCTAAAATATGGAATACTTTGCGATGAAATTAAAATCAAAAATCAGCATTGATCCGCAGATCTCAAAACTGGTATTAGAATTTTAAAATTCGAATTAGTTTTCGAAATATTAATTTTTTCTAATTTTATATACATTTTCCTAATGGTGGCAACTCAAATTTTAATCAAACAGATATTTTTTTTTCATATTTCAGAAAAGGTTGACATGGTAATCCGGCTATTGTTGTTTATTTGTTAATAAATGTTTATTTACTTTTATTTCTTTTTATAAATTATATAAATTATTTTGTAAATAATAGAAAATAATTAAAAAATACGGTACTACTTAGTTATTGCGTCGACCCATTTCGCCAAATTATATAAATCGCCAAAACGCTCGCCAAATTATACAAATTGACATAATTTTTATTTTAAATAACGAAAGAACAAATAAATTAGTATAACATTAATAAATATAGGGAATATCAGTGGGGAGGGACACAATTTACCATTTATGATTCTATACCCCAAAAATCAATCTCACGCTTCAAAAAGTTGCATTTTTTAAGATTTAATTCCAACCCGTATTCCGATGCAGTTTCAAGAACAAGTTTTAATTTTTCTAGACCTCCAGCTTCGTTTGTGGCGGGTATTATTATGTCATCCATATAAATGAGTACAATGTGATCTTTTAATAGGTTTCGAAATACGTTATAAATATATTTTTGAAAAACACTAGGGCTATTGGACAGCCCGAATGGACACTTTAAAAATTCGTACTGTCCTTCATGAGTGACAAAAGAGGTGTATTTCTGTGAGCCTTCTTCATCCTCAACATGAAAAAAAAACGTTTTTTAAATCTATGGTTGTAAATACCTCAGCAGAGTGTAATTGATCTATAACATCATCTATTACTGGTAATGGAAAATGTTCACGCATTGTTTTCTTGTTAAGACGTCTGTAATCAATACAAAGTCTTATTGTGTTATTTTTTTTCTTAACCAACACAACCGGCCATGAAAAATTAGAAGAACTCTTCCGAATGATTCCCTGAGCTAGCCACTCCTCAATTTGGTCTTCAACTATTTTTTTCTCACGTGGCGGTAATCTTCGAGGGGAAGAACAAACTGGGATTTCATCAGTTAAATTAATTTTCATTTTAACATCTACAGTTTTAGTTTTAATAGGCACATAATTCTCAATTAAAGAGGATAATTCCGAACGTAAATTTTTGTCAGCAATGTGACTTAAATCAATTTTAGGCTCATCTAGAACATTTACAATGTTAACTTTGTTTGTTTTTGTTTGAACAATGTTTAGTGAAACACAGTAAAAACCTCTGAAAGCGGAATCTTTCTATAACGTAATCCTGTCTGAAACGGAAGAGTTTCAGGTTCCCGACGAAACGAGCAATAGATCTTATTGCGGTAGTGTATCTTAGAAGTATAATTAATTACACCTCTTTAAACGGAAGCCTGTCTAAAATGGAACTTTTTTCCAGTCCCTTCCGATCACGTCTTGACAGGATTGACTGTGTATGTATAATAGAAGTATTTCGAGTAACTTTAAGAATTTAGGTATACTCTTATTTAATTTTTTAATTAAAAAAAGCATGGATAAAAAAAAAGTAAGTTCAATCTCTATAAATGCAGCTAATAATATATTGGAGTTGCATTAATATTTATCAGTGAAAAAGATTTTACAAACATTATGATGTAAAAAACTGAGCGCATATGAACAGTATTAATTTATTTAGCAATTATTTGTAATTTACTTAAATCAAGTTTCATAATACATAACATTTACCAACAATAAAGTTAGGATCAAGTGATTAAGTTTAAAACAGCAATTTCCATGTTTAATTTCTTGCCATTGAATTAAGAACTTGCACTGTAATAAATATTGGATAATGATTTCACATAAGTGTCAGTGAGTCGTTAGTTGCAAGTTTTTAAGATAAGGTTTTAATCTTTAAGAAAAAGATCTTGCAATTTCAGCTACACAAGCTAGTAATGTAAGAAGCACACACATCAAATATAGTTCATGCCAGAGTTACCAGTTTGGCCTCCACTTTTAATTCGAAATTTCAAAATCACACCGGAAATTTATAAAGAAGAATCTTTACTTTTTGTAATCACAAAATTTCTGTCAGAAAGCAAAAAATACTATTTTTATTTTCTGGTGCGAATTTGGATTTTCTTAATAAAAATAGTGGCCAAACTGGCAACCCTGGTTCATGCTGGAAAAAATAGTTTTGTTACAATTATCTAAAACAGCCATAATTCTTTTTGGTTTCTATGCTTCGCGATTTTTGATACCATATTCGATCTAATAGTTGCTTCCGATATCTGGTCGTCTTTGGAAGTTAAATTTTTCTAACAAATTTATTTGTGATGGATTAGCACGCTTTTGGAAGCATCAGGATGTGTAAAAAATAATGGTGGTTTCTGTTATTGTACTTCACAAACAATTTATTTTAGATATTTCGAAACAGTTTTAGAGCATTTTCCAAGTTCAGCAGTAAGCTCCAGACTTTGGTACGTCGATTAGCTTCAATTCGATTTCTTATTGTTAAAGACAAAGTGTCACCCAAGACCTTCTCCATACACAAAATTATTATTGCCACCATGAAATTTATTGAAGCAATGTTAAACTGGGCGTTCACAATTAGTAACTGGGGTCAAAGGAAATGTTGAATCTAAACATTTTTTTTTTGTGTGTAGGATTGCTGCACTCTGGAAGGGACGCTTCGGAGTTCCGTGGAGGGGGTAGCACTTCTAGACCATTAATAAGCATAAAATCACAAATCTTTCGTTTGCACTCTTAACCCGTTAGGGACCAGCATCTTTTACATAAATTTTATTTCTTTGACACCACTTTTTGTCAAATAATAAAATTTAGTTTATCGATCGAGAAAATGTCTTAATTAAATAAGGAAAATTTTACATTTAATTTTTACTGGTATTAAAAACAAGTTCTGTAAACACCTTTTGAAGATGCATATATGCACCCATGGTCCCGGAGGGGTTAAACAACTTGACATGAGGATCAAAAACCTCATCTCTATATATTTCAACATTCACAGTTGCACTGGTAAAAATGTGTAGGCCAGTGTGGCCATTCAAAATGATGCCCACCCATACCACGATTCCACGACCTTTGTATCGATGCCTTTCACGGATGTTTGCAGCTTTATTGCATGTGTTTTCCCTCCATATGATAATACGTCTGCAATAAATCTCCAAACAAAATCATGATTCATCGGTAAAGAGAACTCAGCTCCAGCCCGTGGTCCTCCAATGAGGATGATCTCTGCACCACTTTACCGGGCGCATTTCACTGTCGGGGTTATTTGAGTTCAAATAAGGGGTTTCCTTGTATACAGCCCTTTTTTATACAGCCTGTTATTCACAGTAAATCTGGAAAGTCGAGAGTTCCTGTTACTGCAGCGAACTCCCATGCAATCTGAACTGACGTCAGTTGCCTGTTTCTTTTAGCAATCGTTGCCAAATAACGGTCCTGAGAATCTATTGTGGCACGTTTTTTACCTTGACCTGGTTGTCTGTGCACATTACCAGTGTCTGTTAAGCGTTTCCATAATCCTGACATGACGCTTTTCAATATTTTTAAGTATTTACAGACCCCTGAGAGTGTCTGCCCTGCTTCCATTCTACCTATCGCACGCCATTTCTTGCAATCAATCAGATGTCTTCTGGACGACATATTCCACCTACTACAAGCAAAATGTTTACCCAACTACACGTACAATCCTTGAAATTAGACTTCAAATCACCCACATGCAATCTTTGAAATTAGACTTCAAATCACCCACGTACAATCCTTTTCACACGTGAACCGAAGGAACGGGCTGAAAAATTTACATATTTTTCTGTAACGAAGGTTAATTCCATTGGTCAATGTGATAACGTTGACATTGAATTACCAATCAATCACCTTTCATTGAAGTTCCCTTAATAGAATTAACACAAAGCACCTTTTTATGATTATTCCCTTAATTTTTCTCGCCAGTGTATTTTGAAAGTGGTAACAAATATCCAGTCCAAAAATAAAGTTACTTTAATTAATTGCTTGCAGCAGATTTAAAATAAGTGATAATATTGACCGTTATAAAGTACACAAAGATAACGGTCGCGAAACTCAACCAATGTGCCATTATTGCGTTCGTGTAAACTCGTCTTTTCCCATAAGCATCGGCAACAGTTGGTCCCATCAAAGTCTAAGATAAAGAAGTTTTACGTTTAATCTAGTTACACAAAATTTGTGTAAACGGAATAGCTGGTATACTTGCATAGTTATCCTTCCGTCCCGAGACATTAAAATGCTTCCGTTTACAAGAGGATATCGTGTTCACAGAAAACCTGCCAAGAAGGAATCACAATTGGAACAGGTTTAATTTCAGATGGGTTTCAAACATTAGCAAGCATAAATATATTGTGTTATTTTCGTCGAATTTTGAATTGTTTTCCTTTGAGATAGGTCACCTTCGCAGATTTTACTGTAATACATTTATGCTCTTCAGATGTGTACTATAGAGTGAGTACGTTTTTAGCAGTTTTAATGGATAAAGTGAAAACGGAAAGTTTTTATAACGGAAACCTGTATAAAACGGAAATTTTCGTAGTCCGGCGGATGACATACCTTTGAATTATAGCTTCTAAGTCGAACACCTGTGTAAAGCGGAATTTTTCATAGGTTCTTTGTGATTCCGTCTCAGCCGTTTTTGCTGTTGTATTCATGAATCAATAAACTAGTTCTTTGTTCGGGTTCGGGGGGGGGGAGTCCGGACCCCCTCCCCTTGGCTACGCCACTGCTGCCAACCACAAACATTTGCATCTGATGGATAAGGAACTTAGTCATCTAATTTGAAAATCAAATAATTTTACATTTTTCATTTCCGAAAAATAGTTTTGATTACCGTCCTATAATATTTATATCTAACATCTAATCTAAATACATCATAATCTACTTAATAGCATTAACACGTTAAGCGTCACGAGTCACCGGTGACTGACACTGAACTTTTCGTTTAGAACGCGTCCTTCACCAATGACTGACGATCTAAAATATGATATAAAACTAAAAAAATTTATATTGTTTTAAGTAATTACAGAAAATTTATTTAAAATTTATTTACCTTTTACTTATTACAGGATTATACTTTCGTACAAATTACTTAACACATTGTAAATTTTACAGCTTCAGTGTCAGTCACCGTGGTACTCAACGTGACAACTTACTAAAATCTCCCAGAAAGAGGTATGCTTGGAGACATTTAAGCCTAATGGGTAATCATTCATGACCGTGTCCACTGCCGATAGACTAAATAGCATAAGTGGTTTAGCGTCACAAAGTATTTTTTGTGTTAGTCTTTTAATAGTATCCACATTCAATTTAAATTCGCAATGTTACTAACACCATATTTCACGCAATAATATTATCGACTTGGCCGATCTTCACTCGGGTCAAATGGGAAAATATCCTTTTGCAGTTGTTTTCACGGGTTCGCAATCAGGTTCAAAGGCAGTTGACACATTTAATATCATTATTATAACGCTTATATAGTTAAATAAATTTTATTGCTATCATCATTTTCTTTTTCACCAACCTTGTCATTGGATTCCATTACTGAATGTTATTTTTATTCTCTATATAACATATATCGATTCAACATGTTTGTTTCGTTTCGTGTACCACATACTATTTGCAATATTTTTATATTTAGTTTCAATTGTTGGTATTTCTTGTTGAAGTTCTATGATTTTCTACAATGTTTCCACCTGTGCAAGGAAAGGGTCCTGAAAATATTTTCCTTCCGAGACGACAGCCTGACAGATCGATTTCAAGACACAAAAGACCACAAATCCGTCATTTTCTTGAAAATTGATGAAGCTCTTTTCACAAACCTAAAAATATAGAAAAATAAAAATATATAAATAAATAAATAAACAATAACTACTAATTTAAGCGGGTAATCGACTCAAAAAATGAAAAAAAAAATCTATTTTCTTTATTTGCATATTATTTTCTATATTGTGTACTGCACAAAATATAAAAATTCCCATCTCGTTATGTTGACTGCTAGTACCCTAAATCTGTTTGTATAATAACACGCTCGGAAGTATGAAAAAATAAAAATGTAAAATATATACATAAAATATCTATTTTATTTTTACACATCTTCGGATTGAATGTACATATTGAACACTACATATAAATACATATATTAAGTAAAAATATGTAGCAAAACTTAATGAAAAGGTACTTTTTGGTTTTTTGTTTCTCCTGAAAAATAGCAATTTTTTATCATAATTTGAACCTTTCCTTCAAAACCCTAATATCCATCTTGGTAATTTTATGCCCCCGATATGCTATTTCTTTCGGCCAGCAATTAAAGTGTCGTCTCTAAAAAATAACGTTCCGTTGTATAAGCCAGCCGTAAAACACAGTAGATGTATCATAATACTCTATTACAATTTTTTAAGCTTCTGAGTATCTCACATTTTCAATTTTTATACCGTCGTATTGGAAGAAAAATGTACAGCGAAACACCCCTGTGCGACCGCTTCCCTGAACGACCATTTTTTTCATGGAACGAAATTTATTCCCACAGGCTCAATACTAATTTTACCTTTATTTAGATACCATCCCAGTTTAACTCACTCCATGAGCGACAAAATTCTTTGAAGAAAATGAAATAAATTTCGTTTTTTCCTGGTCGCTTGAAGAAGGTTTGGTACTTTTCGGTTAGCCGGGCGCCAGTGTTATATATACATATTTATATACATACATATATGTAAATATACATATATATACATGTACACATATTGTATACATACACACATATATATATATGTAAATATATATGTATATATGCATATATGTATGTATATAAATATGTATATATAAACACTGGCGCCCGGCTAACCGAAAAGTACCGAAGGTTTTATTAGAATAATAATTCCGTAGAGCACATTATTCATCAAACTTCTAAACTAAGTTTAGAATTTTTATTTATTCCGGTAACTTTTAAATGTTTAGCCACCTTTGTGCCTTTTTAGACAATGAATTTTACTCTGATGACAATTACGGATGACGGTCAATAAACTCCCCTGCCCTATTCTGTCAGGAAACTCTCAAAGAAATAGATAAATGAATGAAACGTCATTATTTGTTCCCGTCCCCCCAAAAAAGTGCATTTATTTACTGAACTTCGAAAGGACTTGGAAATAAAAGTTATTAAAAGATAAAACAGTAAAATCAAAGCAAACGTCAATGTATTCATTTTTTTTAACTCTGCAGTAATTAATTTATGTAATTAAATTGTGTTTTGATACTTAAAATTTCATATTTTTTCCTAATGTAATAAAAAAAATTTAGTAACGTTAATTGTTATCTTTTTTCAACAATTACAATCTAGAATTAAAGATGAACTCCATTAAGAGACCACCATTTTTATTCGAAGGGAACGTGGTCGCTTTAGGGAGGTTTTACTCTTTTAAATGCAATTTGTTTGAAACTGCATCTCTATTTGTTTTTGAGATATTAACTTTTTTTTCAGTTTTTAGCTCTATTTTGTTTAATGTTGGCAACTCAAGTACACCCTTTCTGTAGAAAATAAAGGAAAAATAGTTGAAAATAGTATTTATATCTTTTTGTTACCATTTTCCCATAACAACTGGAAAAGAAAGTAATTAAAATACATACTATTTTGAAAAAATATAAATGAATGATGTCTGATAAAATATGGAGCTATTATAAACTATATTTAATTTTAAGTATCTGTATCAATATTACAAGCAAATGAAGACACATAAATCATTAGATTGCTGGGTTTTTTTTTTTTTTTTTTTTTGACGAGTTTTTTGAATGACGACATCTCTTTTTTTTATTTATGTGTTATTCAGCGATAATGACGTCCTATGCATACTTAACTGTAGATGTTGTTTAAGACTGCATCGTAAATGAGGAATTCTTCCTCCGGATGCGAATGACGTCCTTTTATCTCAAATAAAAGGGTGTGTTTTAAGTCTTAAAATTGAAATATGATTTGTACTATCTTTATTTATATACATATATATTTTTCTTTCATCGGGGGCGACGCTAAATTCTGAAAAAGGAGAATTCATGTTTTCTAGTTTCTCTGTTAGTTTGTCTCATTGGCATAGTTTAAATTGAGGGAATTTCAAACAAGCATTTTTTTTTTTTTCAGTTCTTTAAACTCAAAAACATTAGAAATTTATTTTTGCTTTTTTAAACCTCAATAAAGTATAGGGTAAATCTAGGATAGATGGCCATAGTTTTTAAAGATTGAAATAAAAATTCTTAGAATGCAAATACAAGAAATATTTATGCATACTTAAAATTCTATTACTATACTCATCATATTTTGAGCAAAAAATAATTAAATATTGAGAACGAAAAGTGTTAAACAAAATTGAAATTAAAATGGTAAATGGCCATATCTCCTTCAAGCCGAGGAATTGTGGTAATCCAATACGAGAAAGAAAAAGAAAAATAGCAAAGAAGAAGTTAAAATAGCAAAAACTAACACATTTCATATATTTAATCATGAAAAACATATAGCAGTTTCTAAAGATACAATTATATCATGAATAAAAGTGAATAAAACTCGAATTAACAAAATATGAAGTATAATTTCAATACTTCACTTTTCGTAAAATCTTACCATATTTCTGGCAAAGGTGTCGATAGTTTGTACACGTTTCACAGAACCACTTCAGGCACCTTATGCATAGTATCTAGACATCCTTTTTGGTTGTGGTATTATATTGTTCTCCACAACCAACACAGTGATCCTCATCCAATTCTATTCCCTCGGAATTTGTAGAATCTGATAATTTTAACCCCTTAACGGTCGCATTAAATTACGGCTTAAAAATTGAAATTGCTTATTGGCACCACTTTTTTGAAAAAGGAATGCTCACCTTGTTTAATGACAGGTAAAATTATGAATAGAGTCAAAACACTGTTTTAAACACTAGTGTCGTGAAGGAAATTTTCACCTTGTTATTAATAAACTTTATAATATATTTATAACTACTTAAAAGGTGACAAAAACATATAAAAACATATAAAAATATTATTTAGTGTAACTCGAGATCTTTCGAACACACACGCGTTCATTTTCAAAGAAGAAAAAAAAAGTTACATTAAATAATGTTTTTATATGTTTTTGTCACCTTTTAAGTAGATATAACTATATTATAAAGTTTAGGTAAAATTATACCATAATAAAGCCAATTGCACTATTTTATAAAACTGGTGGGAATCAAACAATCTGAATAAAAGACACAGCCCGTGAATATGACGGGAGCGAGAATTAAGGGGTTAGATGCATTTCATTTTCTTCGCTGCTAGAAGTGTCGTGTTTTTGTTTTTTTTCTGACGTTTATTTTAGTTTATTGCAATTATATAGTTTATTTATCAACTTTACCTATTTTGGGAATGAAAGTTTCTCGACGTTTTTCAACATTTTCGGAAAAAAATACATTGTTAGTTCTTATATTATTATCATTATTATTGACATATTGATATTAGTTAAAATTTAAACAATTATATCAATAATAAAATTATAAACATAAAATTTATATAATTATTTTAAATGTAAATATATTTATTTAAAATCCTCACTCCATATAATTTTGAAGTACTGATTAAAGGTGGCCATCTCTCTTCGAATTGATGTGGCCATCTCTCCTGAAATTGAAGGACAGATGGCCGCCCAAATTAAAGCGTCAATAACTATTGTACATCTTTGTTTTTGGTTTAGAAGTAAAGATTGGTTTATATACGTGCCTTAAAAACCTATATAATAAAAATATATATAACGTATGTACTGCAAAACATTCAGATGCCTAAGCCAAAAAAAATATTCAACCACTAAATTATATAAACATTAAAATTACACTTACTTTTTATAATCGGAAAACACAACTGCCTGTCACAATGAATGAACACTTTGAACACCACGAATAAAGTTTATGTTGCAATCTATGATCAAGTTTTGGAAATATTTAGACTGGCCATCTCTCCTCTATGGCCATCTATCTTAGAGTTACCCTAAGTATTTATTCTTTTCAAAAATCGTCAATTCATTTGATAAATATCGATTCAATAAAGCTATACAAGAAATTTTGTGATGATCGGATGAGTGAGAAAAGGTACATTTAGCTAGCATGTAAAGCACCTCAATAGGTTTTGACATTAATAGTATAAGATTTGAAACTCTCAACCCGCAATTTCACTTATTTCATATTAATAATGATAAATAGTTGAGGGAGATTAAACTCTTGCGAATTATAACACGAAATTTTACAACATACACTGTTACTCCAGACTATACGTTTTCTATGAAACCTTTTTATTATATCAGGGAAAGGGGGAGGGCTCTGCTTCCTTGTCTCCCCACTCCCGTTTTCTCATTTATTTTATAATCGTAATTGTCCAGAATTTAAGGGGTCTCTGGACTCTTAAAGCTTGAAAAGTTTCGAAATTTTAATTTTTTTAGATGTTAAACTCTTATCTTTTCTGAACATTTTGATATAATTGTTTCCTTGAAATTCCCATTAGAACTGAAGTTATGGCTTTTAGGATTATACCCGCTTAATAGCTGAAGCAGCGTTTCCGAAACTTTGAAGTCATTTTTCTCAAAATGGCGTTTTTGGGCATAACGCGCAGGATATCTCAAAAACATTTGAATATTTTTTCATTAAATTTCCAAAACGTTTGTTTCATGTTAGTCTGTATAAACTGAACCTAAATTTTCCTCTTTATCGCTAAAAAAAAATATTTTTCAGATAATTATACTGTTGAAATAGTCTAAATTTTGTATTAGCTAAATACAACTTTGTATTAAAAATTTAAAAATGCTTTCAATACAAATTTATTTAGGTTCAGGGTAATTATTATAATCTGAACTATAAAGCGGCATAAAACATTTCGTTCTAGTTGCAATATTTATTTTGAAATCCTGCGCGTAAGATGTTATACCAATTTTCAGCTCGTCAAATGTCTGACAGTTCGAAGCAACTTATAAATGCTAATTCTGCATCTAGCAATGTTTTATAGGCATGAAATTAAAGAACATACTTGTATCTTTCCCCCACAATAAAAATTGTGTTTTAAAACCATATACATTTTAAGATATTAAGGGGGTCCGGGACACAAAAATCTTCAAATTTTCATTTTTTTATTGGATTAAAAATTTCTCTGCCGTTTTCTGCTTAAAATGATGTTTAAATCATGTTTCTATCTTAATTAGAACAGGAAATATTATTTTTTTCATTTTGGTTTGTTTTCAAAATCTGCCTTTCAAGCTATGGTTGTCAAGGAAACGAGTTCTTGTGAAATTGCGTTTTTCTTCATGATAGGTTATTTCACTATTTCTCATATTTAAGTTCTTATAACTCGAGAACCGTTAAAGATACAGGGTTGAAACTCGGAACAAATATTTTTCAATTATTTTACTTTACTTTTGAGCCAGCATATTTGAAAAAAATATTTACTTTTAAAAATATGATTTTTTTTTTAAAGTTGCACCACTTTTTTTGTAATTTTTTCGTTATATATTTTTAATTTTTTTTAAATTAATATTTTTTTAAATGCTGGCTCTAAATTAAAAAATATACATTTCTGTTTATTTAAATGAAAAGCAATTTAAATTCTAAAAACAATATTTCGAGTTATAACGATTTTAAGTTATACCACTTTTTTCATAAATTTTAAATTAAAAATTTTTTTTAAAAAGCCATGAGAAGTTTTATCCTTTGATTTTGTTTACAAATGATATGTTTAACCATCACAAAAGAATTCAAAATTTTAACTCAATAAATAAAAATTTTTTGAAAATGTGTCCCGGACCCCCTTAAATGTTGCAAATGGTCCGTTTTTCATTTTTTCTAATTTTAAGAGTCCTGAGACCCCTTTAGGTTCCGCTGCACTGAAACTCCCCGATCGCGAGATCCCATGTTAGCCTATGGGAAAACTTTGAAGCGCGATTACTCATTACCTAATATAATTATTAAAATACCGTTTTCACCATCAGACCTATCATCACTAGACGTCAGATTCCGATGATTTGCGTTTTTAAAAATTATCTCCGTAAATTTTAAGTATATAAAAAATCCCTATAAACTTTGAAATTTCCATTTGTTTTTATTTTTCAATCTTCTTAAAAAATACTTAAAATTTACGTAGACAATTTTTAAAAAACCCACATCATCGGCATCTGATGTCTACTTTCTTATGGTGAAAACGATACTTTCATAATTATATTAAAAGTTTATTATTAGTTATCGCGCTTCAAAACTTTCCCATAGGTTAACGTGTGATTTCGCGATTGGGGAGTTTCAGAGCAGCGGCCCCTTAAAGCTTTAAATTTTCTAACTGATCTAAATTGATGACTTTGTAATAATGGCATTAATAATTAGATTGGGTGATTAAATATTCCTATCAATCTTTTATTAATTATTCAATTTATTTAAAAATGATTATTTGAGTCCCCTCCCATTTATTTTTTCAATTTCTACACTACACTGCTCTTAGTATTCTTTAAACTATTCAGTATTCTAGAGAATATTGTCTTTGTGATTTATAGATAAGAATTGGTTATTCACTATATCCACTCAAAATGCTTTAAAGGGAAGCATTCCTCGGTTGAAAGAAAAGCCGCCTTTGATATGAACGTGACCCACAAGCAAAAGTCTTGACTAGTGTTTCCCAGCATTATCAGTTTAAACGATTTATTATCCCCATAAACATTATATTCATTATTGGTCATACTAATAGTTCAATTTATTTAAAATGATTACTTGAGCACTTTTCATAGCTTTAGAATTGATACACTACTGTTTAAGCAGACCGACTATTTAGCATATTAGGCAATATTGTCTTTGGTATAATATATAAATTGCGGTGATGCTCGATTGACTTTTGATTTCAGCCAGTACATAGATACGTTCGTAATTATATAAATACGTATCACCTATAGTCGTCCTCTGGTCCGTCTGTCTGTCCGCATACAACAGAGCAAATACTACCGAACCGAATGGTTTGAAATTTAATAAATATATAATTGTTCCAGAATTTTATCGAGTCACTTCAAATTTTATGAAAATCGAATCAAAACTTAAAAAAGATATTAATAAAAGTTTTCTTTATTCTATTAAATCCTACCATACGGCATTAATTCAAAGATATCCTATGACAGGTAATGATTTTAGGTTGTCGTGGTAATTACTTCCTATTTAAGATAGAGTTCTATTATTTCCGTATTACTGAATTTAATATATAGATAATAGTAATAAATTTTGTATTCATGTATTTTTGCATAAAAGTGCAACAGCTATTGCATCAAGATCTGAATATTTAGAAAACAAGTTATAGTACGAACACACCTCATTTGCCAAGTTTGACGCACAATTTCCGACTTTTTTTTTATTATTATTCAATTGTACCACAATAAACAAGAACTTTTCTTTGGAATAGATTTGCCTAGAAAATAACCTATTGTAAGTGTATGGCCGAGAACATGTATTAGAAAGTCATGCGACTAGAATAAGAAAATTCCTTCACCTAGTTGACACAGTCAACGACATTGGAAATTTTTTGAGAGGTGGGGGGCAAAAATGTTTATTGATTTTGCTGCGAACAACTCAGTAGCAATTCAAACAGTTTTATTCTCATATATACTTCATAAAATTACCCAAAATACTTTAATTATAAATTTGTCTCATTGTTCAAAAGTTTCAACAGCAAGGGTTTTACAAATGTAATTGATAATTACAAATTTATGGACTTGTAGTGTTCATTTAATGCTGACGTCTTTACTGTAGTCAAATCTCCGAATTTATTTTAGCTTTTGTGCATTTCTGAAACTTTTTTGACTGTGGTATGTGATGACTGATACACTCTGATATAACAAAGTACCTGAGGGGGCAATTGCTCTCCACTCGCCCTGGTTGTCAATGTGTCAAGTAGTATTTTCTGTTGCGGATATCTAGTTTAGCAGATTTATTTCATAAATTTATATTCATTTATTATAATGTTGAATGTTTTTACCGTATTTTATGGAAGAAACGCCGCACTCCTCAAATTGGCCTGAATAAGCTTAAAAAATATCGTAATCTCCGCACCCGTTGTAAACGCCGTATCCATTGGAACGCTACTTTTGTCGACAGCGTGACATTGACCTATAACTTTAATCAAAGTTTTCTGAGCAGTGTAGGATGCCTCGTTTTTAATATCTTAAGATGTCTGACGTTTTATTTAAAATATTTAAATTCGATTTTAAATATTTTTATGAATTTTTAAATTAAGGAAACTCAGTTGGTATTTAAAAAAAACGTAAACACTGCACATGGCGTAAACGCCGCACTTGGAAAAAAATTAACCTTTAAACTCGCAAACGCCGCGGCGTTTCTTCCATAAAATACGGTACTTAATTTTTCAGTATTCAATGAGTGACCTGGAAAAAAATATTATATCGTTTATTTATACATATAGTGAATAGAAAATTTTTATAGAAGAATTGTCTGCCCACTTTATCCATTCAAATGACTTTAACCCTTTCAGGGGCAAGGTACTTGAATTCGTAAAATGCTGAAATGAGTGAATGACATCAGAATTTAAAAACAAATTTATTTCAAAATAAGCAGAAGCAATTGCTCACGTCCTTGATAAAAGGGAAAATTTCATTCCAATATTCTGGTGCCAATGTCACATTGAGGAATTAAAATTAAAGGTCCAAAAATGAACCACCGCCCTTGTAGGAGTTAAAACGAAAACATCTTTCGTTGAGACAATATCGCTTACCCGCAAGATAAGTAACACATCTCGCAAAAACTCATTTTGTGATTTATTCCACTAACAGGTCTGTTATAATAGGTTATCAACACAAAAAACCCTTAACGAATTAAAAGTTTGTGACGCATCACTTTATCTTATTGCTATAAGAATTTTAAATATGGAACTTAAAAATAATGATATCAAATTTTAAGTGACGCTATGCTATTAATTAATGTATATGTATACATACATTTATATTATTTATTTCATCATTTTATTTTTGTTTTACTTATAATTGCATGTGTAATAATTATCTTAAATTTAAAAGGATGCATAAAAATTTATTAATTGATGCTTTATCAATCACATCTTTCATAAATTCAAAATATGAGTTTTAAAAGATATGATATCAAAATTGGCGTGTCGCCTTGATGTAGCTTTAAACAATTTGTTTTAAAATTCAATTTCAGTTGTTTTCGGTTTGGCTAAATAAAATTTACACATGTAACCAAAACTTTTAATTTACCAATACACTGTTAAAAATACCACTCTCACTGAACCTATACAATGAACTGTAATGTATTTATATGAAAATTTTGATTTATCTTTTGTGCCACGCTATCCAAAATCAAAAGTAAAATTTATGTAAATGATTTTTGTGCGTCATGTTATCCATTTGCATACATTTCGTTTAGTTTGGATACAATGACGCACAAAAATACGCATAAAATGACGCACAAAAAAAATTGTAAAGGTGAATTAACCGACCTGTTCGGAAAATGGTTATTGCAAAATGCTTCAAATGTCCGGGTAGTTGAGGGTTACAAGAAATATTTATCTGATTATGTGCATTTTTTTGCGTTGTATCCCATTTTACGTATCATGACGCTAGATTAACACTATTTCTTACTAGTTTTTTAACTGCCCCCCTCCCTCCCACTAATAGAGCGGAAAAGAATGTGTTTTCTGTGCATGAGATGGAAAACGACTTTTAAACTTGGTTCTTATATTAAAAGTAAGAGAGAAGAGAAATATCATTGATTGGCATGGATTAGTAGGGGTGAGGAGAGAAAAATTTATTTGTGCTCATTTCTTAGTTAAATTTTTCTACAAAATAAATAAATAAATAAATAAATAAAAATAAATACAATAGTTATTCTCAATCACGCGAACAAATAAAGACCACCAGATTCAATAATTTGGTCGCCAGATAAAAAACTTGACTGCTGACCTGGCGACAAATTTGTCAAGCCCTGTACCTGTATACACATAGATTTTTTTTTTTCCTTACGAGTGTAAGATTCTACGCAAAATAATTTTTGGAACAATGCTTAAGTGTCAAAGATCAAGGATTTTTAATACCACTACATCCAAATATAATTATGTGCAATATTTAATTGGAAAAAATCTTTGTTTAAAATGTTGAATATAACAATATAGGAATACTGGTATTCGAAATCGGTAATACTTGGCAACTATAATGTAGATTTTTTTATGATGATGTCTATATTTTGTAGATTTTTGCAGTGTCAACATCTACCATAGTATTTTTCTGATCATAAATTTTGTTTTATTTTTCATAATTTTATGTGTTTTTACTCTTTCTTTCGGAATTCAATAAGTGGCTTGCTACCGCTTTATCGATAAGAATTCTCTATTCACTATATCCACTCAAAATGCTTTAACGCGAAGCCTTCTCTGGTTGAGAGAATGCCGCCGTTGATATGAACGTGATCCGCAAACAAAAGTCTCGACGAATGATTCACATCTTTATCCAATATCTCCTCTTAATGAATCTCTGTGTCAAAGTGACTCATTCTTTTGCTGACAGGTCACGCTTCAACGATCTATTTTCAGCATTTGATCAGCACCTACTTGATGAATTACCCCATGTTAACAGTCGATGAATATCAGATAAAAATGAAAGTAAAAATTCTTGAAACACAATTAGTACTTAAGGCTTGCATTTAGAAAAAAGTTAACGTCAAAAATACCTTATGATAGTGATTAATTACAGTGGTGAAGTTTTTAAAAATGGCTTTAAGTAATTGAAAAATATTTTCTTTTATATATTAAAAGCACACTTTTTAATATAGCGTAATGAATAACGAAAAATTGCATTGTTTTTGGGAAGTAAGTTGGCTGAATTTTCTCAGAAACAATAGTGAAAGAGAATATAAAAGAAAGAGCAGATCCCTAGATAAAATGTAGATGAGCAAGCAATTTATCTACATCATTATCTTACATTCTGTATAAATATAACAATAATATAAAAAACTTCCTTGTTGGTTGATTTTATTGTTGTGTCAGAGCGTGTAGATATATAAATCTATTTTTTTAATATTTGAATTACCTTCATACTAAATACTTAATAATGTATTATCTTCAAACTTGAAAAAGTATTTTTTAATTTTGTAATTACCTTTATGCTGCATATTCAATACATCATCTGCCTACATAACGCTTTGTCTCCCCGCGTTGCATCATACAAAGAAATCAATGTTTCTGATACAGCGGATTTCTTTTTTCCGTGCATTTTTCCTCAGGATGAACGTTATGCAAATTTTGATTTTAAAAATATACTTAATTTTATATAATAGCTCTGACATTTTAATACTATAGACTAGCATTTTTGTTAATAATAGAGTTTCAATTTGGTTCAGATACAGTCGGAATTAAAGGTGATATAATCCATTTGGAAAAAAAAAAAAAAAATAAAAAAAAAGATGTAAAAAAAAAAAAAGAAAGAAAATAGTGATGCAATGGTGGCGCAGCAGTTGGCAGATTTCCACCACTAAATTTTAATAACATACTTTGCATAAAAAAATAACAGAAATTCTCTGATTAAATAAGACGAAGACTATAAATTTGCCGGTGTAAAAATGGTTTTCTGGTGTGCCACTGTTCCATCACTAAATAAAAGAAATAGTTATGCGTAAAACAGGGACTTTTACAGTTAAATAACTAACACGAAAATTGCGCTATCGTCAAAAACATATCGCCCCCACCCCTTCCCCATTTCATGTTACAGTTATTTCAAACCTTATTACCGCTAAATATCAGTTTTTTTTTTTTTTTTTTTTTTTACCGATTTTTCCCACAGTCAGCGAGCACATATTTCAGACAAAATTGAGGATATAAAATCATACAAATTTAAATTTCATTTAAGAGTATTATCACGGGCCAGAGCAACGGAGGGCAGTTCAGCTAGTAATTAATAAACAAACCCGGTCTTCGCGGATTATAGAATATAGAAGAAAACAATTTTTTTCTAATTGAAAACTTACACATTTTATTTTAAATTTAATTAGCTAAACTAATACTTTTAAATTAACCTTAAATTTGTATGATTTTATATGTTTAACCCGATTTTGTCTGAAATGCGTACCTGCTCACTATGTAAAAATGGCGGAGAAGCTGTTAATTGATGAGATTTACTAGGTAATTTTTTTTCATAATTTTTGGAAAATTGTATGGGGTAGAAAAGACAAAATAAATCTTTAAAAGGCCTTCTACTGATGAAAAAAGTGTTAAGAAGAGAGGAATGAGTGCTTAGAAATGTACAAGCTAAAAGCTTTAAAACGATATGTCACATCAGAAAATCCATTTCGCCTCCCCCACTCCCAAGGAGGGAATGCCCCCTAATAGTCTGGAGTCAAAATTAGACCCCTCCAATCATAGACCCGTAAGGAATTTTACATTGGGTCAAGCTTTCAAATGCGATCGAATCTTGCTGTAGCTTAATTAGGAGCTCATTTAGAAAATTGCTTCCCCCGGGGGAACCAAACTTGAATGAGGGGGAAAGAAAGGTTCATAATATGAAACAGTGGTTCGAGGGTTTTTCGATGATATCACATGAGGGTTTCTGAAAAAGTTTGAAAATTGCCTCCTTCGTGGGTCCACTCTCGCGCCCCTGGAATTTACCCATCCCCCTCTTTGAAATTTTTATATCCAATAAATAATATTTATCGGGTGTCTCCGTCAGAAAACTACATATAAAGGATACTCATTGTGAAAAACGCCACGGTTTTAAAACAAATTATCGCCCTCCCTCCCCCGCCGAAATTCAACTCTCCCACCTACTTAAATATTTTAAAGTTTTATCAAATATCTCAAAAGTTGAAATCGATCAAAAAATCATAAGTAAAATAAAGATAATTAGTGGAGGAAGCTTAGATTTAAACAATGCGCCGTTGCCCTTTCTTTTTCTATTTAAGAATCGATTTTTCAGTAAAATAAAAAGTTACTTTTCAATTTTTAAGGAAATTTCATGTTCGTAATCCGCGGGAAAAATTAGGCACAGATGCATAAAGTTTAAAATATCAAAAAACTGTATTTTTAAAAATGTAATACACTTCAAAAGAATGCTAGTCTAAAAAGTATCTATGGCTCCATATCACGTGTCTGACTTATCTGCCTTTGAAACACCTGCTCTCGCTATGAAAGGAGTGTAAAAGTAATTTTTAGAATTTCTGAAAGGGGGAATTATTATTATTCATTAACCATTTGGAAAAATGGTTATTGTCCTCGTCAGGGTAGGAAATCAAAAGCATATCTGAAGGTTTTTATTGGTTTAATCATCATTTTATTCGTTTTCTGATTGGTCTATGCGGTGATCTGTATTTCCCTTTACTTTCAACAGAGATGAACAACAGAGTGTTGCCACTATGACAAAAAAGTAATAAAAACTACAAAAAAAAATTTATTACTCAGAAACAAATTGAGATACAGCTTTCAAACAAATTGCATTTAAAAATACATTTTTTTTTCTATACGACGGTGTAAAAAGTAATATTATATAAAATTTCACTTAAAATGGGTCGTCAGATTTCTTGGAAATCTGATGATGGAAAAGCCTTTTCCCGAACAGCCAATGAAATGCTTTGATAATACGTAAGTTTCAGGTGGATAATACGTAAGTTTCAGGTGGATAATACGTACGAGTCGCAGGCGATTTCTGTCGCTTGCAATTTTTACGTGTAATAACACTATTAATGTTCAATTCATGGTGTACGAAATGTATGATCAACTCCGTGCTATTTTTTATGTCTTAAATTTTAGTCTTTGAAAAAGTCATTTTCCAAATGGTCATTGTAATTTGTTAAATTGCATTTAAAAAAAAATTATTTATTTATTTATTTTGCTTCTAGCTGTGCAATTTCTGTGTTTTTAGGCCCGATAAAATTTAAGATACTGCCTTTTCAAAAAGGCCGACTACATTTTTCACCCATGTAGCGCTGTAATTCTATTCTGTCCCTTCCCCTCTCTTCCTGTTTTCGAAGAAATATTCTACGGTTTGATAAAAATCTATACTTTTGTTGAATTATGAATACTTTTCCATTCTTTTAATTCGGGTTTTTAAATTAATTTCTCAACTAATTATTAGAATTTTAAAATACTGAATCTCAGGTGTATCATGAGACCCTTTGGGCTAGTTTCACAAAAGTTTTTAGCCTAGTACGTGCCATAGATTTTGCTAGCCATCGCGAGCACACACACACACAGAGCGAAAACTTTCTTTTATTAGTATATAGTCACATTTTTTTTTAGATTTCCCTCTAACAACTGCAAAAAGATTAACAGAGCAAACAACATTGGAATTTTGCCCTTTTGGTAGACTGTCAAAGGGTTTATCGCCTTGATTTTTCGGTATTCAAAATTCAAACCTCGATACACCCCAATAGAGTATGACCGTTTTGTCCTCTTCACCTCCTGACCACATCTGATTACTTGATTACAGGGCTAAAAATCAATTACACTAGCCTGCAAAATTTCGGTTGTGTCATGTTTTTTGGCTTTTGATATTGATTCTTATGTATTTTGTAATCCGAAAATGACCCTTATTTTTTAAATAAAGGTCAAATTAAAAAATAGCGACAATCCGATGCTATAAAATAGATGTGATTGTTGTGTTTTTTAACTTTAGGTAGTCGATTTTTATGCATTTTTCAGCGCTGAATCCGAAAATGACCTTCATTTTTAACCATCGCATCAGGATTTTTCATAAATCGTAACTTTCAAAATTAAAAAGTACAAATTGACCCCCAGCCCCTTCAGCGGACCTCTGAGCTGTTTAGAATTAAGAATTCCCAGTACAAGCCAAAAAATTTAATAAATTGTTGAATTAAATTAAATTTAATTTAATTAAAAACGTTTTACATCTATTTTACAGTACGAGATTTTCGCTATTTTTTTTTACTTTGAAGCTTTGAAATTTATGATTTGCGAAAAATTCTGATGTGATAGTTAAAAATGAAGGTCATTTTCAGATTCAATGCTAAAAAGTACATAAAAATCAATTATCAAAATTTATAAAACACAACCACCACATCCAATTTACAGTGTCAGATTTTCGCTATTTTTTTCCCTTTTTAACTTTGAAATTTACGATTTGCGAAAAATTCTGACATGATGGTTAAAAAATGAAGGTTATATTCGGATTCAGCTCTAAAAAATACATAAAAATAAATTATCGAAATTTAAGAAACACAAACATCTCCTCTATTTTTTAAAATCAGATTTTCGCTATGTTTTTTTTACTTTTTACCTTTTAAATTTACGATTTGCGAGAACTTCTGACGCGGTGGTCATAGATGTTATTCATTTATGGATTCTGTGCTAAAAAATACACAAAAATCAATTATTAAAATTTAAAAACACAACCATCGCAGGCTTGTGTTATGAAAATTTAACTGGATATTTTGCTTAGTTGGATTTGTCGCAATAGAAAGGAGGTATTTCCTTTTATCTGTCTTAGAAGGAATATTTTTGTTTTTACATTCCATGAATAAGGGCGAAAGGGACATTTGCCATTTATTACGGGAAAATTTACGATTTCCATTCAAAATAGAAAGTTTCTATCACAAGAATTTCAGAAAAAATTATCCGTATGTATGCGGATATTTTTTTTTTTTTTTTTTTTACAATTTTTTACAATTTACATTTAGAAATCTGAAATTATGTATGCTGAGGATTTTGCATGTAAACAAATAGGAAAACCATAAATCAAACTGTTATTCATTGATTGGTGTAATGTGCAAAAGCTTATTCCTGTTTTTCTGTTTATATAAGAAAGCAAAAATGTAGAAGTAGAATCCTAAAAAAATATTTTTGGTTTCCTTTCACTTGTAATTCAACTGGGAAAAAACACCGACATCGAATTATCTGGCGCCCACTCGACTGGGGTCAACAGGCAACGTTAAATGTTTCCTCAAAATTGCTTTCAATTGTTCTCTTTACATTCAGTTCTGTATTTGAATTCTTTTACACATGTCCATCGGAAAACTTGATTCTATAAAACGTAGTAGGAAATGATTATACGAAAAGATTGTATAACATGTCAAATAAATAAATGCATAATAAATGTCGAATATGTAAATTGTAAGATTCTTCGAAATAAAGAAACATAAAATATTATTACAACAAATATTATTACATATCGTTAAAACACGCTTGTCGGGAGACAAGACAAGAGTGTGATATATCCAAAGATAAATATGTAATCGTGATCATTAAAAAATTAAGATGGATGACTATCTTCATAAGAAAGTTTTTTTTTTTTTGGTACATAACGTTGCTTTACACTTATGTTTCAATACATTTAACAAATTAACATCATATGAGTCGTTGGTCGATTAGGAAAATGACGCAAATCTATTTTGTAGGGAAAAAAATAGTTAAACCTAAATCTTATTACAAATTAAAATAAAATTTATGTTTCTAATCAATTCAATCATCATTAACCCCTTAACGGTCGCATTAAATTACGGTTTAAAAATTCAAATTGCTTATTGGCACCACTTTTTTTAAAAAGAAATACCTTATTTAATGACAGGTAAAATGATGCCAGAATAAAGCCAATTACACTATTTTATAAAACTGGTAGAAATCAAACAATCTGAAAAAAACATACAGCCCGTGAATATCACGGGAGCGAAAATTAAAGGGTTAATATATTTTAATATTCCTGAAAACTTGTTACTAGTTCCTTAATGAGTCAACGGCATTTCAAATGTATTGATTTTGAGAGTGAGGCAAGTGTAATTTTAATTGAAGGATTTTTTATTAAGCATAATACTAACAATCCAACATATACTAATAATATAACAATTATAATAATAAATATAATTATAGACATACAAATTATTACTGAATATTTTTCATACTTTTTCTTCTGTTTCTTTTAAATTAAATTAATTTTTTCTTTTATTGAAAATTTTCTAAAGAAGAATGATAGGGTGACCTCGCTAGTAGTTCATACCCCACCAGAAGTTGATCAAAATTTTGAAATATTGCGCCATTTCAGGAGGAAATGAGTTTTACGCGTGGCACTAGACATATATTTTTGTTTGAATGTTGGAGTACCTTTTGTCACATTGTTATCAGCTGCCTACTATAAGAGAAGCAATTTTATGATTTTTTTTTTATTAGAAAATGTAAAAATTTAGTTTTTGATTTGTTGGAGAGAATTACGATAAGTTAAAATAATCCACTTCCATCTTGCTTATTTGAAATAATAGTTTTATATGAATTATTGTTAATCACAGCTTAAACATGATATTTTAAATATAAATTTTTGAATTAAATTTTTCAATTAAAGAAACAATTTACTTATAATTTTGTTGCTATTTAATTTCAGCAGATTTCATTTTTTACCATTATAGGACATTCCTCAACCCTGTTAGGGGCAAGGTACTATTCGTAAAATACTGAAATGAGTGTAATACACAAGAATTTACAAACAAATTTATTTCAAAATAAGCAAAAGCTTTTGTTCACGTACTTAATCAAATGAAAATTTCCATTCGAATATTCTTGTGCCAATCTGGCAATCAGGGATTAAAATTAAGTGGTCCAAAAATGAACTACTGCCCTTGAAAGAGTTCAGGGTTGTAGAAATTATGTTAGTTTACTTTTAAAACTAAAAACGGAAGGAAATATAATAAAAATCTCGTAGCACCGACCTTATTTGGTCAACTACTGGCTCCGTAACCCTATATTGAAGCAATATAAACAAGCAAATAAAATAAAATATTAATTTTTTTATTATTATAATTGTATTCCATTCAAATGAAATCAACGTTTTCAACAAATCATTGCTTTTACAAGGTGACAGATCAGGAGAAAACGCAGTCAAAATAATTGCATAATTCCAGTATTTTCTTATTAAAAAAATCGCCTTCTTTCATCGCGAGAATAAATAAGCCGAACTTTTCTACAAGTAAATACTGATATTTCCTGTATTGTTCGACTGTGATTTTTCTCTGATCTTCCGCCACCTTGTTTTAACCCCTTAACGTACAACAACGTGTGAGACACGTGGTCTTGTATTCGACCAAAGCTGATTATCACGGGCCTGGCCCGTAGTACATTGACCGAGCCAAATGTAAATTATTAGGGGCATGGCCGCTGTTACAATGATCGAGCCAAATGTAAATATCACGGACATGGCATGTGATATTTACAATCAGTATTTGTACTTTGTTCTCAGTATTATACTCTGTACCACAGTATTTATACTTTGTACTCAGTATTATACTTTGCCAGTTGATTTGCCGAACCGTGGAATGGCTCGAAGGCTGCGCGATCTTGTTTACGGTTTGGACACATCAGGCTGTTGAAACGTAAATCTGAGGCCCCCTGAATACTAGGCCTGAGTGCTGACACAAAAATGGCGGCTGCCGAAGGCGGATTTTTTTCAGCGTGTGTACAGTCCCTTAAATATTCCTACTCAGGGTTGGTAAAAAAACCCGGTTTTTTTTTGTTTAAACCAGGTTTTTTAATTGGTCTAAACCGGGTTTTTTAAATATACTTTCCTATTACATATACATGCATATTTATTGATAAAAATAAACATTGTTGGATATATAAGTAATATAACTTCATTTAAAAATAATTTAAGTTTAAATAATTACAGTAATTATGTAGAAAATTGAAATAATTTAAATATTTTCAGTAAAAGCTATGTCTTATGTTCCATGAATAAAATACTCTACATAGTGAAACATTGGTACCTTGAAAATCTTAATAAACAATCTTTTGATTACTGTAAGTATAAATAAATATATGGTGTAGTTTCATAAATACGATATACTTTCCCATGGCTATTCAAAATAATTTCTTAGAAATGTTTGCAATCTGATATATCTGAGTTTTCTGTTAGAACACTACATGAACAATTATTATCTTTTACTGAAAGTAAAACTTTTTATAAAGAATTCCTGGAATGATTTGAATTTAGCAGTAGAGTCTTTACACGTTTCAAGAAGTATTCTATATTGTCATTTGACACATCTCAGAAACTGCCAGGTAAAAAAAAAAAAAAAAAGGGGCGACAATAAAATAAAGAGAAATATCTATTTACCAGCTTTTTAGACTACTGAAAACATTGATCTTAAAATGGAAAGTAGATTTACAAAACTTGTCAATCTTAAAAAAATTCAGAAGGTATACGTCGTATACCATCCACTACATCCCAGGTTAAAAATAGAAATTATTTATATCCAGTAATTTGAAACACTTAAATTACAAAATTGAGAAAATATTGCATTAGATTTTTTCTAAAAAATCAGTTCGTTAACCAATTGATTTAAACAATGCCAACCCTGCTGGTAACAGAATAAAATCATAATGCAAAACCCCAATCCCAATGTAGGAATGCAAAAAAAACAAAGGCTTACTAAACCCAATAGCCATGATACAACAAAGAAAACTCACAGCCAATCATTCATTAGCATACAGAACAGAGAGTAACCAATGGAGAGAATTACTTATGATGATGTCATCATTGAGGCATAATGTAATCCTTAGTAAATCTTAACTAATCAAGCAATCTAAATAGTAAAAGTGTATTTTTAGCTCAAATCTGCCCTTTTGGCTATTTTTAAAAATAAAAGGCTTGAAAGAGAAGAGGAAGAAAGAAAACTACTCCCCCCCCCCACCAGCTAATTTTAGAAAAATTAGTATGCCATGTAGATTTAAAGCTTATAAGAAAAGTTTGATTGGCTAAAAATGTTTGTCACTTTACAAGTTTATTAATTCATCATTTTTCTAAAGTTTTGATTGTAGCTTCTGCATAACTTGGATTTTGCATTTTTCAATAAGTGTAAAATAAATGAAAACATTAGGGAAAAAGAGAAAAAAACCAGATGAAAAAAAAACCAGCATGGTGTTTAAAAAAAAACCATTTATTTTAAACCATGGTTTAAACCAGTGTGGTTTAAACCAAACAACCCTGTTCCTACCAATAATTTTTTTAAGTTTTTTTTCGCTTCTTTTTTCTGAGAATAAACAAGGTCGAGAAATCTTTTATAAAATACTGGTGTCAACATTTAAGGGACCATACCTACGCTAAAAAAAATTCCGCCTTCGGCAACCGCCATTTTTGTGTGAGCGCTCAGGCCTAGTATTCAGGGGGCGGTGGGTTAAGGGTTAAAAGGAAGCCAAGTCCAATGGAGCAAACAAAAGCATGATTTGTTTCAACTAACATTGATAACTGTTATTGCATATTAAATTTACATGAAACACGACCACAAAAATATAAAATAAGTCACTTACTGCTTACGAATACTTTTAAACCTATTGAATTACATACCATTCAATATCGAGCAATAACATAACATGGACTCGCCCCATTTTAAATATCCGCTACTCATATTAAGGAAAGTGCAAATGATTATACGGAGATGCTTGTATAAAAAGTCGAATAATTAAATACACGGTAAAGTCGAATATGGAAGATATAAGACACTACAAAGATAAGAGTAATGTAAGATATATATCTTTCTGTCTACATAACGTTACTTTATAGTCATATTACAATAAACCCAATATAATTTCATTTACTTTTTGTTATTTACATGTACAGTTATTGAAAATTCCGTTCCAAAGGAAGATACTAACTACATTTCTTCTTGACTGGGCTTGCGAAAAAAAGAGCTATATATCCGAACGTTAAGTATATGGAGGCGAGATATAACGAGAGATCTAAAAAATTGAGACAGATCATAATCTGCAAGATATAGTTTTTTTGTCTACTTTATACTCGTGTTACTTAACACTCATATTAAAATAACCTGAACAAATTACCACAATATAATTTGATTTCCTTATCGTTATTTACATGTACAGTTATTGAAAGTGCAGTTTAAAATGGAGATTACAACTACCACGTCTCGACTGGACTTAGAAACAAGTGGGTAAGTGCAATTGAATATCTCATAGAGGGTTTCGTTTAATATTTCTTTCAAAACACTTTATCCAGGGGTCAGCACCATTAAATTTAATTTTAAAATTATTACATTTGGAAGATATTCTTTTAAACCAAATTAAAAATATTCAAGAAATTCATTTCAAACATTTGCGACAACACATGTTTATATATCTGAAAAGCATACATAATTACATCATTTAATTTTAGTTAAACAAAAAACGGAATCCTTAAAATGGCAAAAGAAAAAAAGTTCTTTTAAAGGAAGATATATCCGGATGAGATATATATCGAGGCGCGATATAACGAAGAGCTACTGTATTAAAAAATACAGTGAAAGATCAACGTGTAGTTCAGAAATCTAATACATACACTATATTATTTAAACATTTAAAAACATAGTGTTAAATAAAATATTTTGCTCTTATAAGTTATTGTACTTTAGAATTTGATGCAAAAGTTGGGTAACATTTCACGAAAAAATGTATTTTGTACAGCTTATCACGTTAAAAACATGTCGGAAATTGTACATCAAACGTAGCGAATGAGGTTTGTTCGTACTATAACTAGTTTTATATATATTCTATATATACTCTTAAGCAAAAATGCATCATTACAAAATTTATTACGATTCTATATATTAAATTCAGTAATACGGAAATAATAGGACTCCATCTTAAATATGGAGTAATCACCATGGCAACCTAAAATCATGACCTATCATGGGATAGCATCGAATTAATTGCATATGATAGGATTTAACACTAGAACTACTGTGAGCCGTCATTTTGAAGGCTTCCATATGAATATGTTTCGGTTCAAACCTGAAATCTGATTGGGAGATAAGTTTAAAAGAGACAAAGAAGAAAAACGTTAAATAATAAAGTTAAACTGTTTTAATTCAAAATTCTGGTGTGAAATATTTTTATACAACTCTACTCAAATTTCCGGTACTTCTAGTGTTAACCCATTAACGCCCGAGTGATTTCGTTCGTTAAAATTTAAATTTTAAATTTCTCACCACTTTTAAAAGAATAGTAATTTTTATCTCATTTTATCAAAGAATTTGTATCGTGAAAGGCATTACACATTTATCCTCACATTTACTGGTGTGAACGGCGCTTTCTTGCCACTAAGTCTACCGGTCTAAAAATATGCCACTGGGAGTTAATGGGTTAATAGAATGAAGAAAACTTTTGGTAATATCTTTTTAAGTTTTGATTCGATTTTCATAAAATTTGAAATGACTCCACAAAATTCTGCAACGATTTCATCTGCAGACAGACGAGCGGACCAGACGACGACTGTATGTGCTACGTATTTATATAATTACGAAAGCACCTAAAAAGGCCTTCTGCATTCACATTTTAATTTAAAAGTAAAATTTATAAAATATATCATTGTTAAAAACATTTAACAGAGAATTAAGAGTAAATAAATAAATTTAAAACAACAGCATTTTTCTAAATTTCGTATTATCTAAATTGAAGGCATATTTTTCCATAATAATGGTCTTAGAACTTTATTGTGTACTTTTCTAACCGGTGTGTACATTGAATCGGTTATTTTGAAATGGGGTCAACAGGGAGTTGACCCCTTTTCAAAACGATCAATTCATTTGTATTAACCAGTGTTTTCAATTATTATTTTTTAAGCATACGAGCTACGCTTGCCAATCCAGTTCAGACACTGCAAACTCTAAACAAGCACGCTAATTTAATCGGCTTTAAAAAATTTCGGAAGAATGAATTACAAAAAAAAAAAAAAAAAAAAAAACAGTGGCGATCTCCTTGTTAACAGACTGTTTTCGTCTTTGACTTAATCAGATCAGTGAAAATTTTTAAAATAAGCTGATATAAAATTAATTAAGTAAACAGAGTCTTTGTCTCCCGATGTTTTTTAACAACGCTATAAGAAGGTTTTTTAAATAAAACATTTTAAATGTATCGTTTTAAATCTGAGGTAATTTAAAAAAAAGTTTTGTTTCTCTTTTTAATATTCACGTGAAAATACTTTTGTTGTTAGAAAGGAATTATTATTTCGAGTGTCTTAGAATTCTCAACAATAGTTTGAAAAGATTATCTCAAAATATGAAATAAATATCTCGCGCAAATATATTTTTAAATTTAAACGTTTTGGAAATATTACGGTTTGGCAATTTTAAACAGTACGTAATTTTCTCCGTCTACGACTTTTAACTAATCTTACGTTGAGTAAAAAGTTTTTCGCCAAAAGGAGATACCTTTGCGCCAACAGCTGTCATTTGTGCGGTTGTTAATTTTTCAACCAACCAATTTTTGCATTCGAAAGCAGGGCATACGAGCTATATGACTGTGTAATTTGTTTGTTAAAAAATTATCTTGTGCTTCATAAAAATGTTTAAAATGGAGCTATCACTTCAACAGTTCAAAACGATTATGTACTATGAGTTCCGTAACAAATACGGTGCGACTGACTGCCACAGAAAAATGTGTGAAAGTTTAGGCATCAATACTGTTTCTTACGATACAGTCAAAGTTTGGTTTCGGAAGTTTAAAGCTGGAAATTTTGACATTGAAGATGAACCACATTCTGGCCGCCCTATTGAAGTTGATTGTGAGCAGTTAAAGCAAATCATTGATCAAGACAGAAATGTTCCGACATGAACTATTGCATTAGAATTTAAAGTTTCTCTAAAAACAATAGTTAACGCTCTGGAACATATAAATCTAATGTTTAAGTTCAACCGCTGGGTGCCTCACGAATTGACTGCTGAAGACAAACACAAGAGAAAAAAAACTGTTGTTTGGCTCTGCTCAGAGATCAAAGGAAAGAGAACATTTTCGACAGAATTGAGACCTATGATGAAAAATGAGTGTACTACAACAATACAAGCCGTAAAGGAGGGCGTCAGCAACTGGGGAATCAGCAGGATCGGTTTCAAAACGTGCCCTAACTAACAAGAAGGTGCTTCTCTGCATCTGGTGGGATTGTCGCGGAATTCTGTACAAAGAGTACCTGAAAAGCGGACAGATTATAAACCGTGCAATATACAGCAACATGCTATTCAAAGTTCGCGAAGCCAGTCGCGAAAAACGAAGAAACTAGTTTAGAAGGTAGGTGGTTCTCTTTCATCAAGATACCGTCCGGCCACACGTTAGTACGATGACCAGCTGGACGCTCTACAAGCCAGAGTGGGATTTAATGCAACATCCACCATACAGCCCCGACATGGCCCCTTTAAATTTCTATCTCTTTTCTCATCTGTAGCTGCATCTTGATGGAGCAATTTTCGAATCAAATAAGGAGGTCATAAATGAGGTCGATCTCTTTCTGGACTCGCGCACGGCCCAATTTTTCGCAGGAGGGATTGAAAAATTGCTAAAACGATGCCAGACGATAGTAGATTTAAACGGAGATTACCATCCTCATTAGTTTTGGTGATTTCGTATGTATTTATCATTTTACAATAAAAAATATTGTGGCGGGAAACTTTTTACTCAACGTAATATTAATGAATTTATTGCTTTACAATTTTCTTTCTCATTTAAAATTCACGTGTAAATATAGTTTTTATGACATAATTAACAATATTTTCCTGCTTTTATTAAGTAATCATTTAGTTCTCTTTTTTTTCATTTAGTTCAAGTTTTGTTCTGTTTATAATAGTCATGTGTAAATATTTTTTTTAATTTGAAGGAAATATTATTCTTTGCGCTGCTTTTAAATTTGGCAACAATTTAAAATAGTAACCTTTTCTAAAAGTTGCAAAAAATATCTCTCGAAATGCTGAAAATTTGGATTTAAAATTGAAAGAACACCTCAAAAAATGAGTCAAATTAAACAAATTAATGCAGTCTGCCCACCGCAAACTTCTAATGTATAAAATGATCTAAAAATGATTAAATTCCTATGTATAGTTTTTGCTCCTATGAAACTTTTTTAATGGAACAATTTTGACCAACTTTAACATTAAATATATCTTTAAATAATTCTTTTATTTGAAGGAAATATTATTCTTTGCGCTGTTTTTAAATTTGGCAACAATTTAAAATAGTAACCTTTTCTAAAAGTTGCAACAAATATCTTTCGAAATGCTGAAAATTTGGATTTAAAATTGAAATAACACCTCAATAAATGAGTCAAATTAAACAAATTAATGCACTCTGCCCACCGCGAACTTCTAATGTATAAAATGATCTAAAAATGATTAAATTCCTATGTATAGTTTTTGCTCCTATGAAACTTTTTTAATGGAACGATTTTGACCAACTTTAATATTAAAGTAATAATTTCAGTCTAAATTTGACAAAGCTTTAGATAATAGATAATATTTATAGCCATGGAGAATATAAATTAGCTTCACGATAAACCTAAATTAATATTTAGTTTTATTGGTTTTAATAAGCTTTGCTATTATTATCACAACTTGTTCAGTGTTAGAACTTTTTTGTCGAAAACGGGTGAATAAATTAGACAGAAGAGTATGTTGCGTTGCAAAGCTACCATATTTTAGGTAGCTTTCTTTACAAAAAGCTACCTATTGCAGCCGTTCGGAGGAAAGCGATTTCAAAAAATTTTGGTATATTTTCATCGATCATGACCACCAGACCCCGAAACCACCCTCCGTTCAAAATTGATATATATATATATATATATATCAATATATTACCATTAATTAAACATAACCTGCCACCGTCAATTATTATGAATTAAAGCTGTAAGTATTAAAAAAAAAAAAAAATATTATAAGAATTATTATGGAAGAAAAAAGAAAAAAGTGGACACCGACAAAAATTGAAAAGCTTATACATTGAATTACGTTATCGAGGGCACAGAATTCAATGATATAAGCAAAATGGTTGTTTTCTGTGGGAGAAATAAGCTAAAGCTAAAATTAATTTTCCCCTGTGCCCGTACAACCACTAAAATCAAGTGAATTGATTAAAAATGAAAGCAGAATAGAAACAAATAATATGAAATGGAAGAATCAATAAAACGTATTTAAATATTTATAGGATATAAAATAGAAATAATAAACACCATACCGATTAATATTTCAGTATTTTACAAAAATCCATGTGCACATGTCTTCCAGTATATCAAAAAGATTAAGGTGAATAAGACAGTTAAGAAATCACAGTAAATGATACCAAAGGATGCAGTTAATACATTTTGAAATAATATTTGAAATACCTTGTAAAACAAAATTAATCTAATATAAAATATATAGAAATTAATTACATTATTTAAAATGCACTATTAAATTAATAGATAACAGTTTAACAATATCGTCAAAATTTAGCTAAAAATACACCCTGGTGTATAAAATATAACTAAAATGGAGCTAGAAAAATTAAATATAAGAGCAATATGAAAGATACAATTTTAGTGCTGCCATCTATTAATAATTATATTAAACATCTATCGCAAGATAAAAATTTGCAAGCTTTTGAATGTAGATAACTGTTTAAACAGCAAAACCAAACAAATCCTTATATATAGAGAATTATAGAACAACCACTAAAATCAAGTGAATTGATTAAAAATGAAAGCAGAATAGAAACAAATAATATGAAATGGAAGAATCAATAAAACGTATTTAAATATTTATAGGATATAAAATAGAAATAATAAACACCATACCGATTAATATTTCAGTATTTTACAAAAATCCATGTGCACATGTCTTCCAGTATATCAAAAAGATTAAGGTGAATAAAACAGTTAAGAAATCACAGTAAATGATACCAAAGGATGCAGTTAATACATTTTGAAATAATATTTGAAATACCTTGTAAAACAAATTTAATCTAATATAAAATATATAGAAATTAATTACATTATTTAAAATGCACTATTAAATTAATAGATAACAGTTTAACAATATCGTCAAAATTTAGCTAAAAATACACCCTGGTGTATAAAATATAACTAAAATGGAGCTAGAAAAATTAAATATAAGAGCAATATGAAAGATACAATTTTAGTGCTGCCATCTATTAATAATTATATTAAACATCTATCGCAAGATAAAAATTTGCAAGCTTTTGAATGTAGATAACTGTTTAAACAGCAAAACCAAACAAATCCTTATATATAGAGAATTATAGAACAACCACTAAAATCAAGTGAATTGATTAAAAATGAAAGCAGAATAGAAACAAATAATATGAAATGGAAGAATCAATAAAACGTATTTAAATATTTATAGGATATAAAATAGAAATAATAAGCACCATACCGATTAATATTTCAGTATTTTACAAAAATCCATGTGCACATGTCTTCCAGTATATCAAAAAGATTAAGGTGAATAAAACAGTTAAGAAATCACAGTAAATGATACCAAAGGATGCAGTTAATACATTTTGAAATAATATTTGAAATACCTTGTAAAACAAATTTAATCTAATATAAAATATATAGAAATTAATTACATTATTTAAAATGCACTATTAAATTAATAGATAACAGTTTAACAATATCGTCAAAATTTAGCTAAAAATACACCCTGGTGTATAAAATATAACTAAAATGGAGCTAGAAAAATTAAAAATAAGAGCAATATGAAAGATACAATTTTAGTGCTGCCATCTATTAATAATTATATTAAACATCTATCGCAAGATAAAAATTTGCAAGCTTTTGAATGTAAATAACTGTTTAAACAGCAAAACCAAACAAATCCTTATATATAGAGAATTATAAACCTAATATAAATCACACAAAGTATTTAAAACTATTGTTAATAAAATTTAAAAGCATACAATATGTTCTATTAGCTAAATTATTTAAACTAAACTAAGAGTTTAAATAATGTTAGAACATTGATAATATATAGCATATATCTATATGCTATAAAACAAAATAAATTCAGTAATAATTAATATAAATAATTATTAAAAATTATCTAAAAATTATTTTTTAATGAATTATATATAAGATATTTATAAAATGAACAGGAAATATCAAACATGTGGAAGTATATAGAAAGTTAAATAATACTTAAAATCCCATTACTTAAAACGCACAAATATAGAATGTGGATTATTTTCAGACATCCATAAAAATCCATAAAGTATGAATATGGGACATTCAAAAACATTAAACTAGGAGTGGCATACTATTAGTAATTAATATGATATTGTCCTTAGTAAATTAGAATTTAATAACAAATAATTGTAAATTAGATTAATGAATAATTAAGCTAATTATAATATTAATGAAAATCTCCAACTTACATATAAAATATCAAATCAACATCCACATAAAATACATAACAAAAAAAAAAAAAAAATATTAATAATACAAAAGCCCCGCTTTTTTTTTTTTAAATAAATAATTAACCATTGCGTATTATCCAGACAACACCACCCTCCTCCGTACTCTAACATCTACCCACCCAACCAACCTATAATATTTTTTTTATATTATTTTACAATTTTTAATTTTTTATAGATATTTTTTTATTTTATAATTTTTTTTTGTAATTTTGTTTACGCATGTGTTAATTTGTGTTTATAGATCATGTAAGAAAAGTACTAATTGTATATTAATGAATATATGAATTTTTTTGGAAAACCATGATTTAATGCATCATAAATTAGTTTTTTAATATTATTGTTAATTAGAGGAGAAGAACATAAACATTTTATTCTATATAAATGATTAAGTATTATATTACGAAATACAGAATGATGTAGACAAGATTTAAAATTTGTAAATGTATTAACTGTGAATTTAAATTCTTTACGTTTGTCATACAAATCTGTGATTGTTTTATTGTCTTTTATTGTAATTTTAAGATCTAAGAAGTTAATTGTATTGTTAGATAAAAGGTTTTCCGTTAATTCCAAATTAGTGGGATAATCAACTGGAAATCGAGTAATTGCAGATTGATCAGTTTCGATTGAAATGATGTCATCAATATAACGATATAAATGTAGATTATTATTAGTAAAATTGCGTTCATAATGAGATAAGTATAAGTCTGAGAGTAAACTGGAAGTACAACCGCCTTGTGGTATACCGACATGCTGTAAATATAAAGTATTATCTTGCAATATATAATTATTATAGATAATGAAGTTAGTTAAAGATTTAAAATATGCAATATCTATATAAGATGGTAATTCCAGTTTTTTATAATACTTTTTAAATAATGCATTTATAATTTTATGTAAATCTAATAGGTCTATATTATTAAAAAGATCTTTGAAGTCATATGTCGTTATATTACAAACAGAATGAAGATTTTTTAAAATCTTAACAAGTTGATAGCTATTTTTTATACAATGTGTATTATCATTGTTTGTAGTAAGTTCATATATTTGATTAAGAATTTTTAAGAGAAGTGTATTGGCTTTATTATTATATGTATTACAACCAATAGTAACAGTCCTAAATTTAATAGGAGTTTTATGAAATTTGGGAATAAGAACTAAATATGGATAATTAAAATTAGTAGATAAAATATTTAAAAGTTTATAATAACTTCGAATTTTACGATTATTTACAATAACATTTTCATTAGTTTTTTGAAAAGACTTATTAGAAGAAATAGAATTTGTAAGTAGTTGGTGATAATATGATTTACATATAATAGCATAATTGTTAGGAGATTTGTCTACATATGTAATAACGAAGTTATTTTGTAATTTAGTAATTTGTTGGAAATAATGCTGTGTATTAATAGAAACCAAATCAGCAATATTATTTTTTAAAACCATAGTTAATTTTTCAATTACTAATATCTTCCATTGATTAAAATATTCAATAGGCTTATTATAAGAGATAGAAATTTTATAAATAAAAATATCAATATCATATGTAAACTGTTTGATAATAGATTTAACATTAAATTTAGATGGAAGTCTATATTTAGTACCATAACCCATTAGTTGTTTCAATTTAAAATCATGAACAATATCAAGATTTCCAGTGATTATATGTCCATGATCATTGTTTATGTATTTTTTTAGAGTGGGGTCTTTGCAGTTACACGGAAAAGTACTTGCAGCAGATGTATTTTTTGAAAATGTATTATAGTTAAAAATTTTTCTCCCAATTGTATTCGGATATTTAAAGGTTTTTGATATATGAAGATTATTGATAGGAAAAAAACAATTTTTATCATTAATTATAGAATTGATATTAATTTTATTAAAAATGTGATTTGAAAAAGTAATTATCATTTGAGTATTCATGTTCTGAATTTTGTGTTTTTTTTGTATATTAATATTTAAAAGATTAACCCTACTCATAATAAGGTCAAAGTAAATATCAGAGAAATGTTTAGAGAAAGATTTACTTAGAAAGACATTTAAATGTTGTACCAGCTGTTTCTTTTTAATAGCAAAGATGTTTTTACGAATTAACAACCAGTTATAATTCTCTAAGTAATTACGTTGAAGATCATTAATTTGTTTTGTGATAGATTTTTTGGAAACTACAACTGATGATGAACCCTTTCCGCGTTTATTACGTGTTGTTTTAGCATTTAAATTATGATTAAGAGTAGGATAAATTGGAGAATAATCAATATTGTTATTTATAGATGTGAAGACTTTGACAGGTCTGTTAAATACTTCACTGTTAAGTCCATAAGGATATATTGTGTTATAATATTTCATATATGATGATTCCATATAAAGACGTTCTGATTTATTTTTTAGAATTTGAAGGATTTCAATTGTCGTATTTTTAAATAGATGTTTATGAAAATGTTGAATTTCAGCTGTAGATTGTATATTTTTTGCTTTGTTATTATTAGAGTCTGATCGATGATGATTGATTCGTTTATGAATTGGACCTGATGTTTCACCAATATATTTCATATTACATAAGTTGCACTTTATACTATAAATAACATTAAATGCTTTACAAAAACTTGAATAGTTAGGATCTGAGACAATTTGTGTCTGAGCAGCGTATGGACATGTCTTGCACCGAGAATCATAGCACTTACGAAAAAATAAAGGACGAGGGGGAGAGTATAAATGGTCGCTGGATGACGATCCAGGAACAACCCAATTATTATTCCTGTACCGGGCACTACACTGCATAGATGCTAAGTGTATCTTGCCAGTATCGAGATGTTTACTAAGAACTGCCATATAAAAATTATGTATGGAAAGTGCAATAATTGCCATAAAAATAAGAAATTTTAATAATAAAAATTAATAATTTAATTAAATTAGCCTTGATTAAATAATAAAACTTGAGTATGAAAAAATATATATATACAATATTTACAATCATAGAAGCAGAACGCAGAAACAATCTTCAAATTATCCAAAACTAAATTATGATAACAACCCAAATATCGTAGATGAATAATATCAAGCAACCACTAGACTATTTTATAACAAATAAGTCTAAAAAGATCCGCATAACATCCAAATCCTAGAACAACTATAACCATGCAAAGACAACCAAAACGCTTACCCAACTAACTACTCAGATCAAAGTAATATGAATTTAAACTAAAGCAAATTAACATTAAATCATTGAAAAGAAATAATTATTGCTACCATATTAATGTATATATAAAATGATTATCTCTACAGAATTATGTAAAGCTATAGCACAAATAGAAAATATATAGGACAATATCATACACTAACTACAAGAAAATTCAGATAAAATCATAGCTAGAAAATTAAAAAACATTAAATAAATCGTTGCAATGATAGGAATGAAAAAATTAATGGAATCCTAAAATAGGTATCAGATAACTACATGGTAGAAATCTTATTGATAATACACATAGATTGTGCGCTAATTGCAGCAATGATCTAAGCGTATAATATTTAAAAGATTGCTAAATAATTTAGCGACCTGGGAATATATAAAAATATATATAAGATACCTTAAGGAAAAAATACATCAAAATGAATTGTTGACATTCAAAATGAAAAGATATTTAAAATATCGTAAAAATATCGTAAAAAGCAAACATTCATAATAACTTGCGCAAATGCATCATAGTAATTTGAATGCTAATATATTACCATTAATTAAACATAACCTGCCACCGTCAATTATTATGAATTAAAGCTGTAAGTATTAAAAAAAAAAAAAAAAAATATTATAAGAATTATTATGGAAGAAAAAAGAAAAAAGTGGACACCGACAAAAATTGAAAAGCTTATACATTGAATTACGTTATCGAGGGCACAGAATTCAATGATATAAGCAAAATGGTTGTTTTCTGTGGGAGAAATAAGCTAAAGCTAAAATTAATTTTCCCCTGTGCCCGAACAACCACTAAAATCAAGTGAATTGATTAAAAATGAAAGCAGAATAGAAACAAATAATATGAAATGGAAGAATCAATAAAACGTATTTAAATATTTATAGGATATAAAATAGAAATAATAAACACCATACCGATTAATATTTCAGTATTTTACAAAAATCCATGTGCACATGTCTTCCAGTATATCAAAGAGATTAAGGTGAATAAGACAGTTAAGAAATCACAGTAAATGATACCAAAGGATGCAGTTAATACATTTTGAAATAATATTTGAAATACCTTGTAAAACAAAATTAATCTAATATAAAATATATAGAAATTAATTACATTATTTAAAATGCACTATTAAATTAATAGATAACAGTTTAACAATATCGTCAAAATTTAGCTAAAAATACACCCTGGTGTATAAAATATAACTAAAATGGAGCTAGAAAAATTAAATATAAGAGCAATATGAAAGATACAATTTTAGTGCTGCCATCTATTAATAATTATATTAAACATCTATCGCAAGATAAAAATTTGCAAGCTTTTGAATGTAGATAACTGTTTAAACAGCAAAACCAAACAAATCCTTATATATAGAGAATTATAGAACAACCACTAAAATCAAGTGAATTGATTAAAAATGAAAGCAGAATAGAAACAAATAATATGAAATGGAAGAATCAATAAAACGTATTTAAATATTTATAGGATATAAAATAGAAATAATAAACACCATACCGATTAATATTTCAGTATTTTACAAAAATCCATGTGCACATGTCTTCCAGTATATCAAAAAGATTAAGGTGAATAAAACAGTTAAGAAATCACAGTAAATGATACCAAAGGATGCAGTTAATACATTTTGAAATAATATTTGAAATACCTTGTAAAACAAATTTAATCTAATATAAAATATATAGAAATTAATTACATTATTTAAAATGCACTATTAAATTAATAGATAACAGTTTAACAATATCGTCAAAATTTAGCTAAAAATACACCCTGGTGTATAAAATATAACTAAAATGGAGCTAGAAAAATTAAATATAAGAGCAATATGAAAGATACAATTTTAGTGCTGCCATCTATTAATAATTATATTAAACATCTATCGCAAGATAAAAATTTGCAAGCTTTTGAATGTAGATAACTGTTTAAACAGCAAAACCAAACAAATCCTTATATATAGAGAATTATAGAACAACCACTAAAAAAATATATATATATATATCTGACCTATGTCACACTGTAACTCTCGTATTTATGAACCGATTTCGATGTAATTCGGTGTGTACATAGTACATAACAATGTCTCGACCGAGTTCGTTGGCCAGATTCATCCGCCATTTTGTTTCAAAATGGCGGCCATTTAAAATTTTTTAAAAATATAAAATTTGAAAGGTGCTACCAAAAATTTGAAAATGGAAAAATATTTTTTTCTTATGTATTTGACCTTTATACAGAGATTCCGGAGCAGTTTTTGTTTCGTCTATATCTTAAAAAATGGCTGAGTTATAGCATTTTGAATTTCTAGCGAAGCTGACATTTTGAAACGTCCTGAAGTTTGTCACGCGATAAAAGGCGTATTTATGAACCGATTTGGATGTAACTTCGTTTATACATAGTACATAACAATGTCTCGACCGAGTTCGTTGGCCAGATTCATCCGCCATTTTGTTTCAAAATGGCGGCCATTTAAAAATTTTTAAAAATTTAAAAATTTGAAAGGTGCTACCAAAAAATTGAAAATGGAAAAATATTTTTTTCTTATGTATTTGACCTTTATACAGAGATTCCGGAGCAGTTTTTGTTTCGTCTATATCTTAAAAAATGGCTGAGTTATAGCATTTTGAATTTCTAGCGAAGCTAACATTTTGAAACGTCCTGAAGTTTGTCACGCGATAAAAGGCGTATTTATGAACCGATTTGGATGTAACTTCGTTTATACATAGTACAGACCAATGTCTCGACCGAGTTCGTTGGCCAGATTCATCCGCCATCTTGTTTAAAATTGGCGGCCATTTAAAATTTTAAGAAAAATTTAAATTTGAAATGTGGTGCCAAAAAATTGAAAATTGAAAAAATATTTTTTCCTTATGTGTTTGACCTTGATAAAAAGATTCGGGAGCAGTTTTTGTTTCGTCTATATCTTAAAAAATGGCTAAGTTATAGCATTTTGAATTTCTAGCGTGGCTGACATTTTGAAACGTCCTGATTTTTGCCACGTGATAGACGTATTTGTGAACCGATTTGGATGTACCTTGGTGTGTACATAGTACATACAAATAACTCAACCGAGTTCGTTGGCCAGCTTCATCCGCCATCTTGTTTCAAAATGGCGGCCATTTAAAAAAAATTTAAAAATTTAAAATTTAAAATGAGATACCAAAAAATTGGAAAATGAAAAAGATTTTTTTCGTATGTGTTTGACATTAATACAAAAATTCCGGAACAGGTTTTGTTTCGTCTATATCTAAAAAAATGGCTGAGTTATAACATTTTGAATTTCTATTGTGGCTGACGTTTTAAAACGACCTGATTTTTGTCACGCGATAACAGGCGTATTTATGAACCGATTTGAATGTAACTTGGTCTGTACATAGTACATACCAATGTCTCGACCGAGTTCGTTGGCCAGTTTCATTCGCCATCGTGTTTCAAAAGGGTTGCCATTTTTAAAAAAAAATGTAATTTAAAATTTAAAATGAGATACCAAAAAATTGGAAAATGAAAAAGATTTTTTTCGTATGTGTTTGACATTAATACAAAAATTCCGGTACAGGTTTTGTTTCGTCTATATCTAAAAAAATGGTTTAGTTATAACATTTTGAATTTCTATTGTGGCTGACATTTTAAAACGACCTGATTTTTGTCACGCGATAACAGGCGTATTTATGAACCGATTTGAATGTAACTTGGTCTGTACATAGTACATACCAATGTCTCGACCGAGTTCGTTGGCCAGTTTCATTCGCCATCGTGTTTCAAAAGGGTTGCCATTTTTTAAAAAAAATGTAATTTAAAATTTAAAATGAGGTATTAAAAAATTGGAAAATGAAAAACATTTTTTTTATGTGTTTGGCCTTGATACAAAGATTCTGGAGCAGTTTTTGTTTCTGAAAATTTGTTCTTTTGTTTATATCTTAAAAAGTGGTTGAATTATAGCACTTTGAATTTCTATCATGGCTAACACTTTGAAACGATCTTGTATTTGCCACGCGATACCACACGTATTCGTCTATTTCGATGGAAGAAGACATGTGGACAGTATGCATCAATATCTCGACCAAGTTCGCTGTCCAGCTTCATCAGCCATCTTGTTTCAAAATGGCGGCCATTAAATAAAAAAAAATATATATTTAAAGTGAGGTGCAAAAAAATTAGAAATTGAAAAAGGTTTCTTTCTTAAGTATTTGACCTTGATATAAGGATTCAGGAGCATTTTTTGTTTGTCTTTATCTTAAAAAATGGCTCAGATATAGCAGTTTCAATTTCTAACGTGGGTGACATTTTGGAAAATCTGATTTTTGTCTGCGACAGCACTCGTATATATCAACCGATTCCGATGTGAGTGAGCATGTGCACAGCAATTACTAAGGTCTCGACCAAGTTCACTGGTTAGCCTTATCCACCATGTTGTCTTAAAATGGCAGGCACTTTAAGAAATCGCCGAAATTGGCAGCTAAATATAAGTTACTTTAAATAAAAACAGCTTGGATAAAGCTGACTAATTTCGCGAAATTCTCATTCATAATGATTTAGTATTGATAAAAATTTGTATTGAATCTCCTACATTCGGTTTCCACTTAACTGAGCTTCGTGTGTTTGAATAATATAAGTTGGCTTTTTTAAAATAAGGAATATGAAAGCTACCTCTTCCTCCCGCCACTGGCCGGAAGGACTTTTTAAAATTCTAGTTAGCACAACTTTTTCAAAACAAAAATGTTTTATATACGCTTTGGCAACATTTGCAAGAGAAATATACTACAATATAATTTTTTTTAAGTAGTGGTGCAAACAGAATATAAATATTGTCTCCTGTGGCAGCTCTGCATTGATAACTTGACAAATGCAACCCACATAGTTTCTTAATGAAAGAAATATCTTCTATAGCCTATACGAATAGTATTTGTCTGATGCATTTCCACTTTCAATTTCATTTTATTTATTTATTTACATATTTTCTTAAAAAACGCGTATTGAAGTTTTTGTAAGTTCATGTTATATTAAATACTTTTGGAAGTATTTTAACATATTATAAATTAATATTTATGTTAAAAGATAAAAACCTAAGTGTCATTTTCTAAGCAAAATTTGATATTTTATAATATTTATCAATTATTTTTAATTTTTAATTTTTTTCTAAGAATTATCTTATTTATCAAGTCATACGTGTGTGTTATAAGTTAATTATTTCATATGTTTATAACTTAAATACCCAATTTCAAATTATAAGTTATGATTTTATTGAAAAATAATTAAATATCTTTAATTGCTTTACTCTGCTAATTATAAATCTTTAGTAAAACTCAGCCCAGATACATTTTAATTATATTTATACGTATATTCATTCTTCAGGAAAAATTCGAAATAACAATTCATTCTAACTGTAAAAGTAGACAAAAATGAAACAGATGAACATTTTATGCCCGTTAAACTAGAATGTTCATACACTGTTTCTGAAATGTAATAAGTAAATATGCAAAATAAATAAAAAATTATCAAACTCGTCTTTTTTACAAAACTCATCTTATAATCTCACTTTGAGACAGCGCAAGGACATCTATCGGTTATATTTGGAAATTTAACAGGGAAGAACAGTAAAAAAATTCTAGCTTTCACACATTTGAGATAATGGATTCAGCATGTGAAGTCAAGTTATTAAAACCGAAATGTTTCTGTGCAGTTTAAATATTTGGCTCGTGCATAGTGATGAAGTGGAAAAGGAGTAGTTAAAGGTAATGCTCTGTGAATGTCAAAGCTAGCGACTTTTATTCAAGACCGGGAGACGGCAGCACAGACAATCACTTCATCGAGTTCACGGCTGAAATTCCAGAATTTGTTAAAATTCTATTCGCATATTCAAACGCAATCGGTCTGCCAAGTCCTATCTTGGTGGAAAACACCCAAAACCCGATTTTAGTGGATGACCCGTACGTTTACCATTGTGTTTTCCTGCCCCATAGGTATGAAGACATGGAAAACTGGAAGCAGAAAAACACAATGGTATACCTACGAGTCAACTGTTAAAATCGGGTCTTCAGGTGTTTTCCACCAAGATAGGAATTGGCAGACCGATTGCGTTTTAATATGCGAATCGAGTTTTAACTAAGTCTGGAATTTCAGCCGTGAATTTGATGAGGTTATTGTTTGTGCTGTCACCTCTCTGTCTATATATTTCTAAAGTACTTCGCTCTTGAAAGCATAAACTGAAAAATGTAGCAAGTTTGTTTGTTTATTGAACTACATCGGACTTGTGTACTTGAAATCATGCGCTCGCTTATAAGCCGCCGTTGTTATACAAGGACGGGATAGACACAATAAAATAGACAACACCAGAAGATTACATACATGAACTCCACAAAGAGTGTGCAACGGAGTCACCGGGAGTTGAACCCGGTGTCTCTCCTAGACTCGCAAGCAATTAGCGGATTGGTCAACGACTCAGCCACGGAGAGCCCAAGTTGCTGAGCCACCCATCTTCATAACAAACATTAAAGCTTTAACCCCTTCGGGACCGACGGCTTTTACACTAATTTTATTCGGTTGGTACCACATTTTTACAAAAGTTACCTTTACATAAACAATCATGAAAATGCTCTGATTAAAGAAACTAAATATTACTTTTCTTTTTTACTGGTGACTGAAACAAATTTTGCACGCTTTTTTTGAGGGTGCATATATGCACCCATGGTCCCGAACGGGTTAATACATGTCCTTTAAACCGTTGCCATTCACCAACGAAATAAAATGCTGTGTTCTCTCAGAAAGATCTTGCATCTAGTCAAAACTCCGTATACAGCATCTTCAAAATCCGCATCGATGACCGACGACGACAATCGAAATGGGTTTCGAATACTTGATGAAGTGCACTTACGAGGGTGTGTCAATAAGTTTTTAACCTCACATAGAATTAATTGAGTGATATTTATGAAATTGGTACATTTTACGAGTCCTTTTCTATATAGTCAGTGTGCACAGTAACACATTTGTGCAACCGGTATTTCAAAGAAGGGGGGGGGGGGCAATGTATTCCAAGAGGCGGGATAGTAGACCCAAAAGGGAGCATTTTCTAACTTTTACCGACCCCCAAATGTGACATATTGTTGGAAAAGCCTATGGCCCCTTATTCATGCTATGCATCTTCTGAGCCCCTCTCCCCTAAATTTGCCCTCCGGGGGCACTTTCTAAATTTCGCTGACATCATCCGTGCTTCCGGGACGTAAATTTTGGGGGAGTGGCTCGAGAGGTGCATAGCATGAATAGGTGGTCACAGGCCTTTCCAACAATAGGTCACATGGGGGAGGGTCGCAAAAGATAGAAAAATGACCCCTTTGGGTCTAGTATCGCGCCTTCTGGAATACATCTTGCCCCCCTTTCTTTGAAATACCGTTTGCAGAAATGTGTTACTCTGCACGGTGACTATATAGAAAAGGAGTCTAACTACTTACTAATGCATTGTAGCAATTTCATAAATTTCACTCAATTATTTCTGTATGAGGGCAAAAACCTATTGATGCACGCCCGTATATTCAAATTTGAGAATAGCCCGAGATACTGCAACATTGTCCACAGAAGATACAGCTAGAGCGCCTTGAATATGAATAGCCATACATTAATATCCAACAGAAGTAAATTAAAAGCTGACATAGTTTTTATTGAATTTAAAAAAACGTCAGTCCATTTTAAGGGCCCCGTGCAAGTGTCATTTTTAAATGGAGATGATATTTTATAAAATACATTCAATAAAATTTCTTCTTATTATTACTTTTTATTATCTTAAAAAATGAATAATTATATGCCTCTTACGTACTTAAAAAGACAATTTCTAATTAATTTTATAAATGTCATTTTTCTTGCAAAATAATTAAATACATTTAATTGCTTTTTTGTGCTGATTATAAATCTCAATAAAACAGATCTGATTTATATTTTAAATAATTTTTTCTTTCCTTTTTAAGGGAAGTTCTGAAATATCAGTACATTCCAAGCTCTGTAAAAATAAACAAAAATAAAACAATGTAACATCTTTTGCTCTTTTAGCAAGAAGAATACTCTTATTTTTATTGAAATTTTGAAAGTAAAAAATTCTTAAATAAAAATTTTTCAATCTTGTAATTTTTAAAACTCAATTTTTCGGTCTTGAAGAAAACAATCAGAATTTTAATTAAATAAATCATTTAGTATTTAAAAAAAAAATAAAGTCTTTAGGATTTTACTTTTTAAATACTCTTGCGCTTTTAAAAATTTTAAGTTACGTGAATAATTTTAAACAGAAAAATTGTAATTAAGAAATAGTTTAAATTTATTTTAAAGAATTGGGTAAAAAAGATTACGTAATTTGATAACAATTAATTGAATTTTTTTTACATTTATAAGAGTATGATTTATTAAAAAGCTTTAATGGTATAACGCTTGCCCCTTGACAATAACATGAAACTTTTATGTATGATAATAATACTATACATTTTGAAACGTTGAGACAAAAAATAAATGATTTTTAATTTAAAAATCATTTAATCTATAAAAGTTTTAAAAAACTACAAGAAGTAATGATTATATTACTGAAAATGTGTATTGTTGTCCCGAAAAAAGAATACAGTCGTAGTTAAAGAAGAAGAAAAAATAATAATAGTTTCAAAAAATAATTAGAAAGGAACGTTTTTAAATATAGCTGTTTCGTATTTTAACGTTCATTAGAGAAAAGTAATTATTCCAAATTAGCATTTTAACTTATGAAGATGTCTAAAAAAAGAAAGAAAATCATTAACATTGATTATGAAACAGTTTTGTTTAACATAGGAAATTGAAGAAGAAATAGGCTCCGATAACACTTTATTCTTATTTAACCCTTTCAGGGGCAGAAGAATTCTGTTCGTAAACTGATGCAATAATTGAGACACCAGAATATTCAAACGAATTTCTTGGAAAATAAAAACCCGCTAATTTGCACTTTCATTGCAGAAGCAAAATTGTATTAAAATATTCTTGGTGCCATTTGTCAGTTTTGAAATTAAAATTGGCTAGACCGTCTCGCCCCCGCCCTTGAAAAGGTTAACATTAGGTTTGAATTATATGGAATTAAAATAATAAAACTTTGTAAAAATCGCCATAAAATAAAAACAAAACAAAGGACGCGTTTCGCGCTAAAAATATAACAGCTCGTCATCAGCTACAGTAAACACGTGTCCGTAAGCGGACAAGCTCAAAAGTGAACTGAAAGGGAGAGAATGTTGCAAAGAATGAGACAGATGGCGCTAGCTGAAAGGGGAACATACAGAAAAGAAAAGTGTTGCCAAAAAGATAGAAGAGAAATTGATAAGGAAAAAATGGAAATAAAAGAAATAAACAAAATTAAAATAAAAAAAAGAAGTAAATTAAAAAATATAAATAATAATAATAAATAAAGAAATATAAAAGAATAAAGCAAGAAAAGACCAAAAGATCTTTTTTTAAACAAAATAAAAAGAAAAGAAACAAGAGAAGAGGGAAAAGAATTACAAAAGTAATTTCCACGCTGGAGATAGGAAAGGAGAGGATGGGAGATCATTGACAAGATTAGCAGATTTTTTAGAAATGAAATATGCTTCATGAAAATCCAAGTGAGAGGGATAGGCAGGGGAAGAAATAATTTTGGCCATGGAGAAATTGAAACAATGACTGGAAGACCAACAGTGAGAAGCAATCGAAGATTTAGAGATTTCTTGATTTGCAATATACCTCTGATGCTCGCCTAATCTGAATTTTAAAGCTCTCTTTGTTTGACCAATATAACCTAAATTGCAAGAGCAAGGAATAAACACCCCACCGGTTCTCTTTAGGAATAGGATCTTTTAGAGAAGAGAATTTAATTTTATTCGTAGGTTTCAAGATAACTTCAAAATTAAAACCAGTATTTTAGACGGTATCTATAAATACTGGTACCGAAAAATTTCTTAGTCTGGAAATTCAAGGACCCGTACGAACCCTGTTTATAGTTTATTAATAAGTTTCCGTATCTGAGAATATAGGTTTTTTTGGATGCTATCATTTCTGAAATAAGTATTTTTATATTCAACAAACATTTTATACAGGCAAACAATATAAATTAACATCATTAACGCTAACATTGGAATTAATATTATTGTGTTACTATTGCTTTCACAAATGAAATTAAGCGGCTAAAAATATTTACAGGAGAATGCATTCTAAAATCGATTTTCCATGTTTGAGAGAACTGATAAATTCACTATAAAAATTAGTCGGAAACATTTCTGAAAATCAATGGCAGTAAAAGAAGCTTTATTTTTATAATTACGATAACGAGCACTTTTCGGAATGGCGGGTAACTCGGAAAATGTTATAGTAAAATTCATTCGCGGTTACGTTATATTTTCTTAGATTAAGTCATTTGTCTTTTTGCACAGTGTATGACACAAGTTTTACTTGAGTAATAACAGATGAAGTCTATCAATGCAGAAAAATGGTTGAACTATCGGAACCAGGGCAAGAGTACCAAAATTAGTCAAGTGTCGCGGTATACAAGTGCTTGTGTAATTAAATATTTGTGTGATTGAATAATTTAAAAAACTAAAATAGAAATAACAAGCAAAGAAATAAATATGAAAACTGTATTACTCGAACTGCATAACTTAAAAATATTAATCCCATTAAGTTAATGCCATCATTATATTAAAGATCGTATATTCATGTCATAAATTTTAGTTTTTTTATCTTTTCTTACCGGAGACCAATCCCCTACCCCCCGGGCGGAGAGCCTAACTTTACGGGTGGAGCACCTGACCGCGAAGCGAAATTGGCCTCATTGCCGCATGGCGGTGACGAACCTGGCAAGCTCTTCGTCAACGCTTTTTATAAATTTTGTTAATTTTATGCATTTTCCGGTTCTTGGTTGCTGTTTAACTTTGTTAATTTGATCAAAATAAAACAAAAAATTAAAAAAATAAATAAAAATAAAAGAAGAAAATATAGGTGATGAGGGTTTCACTCTTGCACAACAATAATGTTAACATGAGCCCGTTAGATTAATACCTGGGATTAGTACATGGGTTAGTACACTTTACTAATTAATGACATATAAATTAAGATTAATACAAAATTTGAAAGGAAAGCACGATACGTAACTGAGTGATCCACTTTTTTGTATAAGGTAATAACATTTACTTAAAATGATTGTAAGTTTTATGGCAGGATCTAGCTACTCATTAGAAAAGCAGTCTAGTTTTTGATTGCGAATGATTTGTCAGAAGATAACGCGTGTGCGTGTAAAAGCGACATCTTCTATTTATTTTTCTCTAATTTTCTCAGTTGACTTTCTGCCCCTTGGAATCTACGGATCGAGGTTTTTACTTGTAGTTGTATGTTAATTAGGGCACTTCGATTAATATGCAGTGCATAAAAATGGAAATTCTGAGATTCCTAATACGGATTTGGGAGTAGGATATTGTCTCGTGAAGGTAAATAAGACGTGCAGTGGTTCGATACTTCGAGGCCTGAACATTAAGCTTTGGAGTAGTATCCAGCAACACGTGGCCGTTTAGATTGCCGTACCGTTTGAAGAAACGTGGGTAAGGGATCTTTCAACGTATTTTGTATAAAGTATCTGAGCTGTGGTCACGTGTCTCTAGTATACCATTAGCGGTTTGCATTTAACATTTTTGAATTAAATTGAATGTAGTTTAGAGTTCCATAATTAAAATTTAGAAGCTCCACTGCATACCTACCATAACATATTTTAAATAGCAGTATTTTATAGCTTATAATTGAGTGTATCCCAATTCCCTCATGGCGGCAATTAGTAGTTTGCATTTAAGCACTTTGAGTTTTAATATGAAGCTTCCTTAAGTCTAGTTTAGAATACCATAGTTAAAATCCACACGCTTTCCTGCATGCCTACCTTAATTCTATCTACTGACTACAGAATTCTACAGAATTCTGTCAATAAACAGTTTTTTATAGATTAAACTTGAGCATGTCTAACTTCCCTCGTGGCGGCACTCATGGGATCATCACATCTTCAATTGATACATTTTATAGCACACATTCCTTGTATGCTTTAGAAACAGTTTTTATACGAAACTATTTTCTCAGATATGATTTGTGAAACATAAATAATTAAAACATGTTTAATTATAAAGTTTACTAATACATTTCATATTCCTAATTGATTACATGCTTTGTAATTGAATATTTTATTTCCAAGCTTTTTGTGATTGAAAAAAAATGTAATAATATACTAAATCCTTTTTTTTATATTCGATAAATTTTTAATTAATTGTTTAATAATTAATCAGAAAATTATTTTTAGAATATTTTATATCACCATACTGTCTTTTCTTTTTTTTAATGGAATAACGTTTGGAATATATTATTTACTTAAAAATATATATTTCTTAAAATAAAAAAAGAAATTTAAATGCAATACGTTTTTAAAAAATTACATCAGAATATTTTATTACTTTTAGCATTTGTTAATTTTTTACTTAAATCTAATTTATTAATTTCTGGAAAATATTTTAAAACAAATAATAAATTATTTAGAATGTTATAGTTATAGTAAATAACGAAAATTAAAGTATTATTTTTCGTAATGATGATATTTTAAGATAGTTTTTTAAGTTTTTAATAAAGTATTATCGTATTTATCAAAAGATCTGAATGTAAACAAATTAATTATTTAAGTCATTTTAGTACCGAAAAAGAAAATTGCAAATTAAATTTAAAATTCTCATTTTTAAAAATGATTAAAATTTATTTCTGTGCTAATTATAGATCTTAAATGAAACTGAGCTCCATTTACATTTCAAATAGCAATTTTTATATTTTTTTGAAAGTTTCAAAATAATACACCATCCTTGATGTATAAAAATAATTGAAAGAAAAGAACTCCTTGTGTTCTTTTAGTTAGTAAAATGTCTGTGCTTTTAGTGAAAAAAAAAAAAAAAAAAAAAAAAAAAAACCCCTAATACTGTCACCGCCGCAGTAATTGAATTGTTTGTGAGAAGAGGTCTTTCTTTGCTAATATTAAGAAAACTACTGTATACAAAATATGAAAATTGGTAGTATTATAGAGAAGTGTTTGATAAACACGCTGAAGCAGATAGTTTTTAAATCGAAGAATTATTTTAAGAGATATTTAATGTTAAATTTGGTCAAAAACTTTCAGTTAAAAAGGTTTTATAGGAGCAAAATATATAGGGTAAAATCACCTACCATGGCCCATATACCAGTAATGACCCATTTAATATTCCTACAACGCTAGACGCGAAAATACCAACATTTGATCTTAGCGCCAATGAGAAGTGATACAAAGGCCTTTTGACTGTCACATTATGACTTTGTTTTAACAAATCAACGCACGTCACGTGAACAGTGGCTGCTCCTACCGAAGCTACAATTTTTTCCTGTTTTAGCTGTGGTTTCTTAGCAAGATTTTTAGTGAGTAAAATTCGATTTCGTGCTGAGTACGAAATTTTCAAGAAGGATAAACGAAAAAAAAGAAATTCTAATAACTTATATAAAGTTTAAGGAATATGTAAACATATTGGTGTTATCAAAATAAGCTTAATAAGCCAGCTATTGGGGTGGGCCACTACTGATGCTGTTTTTTCATGATCGCAGTAGTGATGGCCCACACTCACTTTTTATATTTTACTAGAAAGGTAGCCCGTCAAAAATGACGGATATTTAGATATAAAGATATATACAACTCATGTGCAAGAATATGAGTTTTCTCGCTTGTTCCACAGTGATAGATGAAAATAACACATTTTAAGAACGAAACACATTTATCAAAAACTGTGTACAGTAGAAGACCACTAATCTGCACAGTTTGGTTCCAAGTGTTATGCAGATTTGAGGCTTTTTGCGGTCATGTCTATTCAATCTTTGTTTACATCTTTTTAATTCATATATTGGACAATTTAGATTGTTGAGCCTTAAAAATAAATAAATAACACACTTGAAGTAAGGTTAAAAACTATTAAATTATCGTATACGATTTCATGAAATGATATTATATAGTATTATATGTGTGTGTGCTTCACGATCTTGGTTACGACGTTGGCGAAATTGGCTGCAACTTGTCATAATCCTAATAGTGTGGGCAGCTATAACAAAAAAGTAACCAGTTTTTAGTAAAATTTCTAATATAAAGTAGTTTTCAAAACTTGTTAAAATTGCAGGCCGTTCTCGTGTTATGTCAATCCTAGGAATAATTTTTCTAACAGTGAAGATTATAAAGCTTCTCCAAAAGAAAGGTCCTGAATTGACATTGTAATTCCTCTAACTTCAAAGTTTAATCGGGCCCTGATGTTGAGTACTGAAATCTAATAAATACAGTTATTTTGAATATTACAGCAGAATTAAACAGTTAAATTTATTTAACTTAAACCCGCTGTTACTTCCCGATGTTATTTTTTAGTATTAAGAAAGAAAATTATTTAAAATTTTCAAATCATGCATTTATGATTTTTTTCCGTCTTTAATAACTAAATAATGAAAAAATAGGCTTTTGTTCTGAGCTCATAAATATGACAATAAAATAATGTAACTAAGAGATATTGCAAAATTAAATCTTTGTGATTACAAACCATAAACAAACGATACCGCCACCATTTTACCTACTATGACGTCATTAGAATATTGCCCATTGATTGTTGGAGAACTTACTTTTTGAATGATTACCTCAATGATTTAATATTTTTGACGTTTCACTATGAATGAATCACTTGTATTTGTTTAGGTTTGTGGAATGAGATATTAAGCTGTGAAACTAATTTCAATTGAAGTTATCCAAGGATATATGTATTTTTAATTGAAATTAAAAACAATGCTTTGATCTCGAAATAAAAAGTTTTAGTTTGTATAATTTGTTATTTCTGTTAATTATTTATTTAAGTACTTTTCCATTATAGCGCATTTTTAAAAAAAGCTTGGCGCGATTCGGGCATCAGAAAGTGAGATATGTTGCGAAAATATATAAACAGCTATGAAAACAAATCTAATGAACTTTTATCTTTGTTTATATATGCACTTATATGCATAAAAAAATCGTTTCTAAATATATATAATTTTTTTTATATACAAATTACGGCACAGATTTCAGATATAAACCGGGATACCTAACTGGCTCCAAAATGGTGTTATTTTGCCTGCTATGGTAACCCGGCTATTGTTTTTTATTTATTAATAAATTGTTTATTTACTTTTATTTTCTGTTTTTTAATTATATAAACTGCTTTGTTCTATAGTTATTATTCAAACTTTTATTTATTTATAGTTATTTTCTTTTCAAAATGATAGCAAATAATTGAAAAATATATAAGTAACTGGTATTCGAAAGCGAGATTTCTGCCAAATTGGCGTCGTAGAAAAATCACGCCAACCCCCATGCGTATATGACATCTGTGCAAAAATTACTTCTGTTTCTTTATAAAAATAGATAAATAGCTTTTTTTATATTACATTGTCGGCACAGATGTCATATACGCCCATATTGGCGCGATTTTTTTTTTTTTTTTTGACGCCGATGTCATATACGCACCGGGTACTTAACTGGCACCAAAATGTCGTTATTTTGCTTGTAATGGTAACCCGAATGTTGTTTATGCTGTTGATGTTTTCGCCAAATTGGCGTCGGAAAAAAATCGCTCCAATATGACATCTGTGCCAAATTGTATACATATGGAAAAAATTGCTTGTGAGTATGAAGCAGTAAATATGTTGCCAGAAAATACGTTGGCAAACTTCTTTCTCGCCAAGAAACTTTTCTCCGAAATATTGTACATAAGCAATGATTGCTAGGAATGCATTTTTAGGTACAGATGTCATATTCGCCCCATATTGGCGCGATTTTTTTCTGTCGCCAATATCATATAGGCAACACGTACTTAACTTGCGCCAAAGTGTCGTTATTTTGCTTGATGTGGTAACCCGGATTATGTTGTTTATGCTGTTGATGTTTTCGCCAAATTGGCAACCGAAAAAAATCGCGCCAATATGGGGCGAATATGACATCTGTTCCCATTTTTAATTATGATATGCGCTTTTATGTTTCATGTCATTTATGCATACTATACTGTGTGTATAAATGCTACAGTTCATATGCAGGGCTACACAAAAGAATTCGTAAGGGTTACTGAGTATGAGAGTAAATTGCTTAAAGATGGTTTTTAAAGGAGTTATGCATTTTTACGCTGAACTGCACTTAGTTTCCTAAGAAATGTTTGTAGAATATAGATAAAATGATATACATTGTCACGCAAAGAATTGGATACATAACCGTCTATGGATGATAACATCTGGAAATGTGATTTCAGTAGTTTTAAGAGTAGTTTAAATTAAATTTTAGCTAAAAAGTGGAATGTAATAACGGTACTATTGGCTATGGACGGTAATTGCTGAAATCAATTTTTAATTTTTTTTTTATGCGGTTTCTAAAATATTTACTTAGTTATCTTGGTATTTCTTAGTTATCCCGTCGACCAAATTACTGTCGCTAAATTGTAAGATTAATTGCCAATAATGGTTGCCATTAATTAATTAATTAAATTCCAATAATGGCCAATAAAACCATTAATTCGACGTTTTATTTATATTTTTATTTATGTTTTACTATTGATTTGGCGATTTATATCATTTGGCGAAATTGGTCGACGGGATATCTAAGAATTAACGTTATCTTATTTACTATATTTCCCTAAATAACGAAGTTTTGTTAAAGCATTTAGGATGTGTTGGAAAGTGTTTCATATTCTATGCTTAACGCATGATTTTTCTTTCTTCTTTAGTCTTATTTTGCATTTATTTTATTCTTAATTTTTTAGTCTTTTAATGCTTTATAGAAACTTTGGCACAGTTGTCATATACGTTATCATATATTGGTGCGATTTTTTTCCGACGCCAATTTGGCGAAAACATCAACAGCATAAACAACAACATCCGGATTACCATATCAAGCAAAATTACGACACTTTGGCGCCAGTTAAGTACCCGTTGTGTATATGACATTGGCGTCAGAAAAAAATCGCGCCAATATGGGACGCGTATATGACATCTGTGCCGAAACTTTAATATTTAATGTTTAAACTCTTCGCTCCACTCCCCTTGCATATAGTACACCCTATAACACGTATAGCGCAAAATAATAGACAGTTTGGTACTTTTCCACTGTAGGGTCTATGGCATTTTTTTAAAAAAGCTTGGTATAATTTGGGCATCAGAAAGTAAGATTTGGGTACTTTTCCGTTATGTGGACACCATTGTCGTCAAGCGTAATAGTAGGCGCAAAATCGTGAATTGAAGCATTTGAAAAATAAAAGAAAAACCATTGTCGATACTAAAGTGAGCATTTAAAAAATATAACATTTGAAAATTCCAGACTTTTACGAACTATTTCATCAAATCACAAATATATACTTAAAATAAGTGAACAAATAACTGCTATAAAATAAAGCAATAAAATAAAACTCATATTAAACTGCTGACATAAAATTACAAATATCTTTTAGCATTTTGAAATAATTGGCGCATTTGCATACATTTTGGCATGGTGTCCGTATAACGGAAAAATATCGAGATTTGCTGTCAAATCATATAAACAGCTATGAAAACAAATTTGATGAGCGTTTTTGTTTGTTTTATATGTATATTATTGATGTTTTTATGTACAAATTACATCTATTTCTGTATAAAATTAGAGAAACAGCTTTTTTATGTTAAATAAATCGTATAAATATCGAAAAAAAATGCGTGTGTATGTAAAATGAAACAGTGAATAGGTTCCCGGAAAATATGTTACCAAATTTCCTTTTTCGCCAAGGCACCTATACTGGAAAAATACCTAAAGCACATTAAAATCGCGCAGTTAGGAGCTCACATAGTACACCGTTGTCTATTGGCGGTTATTTTATTAGTAGCATCGGGAGGAAGATGTAAAGATGTACTTTAAATTCTCACCCATAGATTTCGAAAAAATATCTTAAAAGAGTGGAGTTTAAATTAAATTTCGGTGACCTCCATTATGAAAGATTAATGGTTTTAAATGGGAATTTCGCCAAATTAGCCAGCTATCGCCAGGTTGGCTAACATTTGGCGCTACTGTGGTAACCCTGCATTAGTATTTTTCAACAATTACTCATTTCAATGAGGCGGTCCTACCGGAATAGTGAGGGACACACAGAGACTTGGATTTTATATAAATAGATAGCTATGTGTTGTCATTAATTAAAGTTTTTAATATATATATTTCTTTCAAACATTGAAAGCAAAGTGTTTGATGAGAAATTTATATTAGCATCACGAATATGAATGGATGGGTGGACCTCGGTGTGTTACTGTTGACTTTCATGGCTTTCTCTGTCATTTCTGATGAAGAAAAAAGATAGTTTGGAAAACATCGTTGTTACAGAGAAAAGTTTCCGTTTTCTAAAACCGGATTGGAGTATTTGCAACTGCTGTTCTCAAAAATGTAGCTTTGAATAATTTTCCAATTTAGTAATTTGTTAGAGATCTCTCAGGATCGGAAAGTAACTACACCTTCACCTCTTGTTCGTAGTATGCGTTTAAAGGTATCATGAATGGCATATCAAAGGGTTAACTGCGATTAACAGCATTATAAATCCAATTTAAAGCTTCATGCTGCATTATTAACTATCTTTAAAAAATCATTCCGTGATTGTAGACAAAAGCGGGTATACCCGGTTTTGACCCACTCTTAAGTACCCGGTTTTACCCCAACATGACACAGATTTAAAAACATTGTCTCACTACTCTGACAAATATGCTGACATAATATGCTGACAAACAGTGAATATATGTGGAAAACCTAGAATCAAACAAAACAATTTTTAAGACCTAATTTAAACGAAATCCTTCACAGAAAAAATAACCGCAAACAACAGCGTTTCGTTGAGCTACAAAAGTTGTAATGACGCTCGACAAACAATTCCTGGTGTTGGCCGATAGATAATAGTTCAAATCGTGGAGGAATCTGCGCTACCCGGTTTTACCCGCCAACCCGGTTTTGTAGAACTCTCTCCTAATAGTATTGTTAAGGGGTCTCAGGACTCTTAAAGCTTTAAAATTTTTGAAATTTTAATTATTTTAAATGTTAAACTCTTATCTTTACTGAACATTTTTATATAATTGTTTCATTGAAATTCCCATTAGAACAGAACGTATGACATTTAGAATTATATCCGCCAAATAACTGAAGTGGCGTTTCCGAAATTTTGAAGTAATTTTTCTCCAAATGACGTTTTTGGGCATAACGTGCACGATATCTCAAAAACTTCTGCATGTTTTTCATGAAATTTTCGAAACATATATTTCATGTTGGTCTGTATAAACTGAACCTACAATTTCCTTCTTATTGTTCCAAAAAATATATTTTTTTAAATGATTATACTGTTGAAATTTTCAAAATTTTGCATTAGCTGAATACAACTTTGTATTAAAAATATAAAAATGCTTTAAATACAAATTTATTTTGGTTCAGGTTAATTATTGTAGTCTGAAGTATAAGTAGGCACCAAAATTTATTTTGTAATCCTGTGCAGTTTGACGCATATCTGACAGTTTGAAGCCACCTGTAAATACTAATTTTGCATCTTGCAATTTTTTAAATACATAGAATGAAATAACATACTTATATTTCCCATCCCAATTAAAATTGTGTCTTAAAATTATATACATTTTAAGATATTAAATGTTGAAAATGGTCGTTTTGTTTCATTTTTTTTTTCAATTTTAAGAGTCTTGAGACTCCTTTAAACAGCAAGAAATATGTAGAAAAGCTGCCCCACACGTGATATGGAATGACCCAGACAAGTTTTCGATATGTAGAAGCACTTTCGGTGCTCAGTTTGTTTTAACCGCCGAAACGAACTTCCTAATTCGAGATCTCTCTAGTTTGATTTCTCGTGATCAAATTAGTATAGGGGAAAGTTTCGTGTAAATCATGAACATTTTTCGATTTATGGCAAGCAGCATTTTCAGCGCTGAGTTTGTTTTACCCTATCAAAACGAATTTTCTGGTATTCGGGACCGAACAAGATATTTTTATAGTTTTCTATTTGGTATAGGAGGAGAGTTTCGTGAATATCTCCCGAGCGGTTTACAATGTCATTCAAAATAGGGAAAATCATTTCTTCGTTACGCATATGTAATTACCCCAATAGCAAGAGATATCGGCTAAATTTCCACCTAATACCCGAATTGTCGGTAAATAATGTGTAGTCGAATGGAGAGCTTCACATAATATCGTCTGATCAAAATCTAGGGATTTATCTAGATATTGTCGTGAGAAAACGTCGGCAGTAAATTGTATTATTATTACAAATCAATTAATTGGAAAACTTTCTTATGTATGTAATCGGCCGGCAATCGGACAGTAATGAAAAATGAATCTTTTTACTGAGGTGTTATTGTTTCTTTCCGCTGTTTAGATACCCCCTGCAGTGATGATAGTGTTCTGTGTCACGTGAATAAAACTGTCCAGTGCCCTGCAATATCTTATCTCCCTCTCACTCAGAATACTATTTCACGTTTCAAGGGTATCATTTGTAAATGGTCAGTCTAAGGAATATAGGAGAAAAATACTTTCCAAGAAACTTTCTTTGGTGAGAATACATTATTATTTGCAAATCAGTAAACTTAAATCTCTTAAAAACTTACAGATAACAGGGGAATTAGTGTAAAAGTAAACTAACAATTTAAAAGCGTTTGTTTGTTCTTTCTTTCTTTTTTTCAATAATTACGAATAGACATTCATACTTAAAATTATACTTAATAAAATGGTTAGGGATATTTGCTGTTTTGTTGATTTAGATAAATAAATCGAAAATTATAAGATCTGAAATTTAGATTATATCAGGATAATATCTGAAATTTAGACTATTACAACAATAAACTATTTGCTCTAAATGTATTTTCTTAGTTTTGAATTAGACATTTTTGATTTAAAAATTAATCTATTTAGAAATACTTCAGATAATGTTATTGTATAAATTTTAATGAAGTTGTTATTCCTTTTTTTCCCCAAAAAGTATTAAATTTAACACTATACCTTTTAAAAGTTAAAAAGAAATCTCTGAAAATATTAAAATTATTATTAGATAAAAAAAATTTTAAAATTATAAGATCTAAAATTTAGATTATATCAGAAATTTAGACTATTACAAAAACAAACTATTTCTTCTAAATGTATTTCCATAATTATGAATTAGAAATTTCTGATTTAAAAATTAATTTATTTAGAAATAATACAGATAATGTTATTGTATAAATTATAAAGAAGTTGATCATCTTTTTTTCCCCCAGATAGTGATAAATTTAATATTATACATTTTAAAAGTTAATAAAAGATGACTGAATATTTTTTAATTAAAATAATTATTAGATGAATAAATTGAAAATTATAAGATCCGAAATTTAGGTTATATCAGGATAATATCTGAAATTTAGACTATTACAACAGTAAACTATTTGCTCTAAATGTATTTTCTTAGTTGTGAATTAGACATTTTTGATTTAAAAAATAATCTATTTAGAAATACTTCAGATAATGTTATTGTATAAATTTTAATGAAGTTGTTATTCCTTTTTTTCCCCAAAAAGTATTAAATTTGATACTATACCTTTTAAAAGTTAAAAAGAAATGTCTGAAAATATTAAAATTATTATTAGATAAAAAAAATTAAAATTATAAGATCTAAAATTTAGATTATATCAGAAATTTAGACAATTACAAAAACAAACTATTTCTTCTAAATGTATTTCCTTAATTATGAATTAGAAATTTCTGATTTAAAAATTAATTTATTTAGAAATAATACAGATAATTTTATTGTATAAATTATAAAGAAGTTGGTCATCTTTTTTTTTCCCCCAGATAGTGATAAATTTAATTTTATACATTTTAAAAAGTTAAAAAAGGATGACTGAATATTTTTTAAATTAAAATAATTATTAGATGAATAAATTGAAAATTATAAGATCCGAAATTTAGATTATATCAGGATAATATCTGAAATTTAGACTATTACAACAACAAACTATTTGCTCTAAATGTATTTTCTTAGTTGTGCATTAGAAATTTTTGATTTAGAAATCTATTTATTTAAAAATAATTCCGATAATGTATTGTATAAATTATAAATAAATTTATTATCTGTTTTTTCTCAAATAGTGATAAATTTAATTTTATACCTTTTTAAAAGTTAAAAAATGACTGAACAATTTTTTATTAAAATAATTATTGGATAAATAAATTGAAAATTATAAGATCTGAAATTTAGATTATATCAGGATAATATCTCGAAATTTAGACTATTACAACAACAAAATATTTGCGCTAAATGCATTTTCTTAGTTATGAATTAGAAATTTCTGATTAAAAAATTAATTTATTTGGAAAAATTTCAGATAATGTTATCGTATAAATTATAAAGAAGTTGATCCACTTTTTTTTTTTTCTCCAGATAGTGAGAAATTTCATTTTATAGCTTTTAAAAGTTAAAAAAAAAAAAAAAAAAAAAAATGACTGAATTTTTTTTAAATTAAAATAATTATTTAGATATTGAAAAAAGAAAAAAAAAGGAATTTTTTCCATACATAACCAAAATTTAATGAGACGCTTTAAATGATGGAATTTTCACAGCTAGGACGCAATGTTAAACAAGAATATTTTGCATTGTAAGATTAAAAAATTATCTAATTAAAATGTATCAAAGTTCGTTTTAATTCAAACAGTAAATATTGTTAGACGGATATATTTTCCGCTATAAAATACAAAAATGTTTTCATATCGAGGGCGTAATTAATTAAAAGGTAAGACATTTTGCTTAATTTAAATTCTAAATATTTCTGATCTTGGGATGAAAATTGCAGTTAATTATTCTTTGTAAGATGCAATAATATTTGTATATCAACAGTGTAAGTTACTTATACGCAAGAATATAATCTGTAAATTAAATATAATTTTATTTGTATCTTACAATAGAAAATTAATTCTAATTTTAATTGTAATTTTCATTGTAAAATTATTTAACAGCAATATTTTGACTTTAAACAAAACAAGATTTATTACATTTCAATTAGTTACATCCTCGTTATGGAAATATTTTTGCATCTTATAGTGGAAAATATTCCCAATTAGCAATATTTATTTTTTGAATTAAAATGATTTTTTTTACGTTTTAAATGCTATTTTTGCATCGTACAAATTATTCTATTCGATATGATTAGCTAATCGGCAAAAGTTCATATGATATTGCAATGTACTCAGTAAAAGATTACCAAGTGACCAAATTATCGAAAACTAATACGCAAAGGCTTCAAAACCGATTCAATCGTAGTCGGGAGGCGATGCTCGAAAGGTGATTTGTCTTGCGGACAAGAAGTTGTATATGCCGACCCCGGAAAATGAGATCGCCAGGACGAAATATTAGTCGAGTTAGGATTTCGGCGGAAGTGTGGCAAAGGATTATTTGCTGTTTGGGTAATGAGTCATCATTAAGTTATTTGGTTTTTTAAAAATCTTTTATCATGATATTTATATTTTTTAATGAAATCGACTTTATTCGTTATTTGAAATAAATTATCTTTCTGCAAACAAGTATTTAAGGGAAGGATGTAGAGGTTGATGAAATTAAACATCCAGAATTTGTCCTATCCACCGTGAATGGATTTATGAACTGATATTTGCATGATAACTTCTTCTTTATTTTGCTATCTCTCTATCTACCATGAATATTTTTAATTGCCTCTTTTGACTTTAAAGAGGCAGACCACGAGATTATAAAAAAAAATTCATTTTCGTAATATTTCCTAGACATAGTGTAAGATGACGAAAATTCACTTTTTTTTTAGCCAGTAACCTAGACTATTGCAAAATAAATAGATCATATATGAATTTGGCAGTCTTGAGTTCTACTATCAAAATATTTTAGTTAAAAAGTTGGAAAACGTGCCGTAGAATGGTGATTCCTCACGTTGTGATGGTTAAAAATTGGAAATCTTAATCTCTTAATCTGAAAATTAAGATATTATAGGAGTCTTAATTTAATACACATAAGTGTCCTCCAATGATCATGGTATAAACGAACAAAGAGAAATATCTGAAAAAATACCAGATGTCTTAATTTAAGACATATTGTCGCTTCCGGTTACTAATAGCCATCAGGGGGCAATGTCAGTTGCGCTTTCGTTTTTGATCTCTTTTGTTCGAATTTGATATTCCTTAACAAAGGCAGCCCTGCTTTATGGTCAAATATTTTTACAGGATTCAACGTGGTCAAACATGGTGACGTACAATACTTACAAAAAAACTTTCAGACATTTGAAATGTCTGAAATTCAGATGCGAAACGTTTCTGAAAAAAAAAATGCACTTTAAAGCGTCTGAAAATTGTGTCTGAATTGCAGACATTTCAATTTAGTAAATTCTTTTATAATTATAACTTTTTGTTAACATTATAAATATGAAATGGCGGTTTATACTTATTGAAATACTTTAGACTATTTTTTCAAATTTATGTTAATAACGAAAAACTAAGTATAATTTGTCACGTGGATTTCTATTTTTGGAAAAGTTTTTCTAAGTACTATCTCATTTATGAAACTAAATAGATGCGTCGAAAAATTAACTGCCTTAAATATTTCAAGTACTTTAACAGAAAATTGTAAGTTACATTTTCAAATAAAATTTGTCATCGAAAACACTTAAATATATTTAATTGCTTTTTGCGCTAATTAGAGATCACATGTTAATCAGGCTCATTTACATTTAAAAAAGCAATTTTTTATATTTTTAGAAATATTTTAAAACACCAATTTATTTGAAAATGGATAAAAATAAAGGCAATTAAATAAAAAGAAGAATCACCTTATGCAGTTTTAGCTACATGAACAGTATGTTTTTATTTAATTTTAGAAAAGAAAGTTCTTAAATAAATATTTATCAATCTTGTCCTTTTTAAAACTCAATTTATATGAAGTAAAGGGGGAAAAAAACTCAGTTTTAATTAAATAAATCATTTAACTAGAAAAAACCAATTGCTGTCAATAGCGTTTTACTTTTTACATCAGACTGCGTTTTTTTTGTTTTGTTTTTTTTAATCGAAAAGAAAGAAACTGTTTGAATTTATTTTAATAATTTAATCTATACTCCTATTATAAAGAGGTAAAAATTGTTTATTTGTAGGAGGTAAGCTCTGGAGCTACCGAACTGATTTCAAAAGTAATGGTATCAAAATGATGGTGTTAGTCCAACTTAGAACATGGGCTATATTGTATGTCGGTGCCACTAGCCCAAAGGGGGTGCAGGAGCAAAAAACGTTCTAAAAATGCGAATTTTGCGTTACTGAAGGGCCTAGAAATAGGAAATTTGGAATATTAGTTATAAGATATCAATGGTGTCTAAGAACAATTCTTAAAAAATTCGAAATTTAAAAGGGGTGAAAATGCACAAAAAGCGTTCTAAAAACGTTCTAAATGGTAGTTTCTACACAATCTCAGGAAATAACAAACCGATTTAAAAAATATTGGTGTCAAAATGATGGTGACAACGCTTGCTCCAAAATAGGCTACGTTTTATATCGGTGCCACTACCCCAAAGGATGTGCAAGAGAAAAAAACGTTCTAAAAATGAGATTTTTGCGTTACTGAAGGGCCTAGAAATATGAAATTTGGAATATTAGTTATTTATAAGATATCAATGGTGTCTAAGAATAGTTCTTAAAAAATTCGAAATTTAAAAGGGGTGAAAATGCACAAAAAGCGTTCTAAAAAACGTTCTAAATGGTAGTTTCTACACAATCTCAGAAAATAACAAACCGATTTAGAAAATATTGGTGTCAAAATGATGGTGACAACGCTTGCTCCAAAATAGGCTACGTTTTATGTCGGTACCACTACCCCAAAGGATGTGCAAGAGAAAAAAACGTTCTAAAAATGCGATTTTTGCGTTACTGAAGGGCCTAAAAATATGAAATTTGAAATATTAGTTACTTATAAGATATCAATTTTGTCTAAGAACAGTTCTTAAAAAATTCGAAATTTAAAAAGGGGTGAAAATGCGCGAAAAGCGTTCTAAAAAATGTTCCAAATGGTGGTTTCTAAACAATCTCAGGAAATACCAAACTGATTTGAAAAATATTGGTGTCAAAATGAAGGTGACAACCCTTGCTCCAACATAGGCTATGTTTTATGTCGGTGCCACTACCCCAAAGGGGGTGCAGGAGCAAAAAACGGTCAAAAAATGCGATTTTTGCGTTACTGAAGGGCGTAGAGATATGAAATTTGAAATATTAGCTACTTATTAGATATAAAGGATTTCTAAGAACAGTTCATAAACAATTCGAAATTTAAAAGGGGTGAAAATGTGCGAAAACCGTTCTAAAAACCGTTCTACATGGTGGTTTCTACACTATCTCAGGAAATACCAAACTGATTTGAAAAATAATGATGCCAAAATGACGGTGACAAGCCTTGCTCCAACATAGGCTATGTTTTATGTCGGTGCCACTACCCCAAAGGGGGTGCAGGAGAAAAACGTTCTATATTGCGGTTTTTGCGTTACAGAAGGACCTAGAAATATGAAATTTGAAATATTAGCTACTTATTAGATATAAAGGATTTCTAAGATTTTATGTCGGTATCACTATCACCTAGACGTTGCAGGAGCAAAAAAGCGTTCTAAATTTCGATTTTTGTGATCGGTAGGGGATTGCAACTTAAAATTAGACAAGGTATATATTTATTAGATATAAATGATTTTTAAGAACAGTTTCGAAAAAATTGGAAATTTAAAAAGGGGTGAAAATGCGCGAAAACCGTTCTAAAACCGTTCTAAATTGCGATTTCTACTCAATCTCAGGAAATACCAAAGCTATTTCAAAAGTAATGGTTGTAAATCAATGGTGACAGTCCCTGCCATAACATAAGTTATATTTTATGTTGCTGTCACTACCATCTGATGGTTGCAAAAGTAAAACATGTTCTAATTTGCGTTTTTTGCACAACTGAGGGGTCTAACACTTTGAAGTATGGCATGGTATTTAGTTACAAGATGCAACTGCTTATTAAGAACAGTCGAAAGAAAATTCCATATTTAAAAAGATGAAGTATGCGAAAAGCGTTATAAATTACAATTTTTAAGCAAACTTATAAAATACCAAACCGATTAAAAAAATAATGATGACATATTGTTGGTGATAGAACCTGCTCAAGCATAAGCTGCACTTTATGTCTGTGCCACTACCACCAGAGGGTTGTAGGAGCTAAAAACTTTCTAAACTGCGATTTCTGTGATACTGAAAAGGCTAGAAACTTTAAGTATGGCATGGTATATAGTTACTTATAAAATATAAATGCCCTCGAAGGACTATGGAAAATAAATTCGAATTAAAAAGGGGTGAAGCGAAGGAGAGGTGCGAAAAGCATTCTAAAAAAGTCCTAAATTACGATTTCTATGCAATTTCGGGGAATATAAACCGATTATAAAAGTGATAGTTGCGAATCAATAGTAACAGTCTCTGATCCTACACAGGCTATATTTTATGCCGATGATTCTACCACCTGGGGTTAACAGGAACAACAAACGTTCTAAAAAAGGCCTTTGATAGTCTTCTAAATTACGTTTCTGTGGAATATTAGGAAATATAACAAATCGATTTCAAAATTAATGTTGGCAAATTAATGGTGGCAGTTTCTATTTCAACATAGCCCATTATGTTGAGAGAGGTGGTAGGACTTGGAATTTGACAAGATAGTTAATTTTAAGATGTAAGAAGATGGTTTCCAAAAAATTCAAAACTTGAAATGAATGCTGAAATGAGCGTTTTAATTGAGCATAAAAGTTTCAAAATATTTTCTAAATTATCATTTATTTGGTTTTATTTCGTTTTATTAATTAAGTTTCATTTCAGCCTAATGCAGTGTAATAATGATGTTTAATCAAACTGTGTTTTAAATAGTAATTTTTGAATTATTCCTAAAAGTAACAAGTACCTTTTAATAAAAACCCTTTTAATAAAATAAAAATTTAGTTAGTACCTTTAAATAAAAATTAGACATATAAATATCACTTGGCATATTTCAAATATTACGCGAGCAAAGCCGCGGGATTTGCTAGTATTAAATATTTTGATAATAATTAACTATATACGTTATAGCATTTGATATATAAGGGAGTTAATAGGAGCTTAAAGGGAGTTTTTGAGTCTCGGTAATAATTCGACATCCTTTAACCATTGTTTTAATTACAATATGATTTAAAAAGCTGGTACATTTTTAACACTTTCCAACAAAGTTGAGAAGTGTTTATGAATTCGATTTGTCTGTCTGTCTGTCCATCCGTGCTCTAACTCACGTAAATATAGTCCGATTGCCCTTAAATTGATAGATGTCGAGTATCACTATGGCATGTTCGGTATTGAAGATGAAGTATAGCATATACCGTACAGTTACAGAGAAACTCAAAAGAATTCCGTTGCATTACACTGTTAAAAAAAAAAAAAAAAAAAAAAAAAAAAAAAAAAAAATCCGTCAATATACGCAAATTTTTGTGTAAAATTTTACGGAATAGTTTCATTTTTTAAGAAAACAGTAGAATTTCCGTAACTGACATTTTGAGATTATAAATCCAGTAAGTTTTCCTTAAATTTTACGGAATGTTACTGTATTGTTTTCAAAACATCACAAGTTCCGCAAATGATGTTTTCAAATAGTTGCTTTTGTTTGGGAAGCAAAGTACTTAATTGTTGTATATACTTGTTGTATATACTTGTCTTGCAGTGATATTATTTTTATTGAAATTCCATTAATAGCTCTGTCTATTTTATGGCTCTATATTGAAAATAGTATGTTTTACATGAGTTTTCAAGAGAAACCGATAAAAATTGTGGCGCCATCTATAATATGTACTTTTAAACAATTCGCTATAATATATATTTTTTAAAATAAAAAGCTAACGTACTTTTAAGATATTTGAAAAAAATTGAAATTTTATTAATATATTTTTAAGTTTGAGACCATTAAAATGGAAGTGTCACAGATTATTTTTCATTATGATTTTAAAATAATGTTTGACTTCTTTATAGCAAGCTGTTAACATTTTTTTTTTTAAATTTCTGTTAGAATGTTTTAAAAAGAAAAAAAAATATTTTAAATTTGATATTTTTTAATCTATTCACTTTAACAGATTCGCTCATAAAATTTAAAACATATCTGAAATATAATAATGAAATTATGATAAAATTGACGCTTATCTAAGTTTAATATGCAATAAAGGAAAACTATTTTTATACCATGTAGTAATTATCTTTATTTCAGTTTGCAGTTGATCACCAGGCAAATGTTTTGGAAAATTTGAAAAAGTACATGTTTGAAAAATATAAGTTGGTATTCTTGCAAAACTAAATAGATAAATAAATAAATAACTCAAAATAGTATTTGAACAAAATTTTTAAAATCTTGCATAAAGAAGAAGTCATTACTCTTAATATATTCTTTTATACCTGCAATATTTAAAGAGTAAAATTTATCTTTTATTAAGCATGAAACTAAAAAGCTAAATATTAAAAATTATACTGAAAAAATGAGTAAAATATTCAGTATTGTATACTCAATTCAAAAATATTATCTCTACGAAAATACCTTCCTTGTTTAACATATTAGCCTTTGCTTTATAAAAGACATCTGAAATAAGTAACGATATTTGAACACGTTGTTTGTGAAGCCATGGCGTAATCGTTAAGGGCACTAATCTGGAAAAGGACAGTTCCCTGATTCGTATCCCGTCAGGGTGACTGTTGTTGATTTAGTATTGTTTGAATTAAATTGTGATTTTCTGACCTTGATGTAAACGTGTCCTTGAAAAGCGAAGTGTCAAATTCATAAAAGCTCTATTCTTCTACGACCAAAAGTTAAAGAGTTATGATTTGTAGAATCTCATGAAGTAGCCGCCCGAGGCGACCAGTTTGGCCTCCCTTAAATGTGTGCTAGGCATTGTTTTATGTTACTTTTATTCATAATTTAATTTACTTGCGCAATCCTTCGCCAAATCGGAAGATTCTGATAGAGAAATCAAGAGATCGCTATTTTTATGTTAGTCGGGTGCAGGTGATAAATCGCCAAACATTGTACCCGCCGCACTTTTTCACATTTCATTAATTTTGATTAAAATATAATACTTTCACTCATTTTATTTAAAATGATTAACTTTAATTTAAAACTAAAAAATTTTAGATTAATGACTTTCACTTTTTTTTTTTTTAAGAAAAAGAAAATAAATATCATAAACTATTTAATTTGATAATCAAAGCATTGTTTTAATTTACCCCTCGAAAATAAAAAATGCTGCTGGCGAGTTAAAAAATGCTATTGGCGAGAATTACACCCAGTTAATATAAAAGTAAGAACTCTTTGCGATAATGGCAATTTTTATGTAGTTTTATTCGAAAAAAATATTTTTATTAAATAGGTTGCCAGAAAATACGTTGCCTAATTTCTTTTCTCGCCATGGACCTTTTCTTTATTTCTCCAAGTACCTATACTGGAAAAGCACCTTTATTTATTTATTGTATTTTAAATGAGATGAATAAAAGACATGTATTTTAAATGAGGTAGATAAAAGACGTGTATACGAAAGGAAGGAACACGAAACTTGCCTTTCCTTGTCCGAGAAATAGCCCGTTTCGTGACCGCGATTTAATTTTTTGATGAGAAATCGTGACAAATAACCGCACCGAGCTGCATATCTTTCAAGGAGCTTCTGAAACCTCTCGGAGATATGTGGAGGAGGTATTCGAACGTCAAGTTAGACTGTTTAGGGGTGCTGTTGGCTAAGAGATTTGCTAATGGATGACAATGCTCGGCCACATCGAGCATATGTGGTGTCGTAATACTTGCAAACAGAAGATATCACTCGAATGGATTGGCCTTTTTACTCACTCGGCTTGAACCCAATTGAGCATGCCTTAGGGTGCCAACTTTCAACTCTCTAAATTCCTCCCCGGACTCTCCAGGAGCAGAAAAGTGCACTTTTAGAAGAGTGGCGTGCAATTCTACAAGTCTCGATCAACACTTTCGTAAAGTCTATGAAATCAAGATGCGAGTTATGCATATATGTCCGAGGTGACCATACACCATATTAAAGAAAAAAAAATCCATAGGAGGTGATTTAATTTTTCCATCATTTTCCAATTTCCATAAATTTAGTTTTAATTTCAATTTTTTGAGAATAATCAACTGCCAAACATTGTAATTTATGTTAACTAATGCTTTTCTACAAATAATTTCAATATTTTGAGAATAATCAACTGCCAAAGATTGTAATTTATGTTAACTAATGCTTTCGTGCAAATTTCTATTAATAATTTTTTATTAAATATCAGTTACGTTTTATTTCTGTTATTATCCTTTAACTTTGATAACCAGTGTAGCACCAGAAAGTTTGGATATTTATTTTTAGATTTACATACGGATGAATTCAATGAATAAAGTAAAAGAAAATTACTATTCAAAATTTTCTGGTACAAATACGGAATTTCCGAATAAAAAATTGGCCAGATTTGGCAACACAGATTATCAGCAGTTATTTCATTTTCACCACTATCAGTGCAAATCCATTTTCAAAATGGGTAACATTATAAAAAATACAACAAAATATAATATTACTTTTGTAAAGTCATAGAATGTAGTATTTCGCTGCTGTTGATCTCGTAACTGAGGTTACAGTATCGCAAATTTCAATGTTTGTTCTATCCATGACGGTGATCACAGTCTCCCATCTGCAAAATGTTAATAGACCCAGGAACCGTATAAAATTTGAAATTTCGTAACCTAGATTTCAGAACAATCTGTAAATCTCCATAAAGATCGAGAGTCGTGTTATGTCTCTATTCTCTATTATAAAAAATTTGTCAGAAAAAATATCTAATTTATTCAAATGAGTTGATATTAGTACAGCCTTTACACTCAGTGTTGCCAGATTGGGAACTCTTTTGTCTGCAAAAATGTTATTGTCACCGTTTTTTTTAAATAGAAATATTCGGCCTATTTTAAAATATATTAAAAATTTTGAAAAATAACACGAATTATACTATTTTAAAAAAATGGTGACAGTCAAATATTCTGAATTTAAAAAGTTCCCAATCTGACAACACAGTTAACACCTCAGAATGTTATGAAGAATATGTTATGCAAATTCAAGCCTAAAATCCCTCTCTTACATAATACCAGTACAATTTACATCAGTGGTTCCCAACCTTTTACTGGGCAGGCCTCAACGAAGCATCTGTAATGTCACGAGTCCCCCCCCCCCACACACACACTGTATATGATATATATCTTATTATTTAAAATTGAAATTATATTCATATGTAGGGAGCCTAAAAGAACTTTCACAATTATTCCATTTCCCAGTATTTTAGCTTATCAAGCAGGTAATTCTTATATTTTTTGTCCCAAATATGTTTGTAACATAACTCTATAAAAGTAATAATACTGAAAGATTTCACCTTTAAGAGTTCTGTTTTTTTTCTTGACAACTTATCACAGTGTTAGGCGTTATACGGCCTGCATTTTTATCTTCAGAAAATTTCATGAAGAAATTCTCAAATTTGGAATTGAATTGAATAGTGTTGCTACACTTTATAATACATTTTAATAACCGCTATACGAACTAGTGAAATATTATGGACACACTAAGATACCATTAAAAATAACACAGTACAGAAGGACAAGAAGCATTTCTTTTCCATCATAAACACGTGTATAGCCTGATTTAAAAATGTATTGCATATGTCATGATATACGTATATTTAATTAATGTGTATGAGGCGTGCGCTAGATTCATTCGACATTTTTTAGAACTATTTCCTTTAAGAACAAAAGATCTTAAAACACCATCAAAAACTATTAAATGCGCCAACAAGCATTTAAAAGTTTTTGATGGTGTTTTAAGAAGATCTTTTGTTCTTATTCACCCACACCAGTTTCAAATTATTTTCTCTCTTTCCTTTTCTATGCACGTGTGGAATTTATACATTTTATAGGTTTATAGAACCTCCTTCAGCTATTTCGTGTATTTATTTTTAATTAAATGGGTTCAAAATAGTCAGTTTTTTTTATTCCCTTAGAAAGTTTCTTCATGTGGCACATAGCAGAAAGAATAAAAACTCGTTTTTTTTCCCCCTTTAATAAATAATTGGAAATAAATAGTTTGAAAAATTATAAAATACAATTGCAACCAGAAAAGTTACATAACTTTTTATAAAACTAAAAGAAAAGCATTTAATTGGGGGGGGGGGATATTTTAAATATTTACCAAATAATTATTCTGGTATACAATTTATTTTCAATTTTGTATAGAGATTTTTGTCAAAATTCAATAGCAAACTTTTTTTTTTTTTCCAATTTTGCAATTTTGTACTTATCACCTCATTTACAGTCTACAACTTTATTTTTCCAAAATAAGACAAAAGAAAAATAAATAACTAAAAATAAATACCGGTTACGACTTAGCAGCATATTTGGAACTGCCTACCTAAGAAATAAAATTGCCCTCCCCCTCCTTTTGGCGTATGCCTCACGTTGGAAACCACTTTTTTACAGTATCCCTTGTTAAGATTGCGACTCTGTTTATATCGGTGAAAATGGAAGCTTATGCAATATCCGCTTAGAAGAGCATAAACGCATTTACAAAATCGACAATTTACAATAAAACTTCTTAATCATTGAATAGATACTGACCACGTTCCATATTTCGGTAATGCTACACTGTAAAAAATGACAGATGTTTCTTAATCTACAAAAATGTACTATAATCAGGCATGGAAATATACAATAACCTCTTCCGAGTCACCGAAGATTTCGAAAAGCGTTCCTTTACCTTTTAAAAACCTCAGAAAACTATTTATTTTCGAAATTTAAAGAAGAATTTATAAAAATAAATTTTTAATGGCTGCCCGTCATTTTCGGAAACGTTTCTGAGTAACTTTTACAGTACAATAATCAGTTTTCTCAAATCGGAATGTAACTTTTTCGTATGCTATCCATTCTGAGGTAAATATTTTGATATTCAGTAAACATGTTTAACAGACGAACTTACAATATTACCAGCATTAACATTGATATGAAAATTAACATTATTTTGTTACAATTGCATGCAAAAATTCAGTTATGCGGCTGAAAATGTTTACTTGAGATTGGATAGAGTCGGAAAAACCGATTTCTCGGATACAGAGAATTGATTAATGCATTGTAAAAGCTACTAGGAAACGTTTTTGAAAATGACGGGCTGCTAATAAAAATTTATATTTGTAAATTCTCCTTTAAATTTCGAAAATAAATTGTTTTCTGAGGTTTCTAAAGATAAAGGAACACTTTTCGGATTCTTGGGTTACTCGGAACTGGTTATTATATATTGATTATTGCACATTTTCGTAGAATGAGAAACATCTATCATTTTTTACAGTGTAGGGTAATTCAATTTAACTGCAATAATTATCAAATAAAATTTTTCTGGTGTGTGAGATTACAAAAAAACTCCCCCACACGAGAGATGTATAATCACACCAGAATAAGAGGTTATATTGTGACGTATACTAATACATGGTGATATATTATTACAAATTCATATGTTGGGTGTAAAACATATGTAAACAATAGCTTTGTTTTTTGTTTCTGATGAAGAGCTTACATAAATCCTGAAACGCCTACAGTAAATTACTTTATTTTGTAACATTTATGTGTTTTTAAACGTCTCCTTTTTTTCGTAACTTTTAAAAGATAATTATTTCAACATAAAGGTATTTTCGTATGACGAAGGACAATTATTAAAACCTTTGAAACATTTTTATATCTGGATCTTTATCTCTAAAACTATTAGTTTAGGACAGGGTCGGCGAAGCTTTTTGTTGCCGCGGGCCAAGTTTAGTCAAAAAATATTTTACGTGACCATGACGTGCCAATTAAAAAACAAATTTAGTAGGTGGAAAAATAATGGATTAAAATTGCTTAAAATTTTCTATTAAGATTTGAAAAATATGAGGAACATATATGTAGTTATTATACTGTAATGTTTATGGTAACAAGTATATTTTAGAAATAAAAAAAAATAATGCTATGTAATTTGATTTATGTTGCTACATCTTAATATCAGGTTAATTTTAATGCAAACTAAACTCCGGATTTAACTGACAAGTGTTTTCAGTATGAATTTTGATATTATTCATTCGTGAAAACTGACTTGAAAGCATAGATAGTCAGAAAAACTGTTAAAATGGTAAACAACAGTTTTTTTTATTAATAGCTTTGAAATAAATTCAAATATGCCATAACGCATCATTAGAATTTAGTAATGTCTAATAAGCAATTCTTGTCGACAGTTTTCAAATATCAAATTGTTTGATTTTTTTTTTTTTGAGACCATAATTAATCAGATTGGAATATAATATGCCACAATAAAAATTTTTCAATTTCCATTTAATCGAATTCAGAAAAGATCAGTCGCAATTTTATTTAATCTCACTTTATTTTCATTTAGAGCCACAAGCAATGCCGTGCCAAAATTATTCTTTCGCGTGCCACTTTTGGCACGCGTGCCATAGGTTCGCCGACCCTGGTTTAGGAGATAGCTATTGGACAACATAGAATCTATTTTGGCTGTATATAAAAGTTCTACACCTTTAAAATTAAATGCATGAATATTTTCAACACTACAGGTTTTTTATATGTCAGATTCCTAAAATAAAATGATAAAAAAACTACATAGACATTAAATTACTTAACCCTTTTTCACAATTCTCTAAAATACCTTTAAGCAGGTTCATTCTTCATTGGAAATTTCTTTTCTCTAAAATTATCCACGTAATTTAAATTTTTATAAAAGCTTAAAAGGCTTTTAAAAGTAAAACGGTGAAATCTTTGTTTCTTTTACTGTTGAAACATTTATTTAATTAAAATTGAGATTTTCTTCTTACTTAAATCCAAGAAATTGCATCCTAAAAAGACAAGTTTCATAAATTTTTATTTGAGAATATTGTTTAATAGAAATTTCAATAAAAACATTTTTCTTGCAGAAATAAATATAAGATGTCCGTGTGGTTTAAATTTATTTTTGCATAAGTTGAAAATGAATTGTAATTTCGAAATTTCCCTATAAATATAAAAATAGTTATTTAAAATATAAATGGGGTCAGAGTTCCATTTATGATCTATAATTAGGTCAAAAAGCAATTAAAGATGTTTGATTATTTTTAAAGTAAAATTTAATTTATTATTTTAATTTATCTTTTTAAGTACTGGAAAGTAATGAAATCATTAATTTGTAACTTTAATACTTAAAAAACACTTTGTCGAAAAAAAAAGAGGAGATTTTTCTAATTTAAAATATTATTTTCTTCTAAAATCTGAAATTCATATTTTCATTATAATTGCAAAATTTCAAGTAATTTATATTCTAAGGAAAAATATTTTCCAAGAACTTCCAAATTTGAGCAAAACAAACAACTATGCACCGATTTTATTATTTTTAGTAAAAGTTTTTGTTGAAATCAACAGAAAAATCACTTTAAATTTTGTTTTTACTTCTAATTTTATAATAATTTATTTAACCTAATCAATACGGTCACTGATTTGATTAAAAAATATTAAATAATAATATGATTAAAAATTTCTAAAAATGAATATCTACTTAAGGCTTAAGGTTCTGAAATCCAAAAGGGGAACTTCCTGACATAAGTTTTAATTTATTTTTGTTTGTTGTTCAGAAACTATGTCATCGAGCTGTTTTTTCCATTTTTTTGCAAACGCAATAGATCTTTCAGAAAATAATGTCAAAGTAGACGTTTTGAACCGAATTTCCGCGCGAAAGTAGAAAAATCACTCAAGAGCGGGCGAAAAAGGGGTTTGTCACGTGATCGAAATTCTTATAACTCAATGGGTAATTCATTGATCAAAAAATGGAAAAAAAACAGTTCAATTCCAAATCGCTCCCATGGCCAGGCTTTCCAATTTTATATCTTTCCGTTAAAAAATTGAATTTGTAAATGCGTCAGAACGTTTTGCGCTTATTGAGCAGAGCAGTTAAGAACAGCCTTAACTAAACAATAGGGTGGATCGGAAAAAAGAAATTTTTGATTTTCGTGCCGCTTTAGTGCGGAAAAGTTGCCTATTGTAATAACAAGAAAAACGGCATAAAAATTTTTAGAATCGGTTAACATCTCCCATTCGCGCATCGTACTTAAAGTTGATGAAAATTTTCAAAAATCACGACTTTTTTCTAATTTTTTTTTAAGTTAATTAAAACTTTAAAAATGAACACGCTTTAGCTTCTTATGTTAGCTTGTTTCATGGTTTACATAACCTAAATAAATTAAATTCCGATCAATAATCCAAAAATTTCTTGTTCGCGCAAGAACTTAGATAAAACATAAATTTACGAATTTTTCGAAATTTTCACCGTGCAACCCTTAGTTTGTTTTGCTAAAACAAAACTGCACCGACCTCACACGTGGTGGTGGCTGCACGTTAAGTTCCACCCACATCCTATCCAACCACTCGTCCAATTGTTGGGTGTGGTATTTATATTATATCAAAAAGACCACATGCATGACAATGCGTAATTCTAATTAAATGCTTATGTTAAAAAAAAAAAAAAAAAAAAAAAAAAATGTGTCTTTGAGTTGAGGTTTATGATTCTTCAAAGGAATTACAATTTGGGGAAAAATCGGTTATATTTACAAAACAGTTACAAAAAAGTTAAATGTGAAGGCCGAGCGGAAAGCTCGTGAACTTCAGCTAGCACTGAGTGGTTCCTCAAATAGTTTTAAATTTCCTAAAGTGGCAGTATACTATGAAATTGATGAACTCAAACACACTTCTTTTGAAGACTCGGCCTATGAGGAAGATAAATACAAACCGAGTACATCGACTAAAAGCCCAAATGGCAGATGAGAATTAAAATTAATGCAACAGCGCTAAATAGCGATCGTTTCGGAGTTTCTGATCGGCCAAAAGCTGTCATAGCGTCAAGTGTTCTGGATAACCGGCAGAGATTTTTCTGATGTGATTGCTAAGTGTAAAATAAAAAGAGACAAGAGTCGTTTAAGGTCGGATTTGAAAAGCCGATTCACACCCTCTGAGGAAAGTTCGGGTCTTTTTTTGACGGACAAAAATGAGATACTTTTTCGGCGAAAAATTTAATGCCAAGCAATTTCACAGGAATGTAAAATAAGAACACTATTCTCTTACCCAGGAATCTGGATGAACTTACCCGTAAGGCATGGTGACGTCACGGCGACGTCGTTGTGAAGTCACACTGTGATTTTGTGACCGTCGATGTGACGTCACAGTGACTAGAATGCGAGGTCGTTATGGCCGTTTTAGAGGTCGTTTGTGACGTCACATTGTGACCACTCTGTGAAGTCACGGTGTGACAAATTTGTGAAAAAAGTGTCATTTGTGACTATTTTGGCATTAAATTTGTGACGAACCTGTGACGAAAGCGACAATGCTTTGAAGTCACACTGTGACCAATTTGTGAAATATGTGTCATTTGTGACGAACTTGTCATAAACACTGTGATTTCAAATGAAAATCAAATTTCAAATTAATTGCTTAAAAGACGCAAATAGTGAAAAAGATTCCATGCTGGGACTCGAACCCGGGCCATTAGTACAGCGCACTGACATTCTACCGATTAAATCACATGGAACGATACCCAGGTTGGAAAATTTCTCACTATTACATGATGGCGAGGCTACAAACTCAGCACAAGAGCGTGAGCCACCAACATGATGCAAACACGAAACTTAATTAAATCCAGCATCGATTGAAATTATATTAATACTTGGAAATTTTTCCAGAGAGAACCATTCGCCTTGCATACAATATTTCAAATGAAAATCAAATTTCAAATTAATTGCTTAAAAGGCAATTTTAATTAGAAATGTTGTATGCAAGGCGAATGTTTCTCCCTGGAAAAATTTCCAATTATTAATATAGTTTCAATCGATGCTGGATTTCATTAAGTTTCGTGTTTACCCCATGTCGGTGGCTCACGATAAATATTCCATCTTGTGCTGCGTTTGTAGCCTTTCCAACCTGTAATAGTGAGAAATTTTACAGACTGGGCGTCGTTCCATGTGGTTTAGTCGGTAGAATGTCAGTGTGCTATACTGATGTCCCGGGTTCGAGTCCCGGCATGGAATCTTTTTCACTATGTTGGCCTTTGCGCCTTTTAAGCAATTAATTTGATATTTGATTTTCATTTGAAATATTGTATATAAGGCGAAGGATTCTCTCTGGAAAAATTTCTAAGTATTAATACAGCGATGAATTTTGAAATAACCTTTTGCTGTAAATATAAAATCTTATCTTTTTACCGTACTTTTTAGCAAAATATCGCTATTTTGAAGTCTTATTCTTCTAAAACATTTTAAATTTTTCCACTTAAAAAACAATGCTTATCAACTGACATATTTTTTTATTCAGTTCTGTGATTGATGTTAAGTTCTATGCTTGATATTGAGTTCAAGCTTGATATTTAGAATGTGTAAATTTTTTAATTTGTTGTGATTTGTCATTGCTTTATTAAATACGAACATGGAGACTAACGGATATTAATACAACTATTATTTATAGAGCGGCATGATAAGCGATATTTATTTAAATTTTTTATTCCAGTGTATATTGTATTTTATGAATATGAGCTAAATAGATTTGGTATGTTTTATAGGAAAAGACTGATCTGGGAAATAGAAAAAAAACGATTAAGAAAAATCATGCGTTAATCATAGATTATAAAATACTTTCCAACATTTTCTGAATGCTTTAACAAGACATCGTAATTTAGGGAAATGACGTAAATAAGATAACTAAGTAAACATTTTAGAAAATTCATAAAACATTTGAAAAATTGATTTCAGCAGTTACCGTCCATAGCCAAATATGTTTTCCAATTCTTTTGAACAGCCCTGTATTTGATCTGTAGGTTGATACACTGAGAAAAATGAAGTACTCAAAAATATGTAAACCGACGTACTCATATCGAATTGAATATTTTTGATAAAAAATGAACCCATGCTTTCTCTATTTTGAAACATCACATGTTATCAAACCCAAACAAACGAATAGTTTTGTACCCTGTAATGGTTCATTTCATTTATGGCGGCATAAATGATGTTTATTAATGTAAATATTAAATTATGCACAGCATTTTAAAAATAATTTAAAAGTGCTTGGAAATAATGCTCTTGTCATAAAAATATTCGATTTGAGTATCTTGTTAAGAATTTTGCTATTTTTCTTAATAAATAATCAATTAAACATTTCTTGTTAAGAACTTTGAACGGGAAATAAATGTCAGTACATTTTTACTTTAAATTTTAGGTTTTTCTTTTTTTTTTTTGGGGGGGGGGGCAGTACATAACGATTCATATTTGATCACAACCAATGAATAAAAAATGAGTACATGTGTTTCTCAACTTTGAGTACATTTGGATCGGAACTATTTTGAGTATGTGACGCATTTAAAATTGAGTACTTTTTACTCAATTTTGACTTCCCATTTTTTTAAGTGTATATATACTATATAATGGGAAAATCTAGTTTAGCAAGAAAACGCCTAACAGGTTGAAATTCTTTTTCAGCAATTTATACTAATGTATGGAAACATACTTGAATACTTTTGTACAACCCTGTAGTTTACCTAGAATCTTTATTACACGCCACTATTTAGTTAAAATTTAATTCAAACTAAGACACTCTTAAAACTGCTGAAATCACATTTCCAGAAATTATAATTTATAGACAGCCATGTATCCAATTCTTTACGTGGCCCTGTATATCATTTTATCTATATTCTACAAACATTTCTTGGTAAATTAAATGCAGTTCAGCAAAAAAGCATATCTCATTTAAAAACAACCTTTAAGCAATTTGCGCCCATACCCAGTAATCCTTACGAATACTCCTGTGTAGCCTTGTATAGGAATTATAGCATTTATATACACCATATACTATGCATAAATATAGTGAATCATAAAAGCGCATATCATAATTAAAAATACATTTCCAGCAATCATCGCTAATGAACAGTACTTCGGATACAATATAGTATCTGAAATATTTTGTGTGTCCCTGTAAATGCTATATACGTATTATTCTTATTATACAGGAAATAATTTATAGTATGTAAACCTCAGCGACATATATCAATTTCATTATATATGAAATAGATTAACATAATAAAAGTATGCCGCAAACAATTCCCTCCACCCCTATATCATTATGTATTTGAATTCCTTTTTTAGCCCTGTAAATGAACAATAACTATTTTTTGCATCGCATAGTCAACAGAATACATATTTTAGTGCACTTCATAAGTGCATATAAATTTTATTCTGTTTGAAAGCGTGCGTAAAATCATAAAAAAATCATTTGAAACGATTTTTTCCCATAGGCTGTAATGTAACGGAAAAATTTTGGCTGTCCCTGTAAATGAACAAAGCATGCTACAAACTTCATTACAAATAGGTACCGTGCTATGGTAAACGTCAATAACATCCAAAAATTTCAGGGCAATCCGAGTATATTTTCGAGAGTTAGAGTGCGGACAGACTGCTAGACGGACAGACGGAGAGACAAACCGAAGTCATAAGCACTTTTCAACTTGTGTCCCATATTATGTATCCTGTATTATATGAACTTTTCAAAATATATACTAAGCAGTTTAATCTATAACTTCCCATCAGGCATGAAAAACACTTTGTTTCAAAGCTTAAATATCATATTTTACTTTTTAGTGCCAATAATTACGCGTATCATAAGCGTAGAAAATGAATTTACAATAGAAGAAAATTTAATAACCGATTCAGAATGTCTATAATTAAATGTTTGATTAAAATCACAAACAGAAAAAATGCTTACATACAATTAAAAAAAATAAATATACCAATTTGAAAAACACTGAAAATAATAATTAGTATTTATAATTGTACTATTAAACAACAGCAAACTCAATAGATAAATTAAATACATTATTAGATTTAACAATATCTCAAAAATATTTCCATATGGTATAAGGAATTCCTATTATTTCATAATTTCGGCAAATGTTAAATCTGAAAACATTGGTCTGAAGATTTAGGATTTTGAAAGATAATTTAAAATATTATTAGCACTAAAAGAAAATTCTTTCAAATGTTTCACTACTGTAATATGTAAAAAATACAGTTTCCCAGTATAATGTTAATTTCTAATCTGAAACAGTTTCGTAATCTCATGATAATCGAACATCATATTTAACCCCAAAATAATAATAACTATAAGTGTTAGTAATCAAAAAATAGTAAGAATCCGATAAAATAATTCCAAATCATTGTCGTTCTATACATTTTCAATCTCAAGTAAGAGTAAATTAATGTTTATATTAATTCCAGTATGAATGTAGGCATGCACAGTCCCTGCGCAGTTTTTTTTTTTTTTTTTTTTTTTTCAAGCGATGGCAGATTAAGATATTTTTCTTTACAGTTATCGAATTTGAAAATATCGCTAGTGACAGTTAAAGATCAGTCTCTTACAAATATAACATAAAACTATTTAACTCATATGTACAAATCAGGAATAAAATATTTAAATTAAATAAAACTTACATATACGTTCTATTAATATCCGTGTATCCTAAAACGGTCATTTCCTTATCTTAAAGTGTTGTAGACGTGGTGAAGGTGATGTTCTAAAAACAGTGAACTATTTATTTCCCGCGTCTTCTCATGTTTATTTTTTTGTGGGCAGACGATTTTCAAGCAGATGGTCTGGTACAGATTATTTGTTTTTGCATGCAAGAGATATGAAACTTGAATGCGCAGTAATTTTCTGAAAGTATGGCTAATTAAAATTTTGTATTTGAAGAAATGTCCAATGTATTTAAGCTTTTCTTTTTATCCGTACCAAATAATTCAAGTTAAAATGTATTTTAAAGTTCCTTTTTTCTAAATAATTATAATAATAATATTCATAATTAGAGTTTATTAGATATACCATTGTTTAAATTTTCAAAAGGTGTAAAAATAAATTTAATGGTAATAACGACCCCCCCCCCTTTTTTTTTTCTTTTTTTTTTAAAGTAAAGTTTGTTTTGCACAAATTTTGTATATTTCTTTTATTTTCGGAAAATGCTAATTTTATTTAAAAAGTCTGAAAGAAGTAGAATTTATGACTTGAATACAAATTATAAAAATATTCTAAAGCAAGAAATGATTGATGACTAAACTCTGATGACTCTTTCTACGTGCTCATTAAAAGGTGCAGATTTAACTGTAATAGAAATTTTTTATTTTGAAACCACAGAAGTGTTTCGAATAATACTGGTCGGTAAAAAAAGAAATAAATAAATAAATTTCCTCCCAGCAAACTAAATATGTAAAGTGTATAAATTTAATATTCCTAATTCTAAATATATTATCCAAATGCTAGATAAAATTGAAATCATGAAAAAGTATACATTCACTATCTTAGATATCAAATTGATAAAATATAGCCTGAAAATTTAGTTTATTAATGCTTGTATCGTGCACTTTATTTATTATGCTCCCCCCCCCCCCCTCCCCTTTAGTGACAGAATTTACCATTTGCTATCCACTAATATATTTTTTTCCTTATGCCATGTAACTCGTGACTGTTTAAAATATTTCTCTTCATTTTCAAAGATTTTTGAAGTTCATATTTTAGTCACACTGTGACTTACAATATGGTGGTTTTTTTGTCACATATGTGACGTGACGTGACGTACGTTACATAACCATGACCTCACAATTTTTTTTAATTGCCAGAAAAACATAATTTTACAGTAAATAACATGTTTTAAAGAATTTTCGTAATTTTTTAAAGTTTTCTAAGAAGTTCACATCTCAGTCACAATGTGACATCACTGAGTGGTGGCATTTTGGTCACAGATGTGACGTGACCACAATGACTTACAGTGACGTCACAACGACGTCACCGTGACCATGCATGCTATGAGGGTATATTGGACCTGCATCTCCTTCCTCGAGTTCATCAAATAATATAAGTCAAAGCATTATTTCTTGTTTGTCTGAACTATCAATATCACTAGATAAACTAGACGTAGTAGGGTGTGATGGTACTGTAACAAACACTGGATGGAATAACGGTGCTTTCCACCGACTAGAAATAATAAAATGTGGAGCATATGCATCCGGCATTGTAATGAGCTTTCTTATCGCCAAATTTTCCAACATATTCACGGTCAAACTGAAGGGCCTAGATCTTTAAGTGCGTCAATCGGATAGAAGCTCACTTGCTATGAAAAAGCTCCTGTGGTCGATTGTGAACCCGCAGATTGTTCGATTCCTAATATAGACAGGACTTTTTTGAGCGAATAACAACAGTATTTTGGGGGCATTTTGAATGCAATCACATTGGGACATTGTACAGAAGACTTAGCGAATTGGGGCTTTAGTACTTCGTCCGATTCCAGAGTACTAACTGCGGTCAACCGAGTCCTTAGATTGTATCAGCATCATCCGAAAATTTAAGAAATATTTGGCTTCATCATAAAATCATACATGCCTGTGTAATTTGCCATAAAAAAGCAAATATTTTACTGACGGGCCAAAACATGTATTTCAAGCAATCCAAACATCACTCTATTTATCCGACGAATTACTACAAGTTGTCGATCCAATAATAGAACGAAATGCGTTTTTTGCGCACCCATAGAATGTTCTGTTGGCAATGATTGTCGATTAAAGAAAACGTATTCGGGATATTGGTTACAGAAGGATCGTAAAAGCAAGACAAATCGTCCCAAAGAAGAAGGCTGTTAGAAATGTAATGCCACCGGATGGAAACTTTCAAGCATCCAATTAAATAGAAATTATTAACTGTAATTCTTGTGCGGTGTATCCTTCCCCAATGCCGCGGGACCTGAGTGAAGATGATGTTAAATCGTTCATCACTTCTGACACTACTCTCATCAGAGAAACACAAATGTTTCCCTGTCACACCGAGACTGTTAAGATGTGTGTGAAACTTGTGACAGAGACCCCGAATAAAGTATATGGACATGAAGCTAGAGATGCCTGTATCCGAACAACACTGAAGTCAAAATCAGTTATGCCTCATTTCTCTAAAAAATCAGACTTTAATTGTGTAGTAGATATAAAAAACAAAACGTAAAAAACACAGTAAGCCAAAGAATGCTACTTTATAGAAAACCTTTGTAAATAGTTGCAAACATAATGTAAATGCCACACCCAACACTTGGATGGTTGGTTGGGTAGGGCGGAGGCGGAACTATACGTGAAACCATCTCCACGTGGTGAGTTTTGGGTCGTTTTGTTCTAGCAAAACGAGCGAAGATTTGCACGGTGAAATTTGCTAAAACTTTCTAAATTTATGTTTTTTTCTAAGATGTTACGCGAACGGAAAAATTAGATTATTGATTAGAATTTAATTTATTTAGGTTATGTAAACTATGAAACAAGCATAAAAAAACTAAAGCGTGTTTAGTTTTACAGTTTTAATTAACTTAAAAAAAATAGAGAAAAGGCGTGATTTTTGCTCTTTTTCATCAACTTTAAGTACGACGCGCGAATGGAAGATGTTAATAGATTAAAAAAAAAAATTATGCCGTTTTTCTTCTTACTACAATAGGCAACTTTTCCGCACTAAAGCGTCACGAAAATCAAAAATTTCTTTTTTTCGACCCACCCTACTAAACAATAAATTAAGAAATCACTAAATTATATTTATCACATAAAAAACCTGCAATTCAATATTTCTGAAGGGAATTTTCACATTGCTAGCTAAGCGTAAACCAACAGAGTGAAAAATGTCCACGCTGGGAATCGAACCGGGGACGCGTAATTTCACTGATGAAAAGTAGTTGATTGGTTGGTGCTTATGACGGCCATTATCAACACGAGGGATATAGGCCCTAAAGGGGGGGGGGAGTGCCCTTCATGGGGGTCTTTCTAAGGGAACCTAACCCGTATTTACGCTTGGAAATCCAAGGTTTCGAAAAAAACCACGAAAACTCCGAAACGATTAGGCCGACGGTCGCGATTGGGTTCGAACCCAGCACCTCCCGTCTACCAGCTTCGAGAGCAGGACCTCTCGGCCACTGGTGGGGCGAAAAGTAGTTGAAAAATGAATTAAAATTGCATACCTGCAATTCAGTTCTCAAGTATATGATCAGTAAGCAGCAGTAACCGCTGCAGTAACTTTTATATCTGAAAACTAAACAATTGGGTAAGTGTGATCGAAGATCTCATAAACGGTTTCGTTTGATATTGCTTTCGGCTCTAACTCTAATTTAACTAGAGTAACTATTGAGTAACCATTTAACTTTTTCTCTAATTTAACTCAGGCTAAAACATGTTTAAATCTACTGAAATCGCACTTTCAGACATTATCACCCCTAGAAGACCATGTATCCAAGTTCCTCGAGTGGCCCTGTCTATGATTTTATTTATATTCTACAAAAATCTCAGTGTAGTAAATGTAGATCCACGTGAAAGTGCATAACTTAATTAACCCTTAAGGCTCCGGCATCTGTTACACAAATGTTATTCGATCGGCACCACTTTTTTGAAAGAAGTTTCCTTCAAGTACACTATTTAGAAAATGCTTTGATTAAATAAAGTAAATTTTATTTTCCTTTATTACTCATGCCGAAAACAAATTTTGCAAAGAAAGATGATGTCTCCGCAGCGGTTAAAAGCCGCCTTTACCACTAGAACCGCCGGAAATTTTACTGAAGTGTTATAAAAATATTTTATACGGGAATTTTTTTAAAGCTATTTAACTTGTTTATTTAACTTATTTCTCCGTGGTACATTTTAAACTTATTTTAGAAAGAAATTTCTTGTGATAATCGAAATATTTTTATTTGATACCGGTCAAAATGACCGCTACGGCGGTTCTAGTGCAGGGTTGCCAGTTTGGCCTTTTTTTAATTTCAAAATGTCGCATTCATACCAGAAAATCCTCATAACATTATTTTCTTTTCTAATGACGGACATTTCGTGATTGTGCAAAGGAAAAATTTTTCTTTTAGAATTACCGGTATGAATTCAAAAGTTTGGAATTTAAAAAATGCCAAATTGGCAACCCTGTTCTAGTGTTAAGCCATTCACACTGATATTCCACAATGCTTAGAAAATCTTTTGTGTAGCTCTGTATATGATCTATAGAATTTATACATACACATAGTAAGCAAGAAATTACCACATTATTATCACAAAGCAACCACATTATTGAGTTATTCAGTACTTGTTTAAAACAAAATTCATTTCAAATTTCTAATCAATATTATTCTATGACAGATGGTTTAGCAATGGGTAATCCCCTTAGTCCTTTTTTAGCAGATTTATATATGCTTTACTTTGAGGTTAAAATGTTTAATCTTATCAACTTCCCTTTTTACTGTAGATATGTAGATGATTCTTTTGCACTCTTAGACCTTTCTCTATTTTCTGTTGGCAATATATTAACAATTATTAGCAATTTTAAACTCAATAGATTCAGTCATTCAATTTACTTATGAAGTTGAAATAGATAATAGATTGCCATTTCTTGATGTGTTGATTACACGTCAGCTTAACAACTTTGACACTTGCGTTTACCGTAAACCTTTTGCTGTCACACTCCCCCCACATTTCAATTCATGTCACCCCCCTTCCCAAAAAGCTTCGGCTTTTCTTTATTTGATTAATAGAGCTCGCTTAATTTGTTCAGACAATAATTCACTTATTACAGAATTAAATTACATTAGATCTGTGGCTGTTGATCGAGGTTTTGGTTTATCTTATATCAATAAGTTAATTTCTCATAGTCTTAATAAATGTGTTAATAATCGTGATTCTCCTGTTACTGCGGTTCCCATTTCTAACCTTATCATTTTACCATTTTATAATAGCATTAGCTTTAAGATGGCTAATATCTTAAGACATTATGATTTTAGTGTGGTTTTTAAACCGGTTAATAAAATAACTTTTTCGCAACTTAAGGATCAAATTCCACCTCATAATTATTGGGGAGTTTACAACATTCAATGCCAATGTGGTTTGTCCTACATTGGACAAACTAAACGAAAACTCCGTTACAGAGTCAATGAACACAGAAACTATGTAAAGAAAAAAGAATTACAGAAATCCTATATCGCCTCTCATTGCTGGGGGGAGGGACATAATTTTAATTTTGACTCAGCTACCATTATCAAAAAATGCATTACTCCTCTGGATTTAGTCTTTTTTGAGGCTCTTCATATCCATAAATTTAAAGACTCCTTGGTTAATGATTTATCTAGTACACCATACATCTCAACTTTCTGGGTGGATCTGTTGTGTCACGACACTTCACTTCCGCATTAATTTCATTGGCTGTTAGAACTTGATGATCTTTTGGTGTTTTGTTTTGACATTTGGGTTTTCACCGTTTATGTAGTTGGGGGGATATTGTTTTTAAAGTTTTTTACACTGAGTCCTAGTACTCACGAAACGTTAACATCTGATCAAGTCAACTTATTTTGTTCTGTGTTTAAACGTTGTTTTTAAATAATTTAGATTTACCCTAGTTTGAAATACGTTCAATATTATTTTTTTAATAATTTCATTGCCATATTTAAATTTTTATTGTAATTTTCTCTATATATTTTTTTAATTTTATGTACGCAACAAGTAAATTGTTAAATCTTTAGACATTACATTCCTATTTTTTTTTTTTTTTTTTTTTTTTTTTTTTTTTTTTAAGAAGCAATTAATTATTGTCAAATTACTCAATCTTTTTGCTAAATCCTTTAAAATAAACAGATTCATTATTCATTGGCCTTTTTTTTTTATGAAAAATATTCAAGTAATTTAAATTTTCAAAAGTGCAAAAGCATTAAAAAAGTATAAAGCTAAAGTCTTTAATTTTTTATTTCTAAACAATTTATTTAATTAAAATTAATATCTTTTTTTTCAGCTCCTAAAAATTAAGTTTTAAGAAGAATGGGATTGATAATTTTTTTTATTTAAGATTTGACAAATTTTTATTAGATATTTTTTTCCTTCAAAATTTCTTTGAGTTTTTTCCTTCAAATGAAAGCATGATCATTCTTAGAGTGAAAAGAGCAGAAGGTGTTCTCGTATTTCATTACTGTTCATTTCCACATAACCTTGAATGAAATGCTATTTCGAAATTTTCTTTAAAATATTAAAAAGAGTTATTTAAAATGTAAATGAGATGAGTTTTAATTAAGATTTTTAAATAGCGTAAAAAGCAGATAGGAATTTTTAATTATTTTTCTTGAATAATGTTATTTATAAATTTAATTAAAACGTCTTTTTAACTACTTAAAAACATGACGCAATTAATTTATTGTATCATAAATGAGATTATTCTTTAGAAAAGGGCACTAAAAAAGTAAAAAACCAATAATTTTTAAAATTAAATAACACAAATTATTATTTGTAACTGAAAGATTATACTTGCATTTGAATCATTGTTAAAACATTGTTAACAACAATTAATTTATAACATGTTCAAAATAGTTTGTTTTCTCCAATAACTTTATTCAAAGGACAAAATAGATAAATATTAAAATTAAACACAAAATATATATTTAAAATTTATTAAATAATCTAATTTTAAAAAATTTTTACTGCCAAATGGATATTTTTATTATTTATTATTATTATTTTTTTTAATACGCAGACATTTTGTTTAAAATAATCAATAAATTCTATAATTGATTGCACCGAAAAAAATATTACTGATAACAATATTCTAAAAATAAATGATTAATTAATGGCTAAAAAATTAATTAAATCTATTAAAATACCAATAACCGATTTTAGTATTTTCGCTCACAGTAAACTTGCATGTCGGAAATAAAACTTAGAAGAATATTATCGCCAAAGAACACGGAATGTTATAGAACATTTTATGGGTAAAAAATAATAATCATTTATAGTATACATTTTTTCGCTTACTAATGTGCCCAATAACGGTATTCAGATTTCATTTCAGTTGAACGACAGTTAAGTCCTTTTATTACAAAAATGAAAGCTTAGCTTGTTCATTAGTTTTTAGCTCATAGGCTATCAAAGCCTGAGAACTAAGTGCCCGCCGGGTCTGTATGTATGTACATATGTATACTTGTACGTACTTGTACATACTTGTACGCACTTGTATATACGTAACGCGATAACTCTTGATAGAAATATTCGATATGTTTCAATTTCTTTTTCTAGGTTCATTCTGATAAGGCGTTTCCCTGATTAGTTGTGGGGTTTCATTGGTTAAGTATAAAAAACAGGAACGGGGGGGGGGGGTGGCCAATACTCCCCTTAATTTAAATAAATGGGTTTTTCTATCCGATTTGCTTCAAATTTGGCATACCAGTTTATTCTGATTAGATTAGGAAGCTCATTGGTTAAATATAAAGGGGGGGGGGGGTGAACGGAGGGCTTATATCCTCCTTAATTTAGATAAATGTGTTTTTCTATCCGATTTGCTTCAAATTTGGTATACCGGTTTATTTCGATAACCCGCTTCCATGATGACTTTTGGAGGATCATGGGTTAAGTATAAGGAGGGGAAACGGGAGGGAGCTAATCCACCCTTAATTTATTTTTCCAGGGGCATTATTCTTTGAAATAAGAGTATAATATACAATTAGTGTGAATAGCCTGTTAACTCAATGCCATCAGTTTAACTGGGCACTTTCCTTTTTATTTTCTTTATTTTTTCATTAGCTTTTACTTTAACTTTTACATTAGCTTATTCTTTATTTTTTTCATTAGCTTTTTTTTTACTTTTAGATTTCCTTTTTCTTTATTTTTTCATTGTTTTTCTTTACCTTTTACATTAGCTTGTTTTAAAAAAAATTCATTACAAAAAAATTCTTTTTAATTTCCATATTTGCAAAGTAATTTAAAAATTGATTAAAATAGAAAAATGGTTCTATTCTTGAAGCATATAAAGAATACAATACCAGTTTTCTTTTATTTATTTTTTTAACAATAATGTTCTAAAAAAATATCCGTTATGTGTAAAGATTTTAAATAGTCCAATTTCTCGCTCTATGATGCATTACACCACGTGTTTTTAAATCAGTACATTATTTTACTTTACTATTAATAGGGATTTGAAGCTTTAATTAAACATTTTAAGTAAAACCTCGCTAAAGCGACCATGTTCCGTTCCAATAAATTGGTCGCTCCGAGAGGGGGTCTCTTAATGGAGGTCATATTTAAATCCAGGTTTTAATTGTTGAAAAAGGTAACGATTAATGTTACTAATATTTATTTTTAACATTAGGAAAAGATATCAAAATTTAAGTATCAAAACAAATGTTAATTACATAAGTTAATTATTGCAGAGTTTAAAAAATGAATACATTGATGTTTGCTTTTATTTTAAGGTTTTATCTTTTATAACTTTTCTTTCGAAGTTCAGTAAATAAACGTTTTTTTTTTTTTTTTTTTTTTTTTTTTTTTTTTTTTTTGAACGGGAACAACTAATGACGATTTCATTAATTTATCTATTTCTTTGAGAGTTTCCTGACAGAATAGGGCAGGAGAGTTTATTGACCGTCATTCTTAATTTGTGGTCAGAGTTAAATTCATTGCCTAAAAAGGCACAAAAGGGCTTAAACACTTAAAAGCTACCGGAATAAAAGAAAAATATTCTAAACTTAGTTTAGAAGTTTGATAAATAATGCGCTCTCCGGAATTAGTTTTCTAAAAAAAACTTTCTTCAAGCGACCAGGAAAATGCGGAATTTGGTTCATTTTCTTCAAAGTAATGGGTCACTCATGGAGGGAATTCATTTGGGATGGTCTCTGAATAGAGATAAAATTAGTATTGAGCTTATGGGAATAAATTTCGTTCCATGAAAAAAATGGTCGTTCAGAGAGGTGGTCGCTTAATGGAGGTGATCTCACAGGGAGGTTTTACTGTAGTTCAAAAATGACGCATTACGACAAATTTAAATTCTAGCCATTATTTATTTACTACTAATTTACTTACATTGATACCATTTAATAAGAACTAGTAATTAATGTCACATTAATTCAAAACTTATGTCTCTGAAAACTCAGTTTTATTGGAGTTGCATACTTCACCCACTGTTTATACACGAAACGATTCTAACTTGCGTCTAGCGATAAAACGATTCTTCATCGAATCGTGTTATAAAACTAATGAATTAATTAGATAAAATAATTTCTTACATTGAGAATTTGATAAACGTTAATCATGTTAGATGTTACCAAGAAAAATATATTTTCTACGCCATAGGAATGCGTCTCACTTTCAAGTATTTGGATGTGCCAATCCCTAAACGTTCTTCTATCTCATATATTATAGTATTTCAAAATGATATTACAAATGTCAGTATTTCATTTTCATTAGTTCAATACTATATCAGCTTTAACTTTCATCTTAAATTTCTGCTTCAGTCAAATAATCGGAGTAATGAATATATTAAATAATTAAAAAAAAAAAAACGAGCGAATTAATTAATTATTTCTCATCAATATGAAACTATTTTTTATATTACTTATCTTTTTTTTTTTATTTACTTGTATTGATGACTGTTAAGTTGTGTTTAATTATTAGTTCCTATCTACAAACACTGTTTTGATGAGACCTATAGATGTCTATTGTAAAGGTTAGAGTTACAGTAAACCTAGAGATCCAAAGAACACAACTTCCAGGTTGTGTAATATTTAAACGGAGCTTCTGACTGCAAAATGGTCAATGAAACATCGTCTTCATTTTGAAAGACCTATCCAATGATATGCCACTCAATAGGGTACGTAAAAAAAAAATTTCGTCTCTACCGCCATTTCGTAGTTTACGGCCGCCATTTTGAATTTATAAAAACAAAACCTATCCTATAACTATCGGACAGTTAAGACGAATCGATAGAGACCTCATTCATAAAACTCCATCCAACCGTTGGCATGTTTCGAGAGTATAAAGAAATCCACATGCACAGATACGCGTATGAAACACATAACCCTTCTTTTCAGCCGGGTAAAAAAGAGTTAATCTCGATCATGATATGTATTAAAATCAACAGTTTTCCATTATTCTGTTGTATATCAGCTGTCCGCGAAGAGCCGGCTTATCAAGATGGAATGTGCCCGTCGCTTCATCAGCCGCCGGTGTACAATCCAACTACGAAAAATCAAGAAAATCACACAAAAATCGCTTTTATAGTGCTCCCTCACGGCGGAATATTTCCAAAATCAGGGATGACTTTCTTGCCATGTCCAAAAACATACATAAAAAATTTGGTTCAATTCTATGCATAACTTAATACACTTTTGAATGGTACAATATTGAAAATTGCACAAAAATCGCAATTACAGCGCGCCCTACCGGCGGAAATTTTCCAAATTAAGGGAGGACCTTTTTCCATGACCAAAAACCTACACAAAAAAATTGGTTAAATTCTATGTATAACTTCATACACTTTTCAATGGTACAATATTCAAAAAATGGAGTTATGAATAAAAAGGAGGAGACATATAGTGTATTGTCTACCAGTTGTGAGTGAAGTAACTGAGGAGGTTGTCACAATATGGCGGCTGCTTTTTTAAAATCGGTTGTTCAGTTTCTGATTACCGATAGGTCACACAACCCATCAGTAAAATTGAATAGAAGATTTCGTCTTAAAAAAGCGTCTTATTCATGGAATTTTTTTTTTTTAAATGTCGTAAAAATTACTATTTGTTTTACTGGTGTCAGTATGCCTTATAAAACTGTCAGTTTGTTTCCATGGTTATCACAATATGGCGGAAACGCAGGGCCTAACTACCACCAAAGAAAACTCCTACCAGTAAAAATGAAAATATGTCTCTACCACTATTTATGACTGAAATTTTGTAATAATAAGGCATTTAAATAAGTTGAAAATATCTATATAAACCTACTGGTGAGAGTTTCCACCGTCGATAAACCACTCCTGTGATAGCGGTTGCAGTTGAAGCTTCACTATTTTAAGGATATGTCAGTTCCTCTTTATTAATAGTTCCATGATTCAAAATGGCACAAAAATCGCTATTACAGCGCCCCCTTCAGGCGGATTTTCCCCCAAATTAATGAAGGACCTGCTTGCCATAGCCAGAAACATAAAAAAAATTGGTTTATTTCTATGCATAACTTCATACAATTTTGATGGTACAATGGCGACAGACAGACGGACAGACAGACATTTTCTATATAAATGTTTTTTTGGGTCCTCTGAACTCTAAAATGTTTTAAATCTGTCGAAAACAGGAAGTCGAAAAAAATTTCGATTACAATACTTTCTTCTATTGAGGATAGAAGAAAGTAAAAATATATTTGCTTTCTAGAGTTTTTCTCTTGGTCGATTCATGAACGTTAGGGTTTCGCTCATCTCACGAATCATCACATCATCTGACTCCTCAGTCTGTCTGTCACAGAATTCGTTCTCAGAAACTGCATAAGTTAGAGACTTGAAATTTTTCGTTTTTACAGTTGAATAATTCCGATTACACGACAAATCATAAAATTTTTGAAAAAGTCTTATAATATTTTAATTAAATGAATTAATTTAATGGCATCCGATCCTTTTTGCGATTTAGATTTTAAAACCTAACCGTAATTTCAGTCTTTTCGTGCAGGCTAGATGAAAATAATATCTATCTAATAATATATATCTTTTATCAAAATGATTTTCCTGAAAAAAAAAATAATGATGTTAGTAAAGAAAAGTCCCTTTACATAATACTGCATACTTTGTAACATATATTTCATTTTTTAAAATTGATATTTCCTTTACTTAATGATTAAAAAGCATAGAAATCTATCTATAGATATATATTACTTTGAATTTAAAAGTAAATAACGTAATTAAATTTAAAAAATAAAAAAAAACGACTGCTTGAAAAGCGAACTAATTAATTATTTCTCATCAATGTGAAACTATTTGTTTTATATTACTTACCTATTTTTTTATTTACATGTATTGATGACTTATGTTGTGTTGAATTGTTAGTTCATATCTATAAACACTGTTTTGATGAGGCCTATAGTTGTCTTTGAAGGTTAGAATTGCATTAAAGCTAGAGATCCTACCTACATAACTTCCAGGTTGTGTAATATTTAAACGGAGCTTCTGACTGTAAAATAGTCAATGAAACATCGTCTTTATTTTGAAAGACCTATCCAATGATATGCCACTCAATATGGTGCGTAAAAAAAAAATTCGTCTCTACCGCCATTTTTTATTTTACGTCCGTCATTTTGAATTTATAAAACAAATTCTAGCCTATAACCATCGGAGGGTTAAGACGAATCGATAGAGACCTCATTCATTAAAATCCATCCAGCCGTTGGAAGGTTTCGAGAGTAGAACAAAATCCACATACCCAGATACGCGTGAAACACATGTTAGTTATTATTACATGAACTTGTGTTAGAAACTCAAAAGCAAAAAAGCAGAAAATGCAGAATTTAGAAAACAATGCCAGAAATGTTTTTATAAAATTTTTATCTAAAGTAAAGTGACATTAAATTGATACTTTAATGTGTTTTGATCAGTGTTTTGTCTAAGTAGTTTCTTTCAAAATAATTTTCATAGAAAAAAAGTACTGATGTCAGTAAAGAAAAATCCTTTTTCATACTACTGCATACTTTGAAACATATGTTTCATTTTTTTTATTGATATTGAAACCATAGATATCTATCTATAGATATGTGATATTTTGAATTTAAAGGAAAAAAAAAACATCAGCAAGAACTTATGTCAGAAACTGAAAAGCGAAAAGTAGAAAATACAAAATTTGAAAAACCATGCCAGAAATGTTTTTATAAAATCCTTATCTAAAATAGAGTGCCATTAAATTGATACTTTAAGGTTAATGGTCAGTGTTTTGTCTAAGTAGTTTCTTTCAAAAAAAATTTCATGAAAAAAAAAATAATGATGTTACTAAAGAAAAATTCTTTTTCATAACATTGCATACTTTGAAACATATATTTCATTTTTTTTATTGATATTGAAACCATAGATATCTACCTATAGAATTGTGATAGTTTGAATTTAAAGAAAAAAAAACGTAAGCAAGAAATTATGTCAGAAACTGAAAAGCAAAAAGTAGAAAATGCAGAATTTGAAAAACAACGCCAGAAAAGTATTTATAAAGTCTTTATCTAAAGTAAAGTGCCATTAAGTTGATACTTTTAAGGTTAATGGTCGGTGTTATGTCGTTTCTTTCAAAATAATTTTCATGCAAAAAGCAATGATGTTAGTAAAGAAAAATCATTTTTCATAATACTGCATACTTTATTTAACTTTGTAACGTATATTTCATTTTTTCTAGTTACATAATTTTGAAGAGTTTTGTTGAGAAAGGTAATTTATATAACTTTTTAAAATTAATTTATTAAAGTGAATTTAAGAATTAAAGAAATATTCAGGGTATACCAAAACTAGTACACACTTCATAAAAAAACTTTTCATGCTTTTTTAAAAACTTATTTACTTTATTAACTTAAAAAATATGGAAAAAACTGAGAAGGTAGAAAAGGGAGGGGGTAATTACTTTTTCTGGAGACTAAAAATTTTAGCCACCTACCAGATGTTTTCCAGATGTTATGATATCAATGTGTTAATAGCACAATATTATGTGAGATGAACAAATAACTAAATTATACAGGGTAGTTCAAAAGGTAATGTCCAAACGGCACGTGTGATGTGTCAGGTCATGAGGAGCAAGAATTACATAGGAACTGGTTATCGGAAACGTGATCATGACAGTGCAATTGCATCGTGACCGCGAGACAATGAAAAGATAACAAACGGTGTGAAAATTCCTTTATTTTGTAAAAAACTTAATCGAATTACAAAACACAAATGAAAAATGTTACAATTCATAACAAGTGCTCAAAATGTGCCCTGTTAGCCATGATGCATGTTTCGCATCGCACCACATGGAATCGCGAACACGCGCCAATAGGCCATGTACTGTGGCCACCGCAATCACCGGACCCAAACTCCTAGATTTCTACCTCTGGGGATGTCTTAAGTCTCTGATGTACTAGACATCCGTTCCATTGGGCACGGAATTCATGGCACGGATCGCTGAAGCAGCGGCACGTGTCCAGGAGACTCCAGGCCAATTAGAGCGTGTTTGCAATTCCATGCGGCGGCAATGTGAAGCATGCATCACGGCTAACGGGGCACATTTTAAGCACTTGTTATGAGTTGTAACATTTTTCATTTGTATTTTGTACTTCTATTAAGTTTTTTGTAAAGTAAAGGCCTTTTTGCGCCTTTGTTACGCCTTATGTTATCTTTTCTTTGCATCACTGTCACGATGTAATTGCACCATCACGATCCCGTTTCCAACTCCCAGTTCCAATGTAATTCTTGATGACTTGACACATCCACATGTGCCGTTTGGAAATGACCTTTTGAACGACACTGTATTAAATTTAACCTCAGAGGAAATGCACAACTTATTTCGTTTGCATGTATTATCCACATTTACTGTGCTAGCAAACAAACTTAAACTTTTATCAATGAATTTAACAAAGCCATACTTTCACTAGATTCATTTTAACAAAATTATTCTAATTGGTAAATAAATCATATGAGATGTAAATTTCCAACTGGGCGAAAATTATCCGGGCCAGGATTCGAACCAGGGATCTCTTGGCTGAAGCCACCAATGCTCTACCATTTGAGCTATCCCGGACGAATCTAATTCACCCAGCTAACCTTATTGATTATAGCATCAGGTCTGATATCTGAATCACCTCAACAGAATTTGTTTTACCAATTGGCACAGTATAAAAAAATTACTTTTTCTAAACATAAAATAAAATATCTCTTGGAATGATGGAAATTCGAATAGAAATCTGAAAAGAATTTTTTTTTTAAATTACTCAAATTTAAAGAAATGAAAGCAGTCTGCACACCGCGAGTTTGTAATGTATATCCTCAGAAAAAAATTATTAAATTCCTAAGTATAGTTTTGGCTCTTATAAAACTTTTTTAATGAAAGGATTTTGATCGAACTTAACATTAAATAGCTCTTAAAATAATTCTTTGATTTAAAAACTGCCTGCTTCAACGTGTTTATCAAACATTTCTCTGTAATACTACAAATTGCTATATTTTTTTTTTATGCAGTAGTTGTCTTAATATAAGCAAAGAAAGACCTCCCGTCTCAAAAAATTCATTTACGGCGTCGGCGGGGACAGCATTAGTTACTTTTTTAGGGTTTCGTTCATCTGACGAAACCCTATTAGTCTCACTACCCTGTCTGTCTGTCCGTCATAGAGCCCGTTCTCAGAAACTATATATGTTGGAGACTTGAAATTTTGCATACTTATAGCTGAACACCAGAGATCAAACGACAAATCATAAAATTGTGAAAAATTCGTAATTAACGGACGTTATTGTTTAAAAAATCCCAATTAAAAATTGGAACGGGTTTCATAATTCAGAAAAAGCATCTACTTTTTGTAAACTCAGGATTTTCTCGCAGAAATGATTACAAGCGGGTCAGTGGCGTGGCGTCCGGTCATCGCTGGATGCGGCGATGACCAAGCAATATTTTAAAACTCTTAATAAGCTTTTAAAACTCTACGATCCAGTTTTAGCAGAACATTTGGAGTTCATGTATAAGTGAAGGTAAGATTTAAAGTTTCTTTTTTGAACATTCAACCATTGAATTTTAGAGTTAATAATTTTTCACCACAAACTTAAATAATTGCGATGACCACCGAAAATTTTCACGCCACGCCACTGAAGCAGGTGTGGTTTTAACGGAAAATATGGACTGGCGACTCTTTTAGCCGCGATAACTTTTTTCTGTTCATCCTACGGATTCGAAATTAGGACCACAGGACGTGAAAAAAAAAATAAGCTTTCAGAAATTCGAAAATTTATCTCGATCGTACCATAAAAACTCGAAAAATCTTCAAAAATCGAGTAAAAAAACTTTTATTTTCGTTCTTTGAAAATGTGACAGACGTCTGCTGTTTAATTATGTGCCATCGACGGAAATTTCGAAACAGGTGGCTTTCAACGTACTAGAAGATTTTACATTGTTATTATATTGTTTTTATATTGTTAATCTGAGATTTGCTTCTTTCAAACTGCAGGTCACGTGGCATGATACAGAAAATAGATAATTTTTATACTGCGATTTTTAATACCGCCTACAAATTTTTTTTTAAATTGCTTTTAGAATTTTGGTTCTTCGCAACCGGATGTAAAATCGTACGCTAATTTATAATATGTCCATTTAAAAGAAATCAGCCCACAAATTTTGGATTTATCAAAAAATCGATTTTTAAACTTTGAGATAGTTTATAAGAGATAATAACAATATTATAAGGTTAGCGTGCGTTGAATTTTGGTGAAGGGGAAGGGGCTTTTTTTCTATATATATATATATATTTTTTAATCAGCTGTTTTTTTCGCTTTAAATGTGTTTTTTTCCCTGAGCCCGCGTTTTTTCACTGAGCGCTCCTTTAAATATTATTTTTTAACCATTTGAAAGATAGAGATGCCTGATTTCATTTGTAATTTTGTTTACGCATCTGTTATTTTTTTTTTTTTATATATAGATCATGTAAGTACTAATTGTATTTTAATGAATATATGAATTTGTTTGGAAAACCATGATTTAATGCATCATAAATTAGTTTTTTAATATTATTGTCAATTAGAATAGAAGAACATAAACATTTTATTCTATATAAATGATTAAGTAGTATATTTCGATATAAAGAATGATAAAGACAAGATTTAAAATTTGTAAATGTATTAACTTTGAATTTAAATTCTTTACGCTTATCATATAAATCAGTTATTGTTTTGTTGTCTTTTATTGTAATTTTAAGATCTAAGAAGTTAATAGTATTGTTAGATAAGAGGCTTTCCGTTAATTCCAAATTAGTGGGATAATCAACTGGAAATTGGGAAATTTTATATTGATCAGTGGCAATTAAATTATGTCATCAATATAACGATATAAATGGAGATTATTATTAGTAAAATTACGTTCATAGTGATATAAGTATAAGTCTGATAATAAACTGGATGTACATATATATCACTTTCTTCTGGACACGATAACTTCCACAATTCTGCACAAATCTCTTCCAAACTAATACATAAAATCAAGGGGCATAAAATCTCGGTCCAGATCGTGAATGGGCAAAATCGGACCAAGGTGATGGAAATAGTGAGGGGTTTTCCGAAAACAGAAAAAACCCCATAACTTCTTAATTTTTGAACATATCAAATCAGTTTAAAGTTTTTATTACTTCTAAAAATAGGACCAAAGATTTATGTATCACAGATTTTGGATAAAATTAAAAATAGGCTCAAGCGGCGCAAAAAATAGGGTTTTTGCGAGAAAAAATTCATAACTTCGTTAATTCTCAAGATATCAAATCCAATTAATTTTATTATACATCTCCTTAATATTATCTACAACTTTTATATTCACAAGTTTTTGAAAAGACCAATTCGTACCGAAAAAAAAAAAAAAAAAATTATAAACGAAAACAAAAAAAAAGGGGGGGGGGTGAAGAAAAAAAATTCTATAACTCCTTCAATTCACAAGATATAAAATCCCCATGAATTTATCATATATCTTCTTAATATTGTCTACAACATTTATATAGACAAGTTTTTGATAGGACCCATTCTTACAGCAAAAACAAATTAAAAACACATAGCGGTTGAAGAAATCTTCTTATTAAGAATGTATTCAAATCCAAACTGCTTATTTTCTGACTCATTTTTAAATTTATTTTTTCTCTCAAACGCGTCCAATTGATAGATTCTCTTCTTCAGAAACTATATAATGTACCGTAATGATCGATTTTTTGATAGAGGCAGAATATATTTCAAAAAATGATGTCAAAGTGGGCATTTTGAACAGAATTTCCCGAAGCTAATTTGTTAGAAACTAAAAATATTGCCCTACTGAGAAAATAATTGTTTATTAATCAAGTTTCAATTAATTGAAAGAAAACTAAAAACACATGTCTCTTATAAATCTTTTCAAATATCACGTCAGCAAGTTTCGTTTTTTTTTTCTATTGGGAGTACAAATTAATTCGGTCCGTTTTTTTTTTGTTAAAAAAAACATTTTATTTATTATCAAAATGAAAAAACATGTTATTCAAAGTATTGTCCATCGGCAGCCACAACCTTTGTCCACCTTTCTGGCAATTTTCGGATTCCATCTCTGAAAAATGAGTCCTCTCTGGACGCAAACCATGAATCGAGCCATTCTTGAATTTCTTCGGAAGAAGTGAAGCGGTGTCCAGTCAAATCGTGATGCATCCATCGGAACAACCAATAATCAGAAGGAGCAATGTCTCGCGAATACGGCGGGTGGGGTAGGACCTCCCATTTCAACGTTTCCAAGTAATTTTTAACGACAATTGCCACATGGGGCCGACCGTTTTTCACGCAATGCTCGGCTCAAACGCATTAATTGCAGTCGGTAGCGTTGGCCAGTAACTGTTTCGCCAGGTTTTAGCAGCTCATAGTACACTATCTCAGTCTGATCCCACCAAACGCACAGCATTACCTTCAGACCATGAATTTTCGACTTTGGCGTTGATGTTGACGTCGATGGCAATGATTCACCAGGCCGAGCATAGTATTTTCTCTTCTTGGGGTTATCGTAGTGTATCCACTTTTCGTCTCCGGTAACAACTCGATGCAAAAAACCTTTCCTTTGTTGTCGTTCGAGCAGCAGTCCACTGATGAAAAATCGCTTTTCAACGTCGCACGGTTTCAACTCGTATGGGACCCATTTTCCTTGCTTTTGAACCATTCCCATGTTTTTTAAGCGCACGGAAATTGCTTGCTGAGTGACTCCCAACGATCCTGCAAGCTCTTGTTGCGTTTGGCACGGATCTTGATCGAGCAATTCCTCCAATTCGGCGTCTTCGAACTTTTTCGGCTGGCCCGGGCGCTCCTTGTCTTCGACACTAAAATCACCATTTTTGAAGCGTCGAAACCACTCTCTACATGATTTATCAGATGGCGCAGATTCACCATATACTTCCACAAGCGATCGATGCGCTTCAGCGGCACTTTTCTTCCAATTAAAAAAGAAAATCAAAACTTCCCGCAAATGTTGTTTATTTAGCACAAAACTCGACATATTGAATGCTCAGAAAACCAATTTTGTTGTATAAAACTCGAAGCTTCGTTGACTGAATATGGTTGACAAAGGTCAAACCTTTCTAACAATGCCAAAAACATCTATCATTATTCAGTAAACAAATCAGCCAGAGCCATCTATTGAAAACGGACCGAATTAATTTGTACTCCCAAAATTAAAAATGAATCTGAAAATGTGCCAGAAAATTTCGAGTTGTCGAGCATGGAAAAGTATTTTTTTTTAATACCGCCTTATCATGATTCTGATAAAACCAGCTATTATATAAAAATGAAATAAAAACTCGTCAAAAGCGGCCAGATAAAACTCTTAAAGTGGATTTATATCTAATCATGATTTAGTTTTTGTTGGTGCAATTAATATACTTAACTTCAAAATCTACCTCTCCGGCCTGTAGTCCCTGATATAAATTGGTGCTGATTAGTTTTTGGTGTAAATCGCTCAACATGTGCGCTGCTATGCTGCATTTTTTGCGATTTCCGCAATAGCTCTATCTCAATACCTAAAGCTTGGATTTTCAACAAACTTCAGATTCATGTATACGTTGATTTGAATTACTGCTGTTTATGTTTTGGTGCAAATCGCTGAACAGGTGGCGCTGCTATGCTACATTTTTCAGAATTCCCACTGTAGCGCTATCTCAATAACTAACGCTCGAAATTTCATCAAACTTCAGATTCAGGTATACCTTGATATCAATGGACTTTACCCATGTGATGTCAGCCGCGGGTAAAGAAGAAGAAAAACACCAATAGGCGTGAAGAACATTTTAACACTGCTTCCCCTTCGTCCAATAATCAGTTCTTTTCGGAGAGTATCTACCCGCATAGAGGTGGCTGTTGCCATTCGTGGGTAAAGTCCATTAGTGCTGTTTATGTTTTGGGTGCAAATCGCGCAATAGGTGGCGCTGCTATGTTACATTTTTCACAATTTCCGCTGTAGCTCTAACTCAAGAGCTAATGCACGAATTTTCCTTAAACTTCAAATTCAGATATACTTTGATATGAATTGGTGCTAAATTGACGTAATTTCTTGTATTATTTAAATGATTTAATTGACGGGATTTATATAGAAGAAAGTGTTTTAATGGCCACAACATACTAGTTTAAAAAAGGAATGGTGTCAGTAACTCGAGTTATTGACCCTATTCATGAAAATAAATAATTTCTGGCAATAAAAAGTATAAATTTTCAAAGTTTTGTCAACAATAATTTTTTAACCCTTTATGTCTGAATTATGAATTTTATCTTCTAAAATATTTTTCGTGAATTTTTGAAACTACATTAGAAGATTTATATAATTATTTAATAAATTTTAGAAGGATTTTAGAAAGATTGAAGAATTTAGAAGGATTAATTAAATTGAATTTAAAAGGATTTTATGCAATATTTATAACCCCACTCAAATCTTTTATTTTAAATATTTTTCTTAGTATTTTGTAGAATTAAAAAATGTAAAATATAATGTTCTTACAATAGAAATATAGAAATACTTCCGAATTGAAAATCCCCCCCCCCCCCCCCCCACGCCAAGAAAGCTGAAAAGATGCAAAGACAAAAGAAATCATCCTTTTAAAAATATTTTTGTTTTGTGTAACCCAATAATGCTTTTAAAACAAAATAAAGTAATGCAGCTATAACTCATTCTAAACTGTATTACTGCTAATTGATGTATTAAATGGATTTTATAACAAATTATTTTAATGGTACTTATAAGTACCGTCAATAGATAAAGGGTTAATTTAAGTAAGAAGACACTTGCTAACATAAAATATTTTAAAAAACTAATTCACACTGAATATAATCTTTGAAACATTCACTGAAATGAAAATGCACTTATATATATAAATACAAAATAAAATGTCGTCTAACAATATTATATTGAAAATATACGGAATTGTAATTATTTAATACTTTATTTATACTTTAATGCGGCGTTTTACTCAACTCATTACTCATTACTCATTACTATTAATTAAGAATTTGACCTTCAATTAAACCCTTCAACTCCGAAACAGTGCATAACGAGAAAACTAAATTCGACAATTAGTTATTTATCAACAATTTATTTAGATCGGAAAAAATCCTATTAAGAGAATAGCGAAGAATAAGCTGCAGGTTAGTCCAAAACTTATATTGGAGAAATTAGTTGTATTTACATGCTTTGCGCTTTATTTACACACGAAAACATCCTAATTTGCTTAGCTTTAGAAGAGCTTTATTATCGAATTATTCTGTAAAAGTGATGAGTAAATTATAGATAAAAGAATTTGTAGAATTTGTAACGTTGGTAATTTGATGAACGTTAATCCTCTGAGATGCTACTGAGAGATGATGCTGTCTGCACCATTTATATTGTTTTAGCATCAAAGAAAATTCCTATTGGAAACGTGAAGTTTTCAATTTCCGCTTTTTACACGTTTTGAGATGTCCTGAACACGATGTGACAATTTTTGGAAACTATCTATATATAGCTAAACAGCACCGAAAATAACCAAGGAATAAAACAGCACCGTTTATTTTATTCCTTGCTCTTGCAATTTAGGTTATATTGGTTAAACAAAGAGAGCTTTAAAATTCAGATTAGGCAAGGATCAGAGGTATATTGCAAATCAAGAAATCTCTAAATCTTCAATTGCTTCTCACTGTTGGTCTTCCAGTCATTGTTTCAATTTCTCCATGGCCAAAATTATTTCTTACCCTGCCTCGGCCTCTCACTTGGATTTTCATGAATCATATTTTATTTCTAAAAATTTTGCTAATCTTGTCAATGATCTGCCATCATCTCCTTTACTATCTCCAGCGTGGAAATTACTTTGTAATTCTTTTCCCTTTTCTCTTGTTTCTTTTCTTTTTATTTTGAGAAAAAAAGGGATTTTTTGGTTTTTTCTTGTTTTATTCTTTTATATTTATTTATTGATTATTATTATTTACATTTTTTAATTTACTTCTTTTATTTTTATTTTAATTTTGTTTATTTCTTTTATTTCCATTTTTCCCCTATCAATTTCTCTTCTATCCTTTTGGCAACACCTTTCTCTTGTGCATGTGCCTCTTTCAGCTAACGCCATCTGTCGCATTCTTTGCGACATTCTTTACCTTCAGTTCATTTTTGACCTTGTTCGCTTGCGGACACGGGTTTGCTGTAGCTGATGACGAGCTGTTATGTTTTTAGCTCGAAACACGTCCTGTGTATTGTTTTATTTTATGGTGATTTTTTACAAAGTTTTGTTATTTTAATTATCTATATCTATGCATATGTAACACAAATTTTGTGAGCGCTCTATCTCAAGAGGTAATGCACGGAACTACAACAAACTTCATATACTGTTAGACCTTCACCATAGGCGTAACCTGGGGGGGTGCCCTGGGTGCCCGGGCACCCCCCCCCCCCCCGTTTCCGCAGACTCGAGCACAATTATTTAAAAAATCGAAATCTACAAAAGAAAAAGGAAGAAGCGAAAGCAGAGTTCAATTAGTTTAGTTCAGAAAACTAAACGGCTAAGTTTTGAAATGTGATAAAAAAAGAAACCCACATTCTTCTTTTTTTTTCTTTCTTTTTTTTTTAAAAAGATAATTGTGTTGTTTATCTTTTTTAAAGCTAGATATTTGCAAGAATCTGTATTAGTCATAGTAATTCAAAAAGGTGGCTTTATAATACCACTTTGACGTTCTTTGTCTGTGGGAGATGTTTTTAACGCCGTTCTTTCTATTGCATGTTTCTGCAATTTCATGAGAAATTAACGCAAGTTCTTCACAAGGATAGAAACTATTTGTCTCTTTGTTTTGGTAGTTTAAAGTCAAGAAAGAAACAAAAAAAAATTGAAAGGGGATGCAAATGTGAAACGATAATTCCAAATTTCGATTAGGCGAGGTAAAAGGGGGGGGGGACACATACCCTGCCTCCTTTGTAAATGAAAAATAATAGCACATAAAATTCAAATTAATCTGTAGGTTGGTTGGTTGGTTGAATTTAGTGTTTCGTGGCCATTTTTTGACATTCTTGAAAGGAATATGATTGCAGTCTTTCAAGTCAATATAGTAATTTTTTTCCTCTGAAAATTTGTATATGATTTTTAGAATTTTTCTCGTTTCGCGGCATTCTTTTGAAAGTAAGAAAAGGAACGCCGTTTCAACCTTTTAGCCCAGTGCAGTAAATTTTGACAAATTCGCGATTTTATTCTGTGATCATTTCATGATATTTACAATTTTCCCCCAAAATCGTGTGACGAAATTCACGTCTTTCTACCCGATTTTTTGTCGAAATCCGCACTTTTCACCACTTACCTTTGACAAAATTCGTGTTTTTAACCGCTATCCTTTGACGAAATTCGCATTTTTTACCGCAATATTTTGACGAAATTGGCATTTCTTTAGCACGCGATCATTCGATGAAATTCGCGTTTTCTTTCCACGATCTTTTGATGAAATTCGCTTTTTCTTTCCGTAATCTTTTGACGAAATTCGCGCTATCTGTCTGCGATCCGCTGACGAAATTCTCGTTTTTATCGCGATCATTTCACGAAATTTATTCTCTGTTGCGACCGATTGACGAAACTGATATTTTTACAGGGAGATCATTTGTCGAAATTCGGGATAGTATTGCGCGACCGTTCAGAAAAATTCTCGATATCTTTCCGTACCAATTAACAAAATTCTCTACTCTTTTCCGCAACATTTTGACGAAATTTTTTTTCAAATTTCGTCAATCCTTTATCAAAATTCGTAATTTTTTTGCGCAATCTTTAAACGAAATTGGCGATTACTTTCTGCACTCTTTTATCGAAATTCCCGATATTTTTCCACGATCGTTTGAAGAAATTCTCAATTTTTTCCGGGACTGATTCACGAATTGATTTTGAGAAATTCCATAAAAGAAATAAAAATCACAGACCCAATTTTTTTTAAAAATACTTATAATAACAGGTCTGTGAAAGAATTTGAACGGGGAAATACTGCACAGCATTTTTTATTATGAGAGACTTTCCTTTCTGTGCACAAATCGCGCGATCTCGCGCGTTATTTCAAACCCTGTCCCTGAAAGAAAACTTCATTACTAGAGAAGTGGTTTTTTTTTTTAAACGAACATAGATTTAAACAAATCTAGGATTGAAGGGAGGGGGGGTTACTGCTTTCGGCAACTCCCGAGCAAGCTACGATCTTTTCTGTCTCGAAACAAACGAATCTTGAATTATTGCGTTTTTTATTTCGAGCAAAATTAAATTTTCAGCTTTCTTATAAGAGCTGATTTGACATTATTCCAATTCGAATTTAATCACGGCAATTGCAAAAATTACCAGAGAGTTTTTTTTTTTTTTTTTTTTTTGTTTCAAAAAATCACCTCAAAGCACGAAAACCCCCGCTAGAAAGTGCATAAAAAATTCGGAAAAGATTATAAAACCACATGGAACGAAATTAACTAATTGGGTAAAAGATTTAAAACGGATTCGTTTTAGGAATGTCAAAAAAACAAACAAGCAACAACAACAAAAAAAAAAAAAACCGCGAAATGAAAAAAAAAAAAAAAAAAAAAAAACCTCTAAAGATAACATTAAAAAATTGTTAAAAACTGAAAAATCGCTGTAAGAATCTCGAAAACACGTTATTGAAAAGAAGACAAAGTTCACTGGGTAAAATATTGAATTCGGATTCTTTTTTACTTATTTGAAAAAATTGCCGCAAAATGCGAAAAATTTGCATAAAAAATTAATTGAAAAATTCCAGAAATTGTCTTCCATATGCATGAGTTCAGGCATACAGGTCCTGTCAAATCTTACGGGTGCAGGCTGCATTGTTTTTTCAGAGCTCAGCGCGCGTGCGCGTACACACACAGAGAGACATACAAGCGCCTATCTTTATTATTACAGTCGCATCATGATAGTATAATTTTTATCATCTTGATAAAATTTAGTGTATATTATCATGACCTGCTTTACCTAATATATTCGACACACTCTGGGGTAAAAACCGGAATTACCGTAATTTGCGGCCCATAATCTGCGAATCAAACAATTAGGTTCAGACCCAGAAATCTTGTTTCATAAAACGTAACTTATTAAATCGCGATAAATATTTAACTTAAATAATGAAATAAAATTTCTGGGTCAAAGCATGATTGTTTGAGCCGTGGATTATAGGCAGGAAATTACGCTATTAATGAATATTATAATTATTTATAATATTGTAATAATTATTTATATAGACTTTCCTCCAAAATTTCTTCGGTCCCTCCAGTGATCCTAAGAAGTCATAGAGTCACATTCTGAAAAAATTTCGTGCGCATGTACTGATGTACCGCATGTATTATCTGAGATTTATCATCCGGCAAAATTTCATCGTCAAGACTTTGACTGAGATAATTTTAGATCTCATGCAGTGTTCCCTTGTGCCTATAGAAGTTTCCAGCATGATTAAAGGCCTTTTTTAATCTTTATAAGAACAATCATATATGAACTTTTGCATTTAATATCATAGGCGTAACCAGCCTTTTGAACGGGGGGGGGGGGGGGGGTGCCCAGACTTTTTAACCTGAACATGTTGGATACAAACAATTATATGTTTGTAATGGTTGGGTGCCAAAAGGTTCTACAGTTGTGACCACACTTAGTCACTGTCTTATATCACTGCTGCAAGGACATTTACATATCTTATTTTTTACCATTAGATTTAGTTTTAATGTTTTGAACCCCTTCTCAACCCTCCTCACGCAAACAAAAATCGCATTTGAGCCCTTTTTAAAAGAAATACCACACAATTATACCTTCTAAGATGGAAAACTGTCTAAAAGGGAATTTAGATCGGTTTTATGGGATTCGTTTTAGCAGGTTTTACTATATAAGATTTGTTTGTATCCAACATGTTCAGGTTAAAAAGTCTGGGCACCCCCCCGTTCAAAAGGCTGGTTACGCCTATGTTCACATAAAGTGGTATTTATTATCTGGTGTTGAAATCTGTATAACACTCAACAATGAAATTCCGGATATCATTTCCAGTACTTCTCCATTATCTCGTCGACCACTTTACCTAGAAAATGATTATCGCGAAACTATAGAATTTAATGCCATAAATGCATGATCGTGGAGTCACATTCACTTGACGTTAGATGCGCTACAGATGTTTGTTATATCATCAACTGAGTTATAATTTAAGATTTATCTGAGATTTTTAATGGTGGTTTGCTGATTTTTTAGTTACTTTGTTAATTAAAATAACCAATCCATTTTTAAATGGCAACCACATGGCATTAAATCAGAAAATGCGTTGAAATATATTGTGATGCATAGTTAAGTACAACAGAGCGGTTTCAACTGGCGTCACAAACATTCACCAGTCGAGAAAGTTAATTAAGAAAAATAATGTAAATAAATATCGAAGGAAGTTTTTTGTCTGTTTTTATTAATATATTGCAAAAGTTATTGTTTAAAGTTACTGATAGTTGACACTTGAATGAGTAAGGCTTTCCAGAATTTCTAAGGGTTTTTTTTTCTTTTTTTGAGATTACATTGGTAACATTCTTCCATTTGTTTATTGGGAGTTACAGTCTGAAAAATAAATTGGCGATAGTTTTTTTTTTTGATGGAAAGGGGTTGGCGGGATAATGGAGATGTACCTTATTTCTTTAACAACAAGTTATTTACATTGAAAATATTTAAAAGAATAAATGAGATAGATTAGTAACATGATAATCTCTAAAAATTATCTGAGAAATTTAATTTTTTGGATCTACCTGATTTGCCCATTATTTATACCAGGCAATCCAACTCGAGTTATCCGGTTTAAAGATGTTAAATGTACTGCCCGGTATACAGGACTTAAATTAAAATCGTTTTTAATTGGCAACTCAAAGAGATTTTTCTATTATTAGATATTTTAGAAACTTAATTTTTGGAGCTACCTGCTTTTCCCATTATTTATACCAGGCAATCCAACTGGAGCTACCGGGTTTAATGATGCTCGATATTAGTGATGGGCGATAACGAGATGTTTTTCTCGATTTTCTCGATTGTATGGACATCTCGATATTTTTCGATTGTATAAATTTTTTCTCGATGACTACAGTTTGCAAATTTCTTTTATAAATCATATATTATGTATTATATACGTCATACATTTATCAAGAATCGTCTGCGGGTGAACTGGAATGAGTCGATGTTAATAAAGACTAGGTGACTTTGACCGCTAGCGGGCCCCTCCTTTAATCGGGGCCCCTAATTTATACGTAATCTTGTAATATGAAATCACGAACAGGTTACCCGCTATATACGGCACTGATATATGATAGCAGGCGGGTGTGGTGTGCGCGCACTACAAAATCTTGTAAAAAATATAATATCGAAACGAATGAACGTCGGACCAGATCTCTTGGGGGAGGGGTCAAAGCGAGTGGAGGGGCACAGCAGATGCATAATATGATTAAGTCGTCACAGGTCTTTAGGCCTTTCCAACCATATGTCACATGAGAAGTCTGGATCTGAATTTATAAAAATGCCCTCCCCGTGGGGGGGGAAAAGGGGGGAGGGGTGCGGGAGGTGGATAACATGAGTAAGTGGTCATAAGCCTTTCCAACAATATGTCACATGAGGAGTCTCGGCTAAATTTAGAAAAACACCCCCGTGGGGGAAAAGTGGGGGGGGGGGGTGCGGTCACCGGAGGTGCATTACATCAATGAGTAGTCACAGACCTTTCCAACGATATCTCACATGTGGGGTCTTGGCTAAATTTGGAAAAGTGTCCCCCGGGGGGGGGTTCAAAATGGGGGGATGGACACCGGAGGAGCATAACATCAATAAGTAGTCACAGACCTTTCCAACGATATCTCACATGAGGGGTCTTGGCTAAATTTGAAAAAGTGTCCCCCGGGAGGGGCAAATTGGGAGAGACTGTCACCGGAGGTGCATAACATCAATAAATAGTCACAGACCTTTCCAACGATATCTCACATGAGGGGTGTTGGCTAAATTTGGAAAAGTGCCCCCGGGGGGGGCAAAGTGGTGGTGGGGACACCGTAGGTACGTAACATCAATAAGTAGTCACAGACCTTTCCAACGATATCTCACTCGAGGGGTCTTGACTAAATTTGAAAAAGTGTCCCCCAGGGGGGGCAAAGAGTGGGGGGACTGTCACCGGAAGTGCATAACATCAATAAGTAGTCACAGACCTTTTCAGCGATATCTCATAAGAGGGGTACTGACTAAATTTGGAAAAGTGTCCTCCGGGGGGCAAAGTGGAGGGGGGCAGCCACCGGAAGTGCATAGCACTAATAAGTAGTCACAAACCTTTCTAACGATATGTCACATGAGGGGTCTTGGCTAAATTTGGAAAAGTGTCCTGAAATTTCATATATTATGAATAATATTTAGCGGAGGGCTCCATAAAAAAATCCGATCTAAAATGATAAAAGCGGAAAAAACTACCCTCGCAGTGGGGGCCAAATTGGGGAGGGGAGGAAGAAAGTCTCATAATATGAAAGAGTCATCCGAGAGCTTACCGACGACATATCACATTAGTGATGGGCGATAACGAGATGTTTTTCTCGATTTTCTCGATTGTATGGACATCTCGATATTTTTCGATTGTATAAATTTTTTCTCGATGACTACAGTTTGCAAATTTCTTTTATAAATCATATATTATGTATTATATACGTCATACATTTATCAAGAATCGTCTGCGGGTGAACTGGAATGAGTCGATGTTAATAAAGACTAGGTGACTTCGACCTCTAGCGGGCCCCTCCTTTAATCGGGGCCCCTAATTTATACGTAATCTTGTAATATGAAATCACGAACAGGTTACCCGCTATATACGGCACTGATATATGATAGCAGGCGGGTGTGGTGTGCACGCACTACAAAATCTTGTAAAAAATATAATATCGAAACGAATGAACGTCGGACCAGATCTCTTGGGGGAGGGGTCAAAGCGAGCGGAGCGACACAGCAGCTGCATAATATGATTAAGTCGTCACAGGTCTTTAGGCCTTTCCAACCATATGTCACATGAGAAGTCTGGATCTGAATTTATAAAAATGCCCTCCCCGTGGGGGGAAAGGAGGGGAGGGGTGCGGGAGGTGGATAACATGAGTAAGTGGTCATAAACCTTTCCAACAATATGTCACATGAGGGGTCTCGGCTAAATTTGGAAAAGTGTCCCCCGGGGGGTTCAAAATGGGGGGATGGACACCGGAGGAGCATAACATCAATAAGTAGTCACAGACCTTTCCAACGATATCTCACATGAGGGGTGTTGGCTAAATTTGGAAAAGTGCCGCCGGGTGGGGGGCAAAGTGGTGGTGGGGACACCGTAGGTACATAACATCAATAAGTAGTCACAGACCTTTCCAACGATATCTCACACGAGGGGTCTTGACTAAATTTGAAAAAGTGTCCCCCAGGGGGGGGGCAAAGAGTGGGGGGGACTGTCACCGGAAGTGCATAACATCAATAAGTAGTCACAGACCTTTTCAACGATATCTCATAAGAGGGGTACTGACTAAATTTGGAAAAGTGTCCTCCGGGGCGGGCAAAGTGGAGGGGGGGGGCACCGGAAGTGCATAGCACTAACAAGTAGTCACAAACCTTTCTAACGATATGTCACATGAGGGGTCTTGGCTAAATTTGGAAAAGTGTCCTGAAATTTCATATATTATAAATAATATTTAGCGGAGGGCTCCATAAAAAAATCCGATCTAAAATGATAAAAGCGGAAAAAACTACCCTCGCAGTGGGGGCCAAATTGGGGAGAGGAGGAAGAAAGTCTCATAATATGAAAGAGTCATCCGAGAGCTTACCGATGACATGTCACATGACTGGTCTAAAAAAAGTTTGAAAATTGCACCCCCTCTCTCCCCCCGTGGGCCCACTCTTTCACCCCGGAATTCACACAGCCGCCACTTTAAAATTTTTATGTTCAATAAATAATATTTACCGGAAGACTGCATAAAAAACCCATATTTAAAGTGATATTTAAATTTATTATAGAAATCGGCTACGGTTTTAAAAATTTGTTCGCCCCTTCCCCACCCACCTTTGAGCGAAGAAAGGTTCATAGTATGAAAGAGTGGTCAAAGGGCTTTTCGATTATATGCCACAGGAAGGGTTCGGTAAAATTTTTAAAATTGCACCCCATGAGTCCACTCTCACGTCCTCCTCCCTCGAAATCACCCGACCCACCTTCCTCTTTGAAAATTTTATATTTAATAAATAATTTTTATCGGGGGGTTCCAGGTATGTGACATCTTGGTAGGGCTAAAATAAGAGAAACTTTGAAAATTAAAGCTTCATTTCACAGCTCATTGTCATGCCTTTTTCTCTATCTCGTTTCTTGGTACTCTCGATAAATTTTCTTACTTTTCTTCTCTGCCGAGGACGAGAGAAATCCTCGAAAAGCTTCTCATAGCGAAATGTTGAAAAGCGCGAGAGAAATCCTCGAAAGGCTTTTCATTGGGAGATTTCGAAAAGGACGAGGGTAACAAGCGAGAGGCTTCCTATCGGGAAAGGTTGAAAAGGGCGAGAGGAAACTCTCGAGAGACTTCCCATCCCGAAAGGTTTAAAACCGCGAGAGAACCACCCACCGAGCAGCTTGCCAGCTGGAAGCGTCGAAATGCTGGAAAAATCATCGGATGAGATTTGCCGAAATGCGAGATGGAAATGAAGCTTTCAGAGTCAAACTTACCGCATTTCTGGTTTAAGTCATAATTTCTCAAAGGAGTCCATCTGCTTATCCAATCTCTTTTTAGCTCACAGGCTATCTAAGCCTGAGAGCTAATGTACCCGTCGGTTCTGTGTGTATGCATGTACTGTACGTACGTACGTATGTATGTACGTAACGCGATAACTCTTGATTAAAATGTACGATTTGCTTCAATTTTTTTTATGTTCATTCTCATAAGGCGTTCCGCTGTTTACTTTTGACGGTTCATTGGTTAAGGATAAAGGGACAGAAGGGGGGCTAGTCCCCCCCCTCCTTAATTTAGATAAATAGGTTTTTCATGCAGAATTCTCCGATTTGCTCCAAATTTCGTATACCGGTTTATTATGTTAAGGAGCTTCCCTGATTAAACTTGGAGGTTCATTAGTTAAGTATGAAGAGGGTAAAGGGGGATAGACCCCCTCCTTAATTTAGATAAATGGGTTTTCATGCAGAATTATTCGATTTGCTCCAAATTTGGTATACCGGTTCATTATGTTAAGAAGTTGCCTTGATTAGATTTGGAGGTTTACGGGTTAAGTATAAAGGGGGAGAAGGGGGCTAGACCCACCCCCACCTTAATTTAGATAAATGGGCTTTTCATGCAGAATTATTTGATTTGCACATAATTTGGTATACCGGTTTATTATGTTAAGGAGCTTCCCTGATTAAACTTGGAAGTTCATTGGTTAAGGATAAAGGGGGGAAGGGGGGGCTGGTCCGCCCCCCCCCTTAATTTAGATAAATGGGTTTTTCATGCAGAATTATTCGATTTGTTCCAAATTTGGTATACCGGTTTATTACGTTAAGAAGTTGCCTTGATTAGATTTGGAGGTTTACGGGTTAAGTATAAAGAAGGAGAAGGGGGGCTGGTCCCCCACTTAATTTAGATAAATGGGTTTTTCATGCAGAATTACTCGATTTGTTCCAAATTTGGTATACCGGTTTATTATGTTAAGGAGCTTCTCTGATTAAACTTGGAGGTTCATTAGTTAAGTATAAAGGGGTGAAAGGGGGGTAGACCCCCTCCTTAATTTAGATAAATGGGTTTTTCATGCAGAATTATTCGATTTGCTCCAAATTTGGTATACCGGTTTATTATGTTAAGGAGCTTTCCTGATTAAACTTGGAAGTTCATTGGTTAAGGATAAAGAAGGAGAAGGGGGGCTGGTCCCCCACTTAATTTAGATAAATGGGTTTTTCATGCAGAATTACTCGATTTGTTCCAAATTTGGTATACCGGTTTATTATGTTAAGGAGCTTCTCTGATTAAACTTGGAGGTTCATTAGTTAAGTATAAAGGGGTGAAAGGGGGGTAGACCCCCTCCTTAATTTAGATAAATGGGTTTTTCATGCAGAATTATTCGATTTGCTCCAAATTTGGGATACCGGTTTATTATGTTAAGAAGCTGCCTTGATTAGATTTGGAGGTTTATTGGTTAAGTATAAAGGGGAGGGGCTAGTCTCCCCTTAATTTAGATAAAAGGGTTTTTCATGCAGAATTATTGGATTTGCTTCAAATTTAATATACCGATTTATTCCGATATGGCGCTTCCTTCATTAGATTTGGAGGTTCATTGATTAAGTATACAAGGGCGAAAAGGGGGCAAGTCCCCTTAATTTAGATAAATGGATTTTCATGGAGAATTATTCAATTTACTTTAACTTTTTTTTCTATGTTTGTTCTGATAAGGAGCTTTCCTGATTAGATTTGGAGGTTCATTAGTTAAGTATTAAAGGGTTAAAGGGGTTAGACCACCCTTAATTTAGCGATATGTTCCTTTTTTTCATGCAGAATTATCTGATTTGCTTCAAATTTGATATACTGATTTATTATAGTTAAGCAGTTTCCCTGATTAGATTTGGAGGTTCATTGGTTTAGTATAAAAGGGGCAAACGGGGGATATTTCCCTTCATTTATTTTTTGAGGGACATTATTCTTTGAAATAAGAGTATAATATACAGTTAGTGTTAATAACCTGTGAGCTCAATGTCATCAGTTTAACTGGCACTTATCATTTTATTGCTATTAACCGATGTGGGTTATGAAGCATAGTGGTTAATGTATTCAGTTCTGTATAGTCCTAGTTTCAAACTTTACTGTTAAATTTAGTGTCATTTTGCCACGAATTTTCAATGTTTTTCTTATTTTAGCTCTGTCAAGCTGCCCCATAACTGGAGACTCAGATAAATACTATTTATTAAATATAAAAAGTTCAAAGAGGAAGGTGAGTGAATTCTGGGGTGCGCGAGAGTGCACAAAGGGAGGGGGGGGGGCGGGTAATTTTCAAACTTTTACCAAACCTCTCCTTGACATATCATCGGAAAGTCCTTTCACCACTCTTTCATGTTATGAACCTTTCTCCTCCCAGAGTTGAATTCCGGAAGGGGTTCGGGGGGGGGGGGAGCGGTGCGGGGCTGACTTTTTTTTTAATTGTAGAGATTTCTACAATAAATATCATTAAATGAGGTTTTTTAATGGAGCTCTCCGATAAATATTATTTATTAAATATAAAATTTTAAAAGTGCGGTTGCTTGATTTCCAGGTATATTCTAGGATAAAAGGGGGAACCCACGTGGGAGGGGTAGATTTCAAACTTTTTTTGGACCAGTCATTTGATCTATCATCGGAAAGTTTTCGGTTATCATCGCAAAGTTACTCTTTCATATTATGAACCTTTCTTCTTCCTTCCTTAGTTTGGCGCCCCGAGAGAGGCACTTTTCGAACTTTTTTGAAATCGTAGCGTTTTTAAACATTTCAGATCAGATTTTTTTACGGAGCCCTCCGATAAATAATTTTTAATATATGAAAATTTCAAAGAGAAGGATGGGGAGGGTATATTTCGGGGGGGGGGGGGCACGATAATTGGAATCCTGGGAGTTGGGACTCTTTTCTATCTTTTGCTGACACCCCTCACGTGATATATCATTGGAAAGCTCTGTGACTACTATTTCATTTTATATATCGCCCGCGCCCCTCCACTTACTTTGCCCCCGAGCGGGGGCACTTTACTAAATTTAGCCGGCACCCCTCATGTGCCACATCGTTGGAAAGTCCTGTGACCACTTATTCATATTATGCACTTTCCTTGCCCCTCCCTCCTACTTTGCTCACCGCGGGAGTTCGTTTAATGTATTCCAGTCGAAGACTTTATAAAAATGGGGAAATTAAAGATCCAATCTCAAATGACGTAGAAAAATCAATAAAAAAATTTGATCCCTTTTATCATCCTTTAGTTCATATTTTTGCCATTAGGGGGTGCTTTTGATTCTTATTTCTTTGGCCATTTTGGTACTAATTGCCGAAAAATTCTAATTTTTGATACTTAAACTCCCCGTACCGCTTCATAGCTACTCGCGTTTTTTCAGCTTTTTTCAACAAGGGGGCACCCTTACAAGACTTTTCCAGTCTTATGGCTCCTTTATAGTTTCCCTTTGGTTTGTTGTTTTTTTATTCCATCTGTTTTCAGTTACTCTATATTTAATAAAATCTGCCTTATATATATGTAAAAACAATGATTTCAATAATCGATTCTAGAACATCTCCTTTGTAGATTCTCGAAAGTAATCGATGACTGTATCGATTGTGTATTTTACGATAACGATTTTTTTCGATTGGTAAATTTTCGAGAATCGCCCATCACTAAGACCTATCACTACTATGAAATTGTCGGCCAGAATAATAGCTAAGTTTTCCAATAACTGTTTTTAGCTTTTCTCGTTATAATCGATTGTAAAACATCTCGATTGTAGATTCTATGAATTAATCGATGGCTGTATCGATTGTGATTTTTTACGATGACGATTTTTCTCGATTGTCGAATTCTCGAGAATCGCCCATCACTATATCACATGAATGGTCCAAAAAAAGTTTGAAAATTGCTCCCCCTCTCTCCCCCCGTGGGTCCACTCTTTCACCCCGGAATTCACACAGCAGCCACTTTAAAATTTTTATGTTCAATAAATAATATTTACCGGAAGACTGCATAAAAAACCCATATTTAAAGTGATATTTAAATTTATTATAGAAATCGGCTACGGTTTTAAAAATTTGTTCGCCCCTTCCCCCCCCCCCCTTTGAACGAAGAAAGGTTCATAGTATGAAAGAGTGGTCAAAGGGCTTTTCGATTATATGCACACAGGAAGGGTTCGGTAAAATTTTTAAAATTGCACACCATGAGTCCACTCTCGCGTCCTCCTCCCTCGAAATCACCCGACCCACCTTCCTCTTTGAAAATTTTATATTTAATAAATAATTTTTATCGGAGGGTTCCAGGTATGTGACATCTTGGTAGGGCTAAAATAAGAGAAACTTTGAAAATTAAAGCTTCATTTCACAGCTCATTGTCATGCCTTTTTCTCTATCTCGTCCCTTGGTACTCTCGATAAATTTTCTTACTTTTCTTCTCAGCTGAGGACGAGAGAAATCCTCGAAAAGCTTCTCATAGCGAAATGTTGAAAAGCGCGAGAGAAATCCTCGAAAGGCTTTTCATTGGGAGATTTCGAAAAGGACGAGAGTAACAAGCGAGAGGCTTCCCATCGGGAAAGGTTGAAAAGGGCGAGAGGAAACTCTCGAGAGACTTCCCATCCCGAAAGGTTTAAAACCGCGAGAGAACCAACCATCGAGCAGCTTGCCATCAGGAAGCGTCGAAATGCTGGAAAAATCATCGAGATGAGATTTGCCGAAATGCGAGATGGAAATGAAGCTTTCAGAGTCAAACTTACCGCATTTCTGGTTTAAGTCATAATTTCTCAAAGGAGTCCATCTGCTTATCCAATCTCTTTTTAGCTCACAGGCTATCTAAGCCTGAGAGCTAATGTACCCGTCGGTTCTGTGAGTATGCATGTACTGTACGTACCTACGTACGTATGTATGTACGTAACGCGATAACTCTTGATTAAAATGTACGATTTGCTTCAATTTTTTTATGTTCATTCTGATAAGGCGTTCCGCTGTTTAGTTTTGACGGTTCATTGGTTAAGGATAAAGGGAGAGAAGGGGGGCTGGTCCCCCCCTCCTTAATTTAGATAAATAGGTTTTTCATGCAGAATTCTTCGATTTGCTCCAAATTTCGTATACCGGTTTATTATGTTAAGGAGCTTCCGTGATTAAACTTGGAGGTTCATTAGTTAAGTATGAAGGGGGGAAAGGGGAATAGACCCCCTCCTTAATTTAGATAAATGGGTTTTCCATGCAGAATTATTCGATTTGCTCCAAATTTGGTATACCGGATCATTATGTTAAGAAGTTGCCTTGGTTAGATTTGGAGGTTTACGGGTTAAGTATAAAGGGGGAGAAGGGGGCTAGATCCCCCCCTTAATTTAGATAAATGGGCTTTTCATGCAGAATTATTTGATTTGCTCATAATTTGGTATACCAGTTTATTATGTTAAGGAGCTTCCCTGATTAAACTTGGAAGTTCATTGGTTAAGGATAAAGGGGGAGAAGGGGGGGCTGGTCCGCCCCCCCTTAATTTAGATAAATGGGTTTTTCATGCAGAATTATTCGATTTGCTCCAAATTTGGTATACAGGTTTATTACGTTAAGAAGTTGCCTTGATTAGATTTGGAGGTTTACGGGCTAAGTATAAAGGGGAGGGGCTAGTCTCCCCTTAATTTAGATAAAAGGGTTTTTCATGCAGAATTATTGGATTTGCTTCAAATTTAATATACCGATTTATTCCGATATGGCGCTTCCTTCATTAGATTTGGAGGTTCATTAGTTAAGTATACAAGGGCGAAAAGGGGGCAAGTCCCCTTAATTTAGATAAATGGATTTTCATGGAGAATTATTCAATTTATTTTTTATACAATTTTTTTTCTATGTTTGTTCTGATAAGGAGCTTTCCTGATTAGATTTGGAGGTTCATTAGTTAAGTATAAAAGGGTTAAAGGGGTTAGACCACCCTTAATTTAGCGATATGTTCCTTTTTTTCATGCAGAATTATCTGATTTGCTTCAAATTTGATATACTGATTTATTATAGTTAAGGAGTTTCCCTGATTAGATTTGGAGGTTCATTGGTTAAGTATAAAAGGGGCAAACGGGGGATATTTCCCTTCATTTATTTTTTGAGGGACATTATTCTTTGAAATAAGAGTATAATATACAGTTAGTGTTAATAACCTGTGAGCTCAATGCCATCAGTTTAACTGGCACTTATCATTTTATTGCTATTAACCGATGTGGGTTATGAAGCATAGTGGTTTATGTATTCAGTTTTGTATAGTCCTAGTTTCAAACTTTACTGTTAAATTTAGTGTCATTTTGCCACGAATTTTCAATGTTTCTCTTATTTTAGCTCTGCCAAGCTGCCCCGTACCTGGAGACTCAGATAAATACTATTTATTAAATATAAAAAGTTCAAAGAGGAAGGTGAGTGAATTCTGGGGTGCGCGAGAGTGCACAAAGGGAGGGGGGGGGGCGGGTAATTTTCAAACTTTTACCAAACCTCTCCTTGACATATCATCGGAAAGTCCTTTCACCACTCTTTCATATTATGAACCTTTCTCCTCCCAGAGTTGAATTCCGGAAGGGGTTCGGGGGGGTGGGGCGGGAGCGGTGCGGGGGTGACTTTTTTTTAATTGTAGAGATTTCTACAATAAATATCATTAAATGATGTTTTTTAATGGAGCTCTCCGATAAATATTATTTATTAAATATAAAATTTTAAAAGTGGGACTGCGTGATTTCAAGGTATATTCTAGGATAAAAGAGGGAACCCACGTAGGAGGGGTAGATTTCAAACTTTTTCTGGACCAGTCATTTGATCTATCATCGGAAAGTTTTCGGTTATCATCGCAAAGTTACTCTTTCATATTATGAACCTTTCTTCTTCCTTCCATAGTTTGGCGCTCCGAGAGAGGCACTTTTCGAACTTTTTTGAAATCGTAGCGTTTTTAAACATTTTAGATCAGATTTTTTTACGGAGCCCTCCGATAAATAATTTTTAATATATGAAAATTTCAAAGAGAAGGATGGGGAGGGTATATTTCGGGGGGGGGGGCACGATAATTGGAATCCTGGGAGTTGGGACTCTTTTCTATCTTTTGCTGACACCCCTCACGTGATATATCATTGGAAAGCTCTGTGACTACTATTTCATTTTATATATCGCCCGCGCCCCTCCCCTTACTTTGCCCCGAGCGGGGGCACTTTACTAAATTTAGCCGACACCCCTCATGTGCCATATCGTTGGAAAGTCCTGTGACCACTTATTCATATTATGCACTTTCCTCGCCCCTCCCTCCTACTTTGCTCCCCGCGGGAGTTCGTTTAATGTATTCCAGTCGAAGACTTTATAAAAATGGGGAAATTAAAGATCCAATCTCAAATGACGTAGAAAAATCAATAAAAAATTTTGATCCCTTTTATCATCCTTTAGTTCATATTTTTGCCACTAGGGGGTGCTTTTGATTCTTATTTCTTTGGCCATTTTGGTACTAATTGCCGAAAAATTCTAATTTTTGATACTTAAACTCCCCTTACCGCTTCATAGCTACTCGCGTTTTTTCAGCTTTTTTTCAACCAGGGGGCACCCTTACAAGACTTTTCCAGTCTTATGGCTCCTTTATAGTTGCCCTTTGGTTTGTTGTTTTTTTATTCCATCTGTTTTCAGTTACCCTATATTTAATAAAATCTGCCTTATATATATGTAAAAACAATGATTTCAATAATCGATTCTAGAACATCTCCTTTGTAGATTCTCGAAAGTAATCGATGACTGTATCGATTGTGTATTTTAAGATAACGATTTTTTTCGATTGGTAAATTTTCGAGAATCGCCCATCACTAAGCCCTATCACTACTATGAAATTGTCGGCCAGAATAATAGCTAAATTTTCCAATAACTGTTTTTAGCTTTTCTCGTTATAATCGATTGTAAAACATCTCGATTGTAGATTCTATGAATTAATCGATGGCTGTATCGATTGTGATTTTTTACGATGACGATTTTTCTCGATTGCCGAATTCTCGAGAATCGCCCATCACTACTCGATATACTGTCGGGTTTACAAAAATGAGAGTAAAATCGATTTTAATTGGCAACTAGATTTTGTTATTAGATATTTGAGAAATTTAATTTTTGGAGTTACCTGTTTTGTCCATTATTTATACCAGTCAATCCAACTTGAGCTATCCAGTTTAATGATGCTTGGTATGCTGTCGGGTTTACAAAAATGAGTGGAAAATCGATTTTATTTGGCATCTAGATTTGTTATTAGATATTTGAGAAATTCAATTTTTGGAGCTACCTGTTTCGCCCATTATTTATAACAGGCAATCCAACTCGAGCAATCCGGTTTAAAGATGATAAATGTACTACCCGGTATACAGGGCTTACATTAAAATCGTTTTTAATTGCAACTCAAAGAGATTTTTCTATTATTAGATATTTGAGAAACTTATTAGATATTTGAAAAATATATTTTTGGAGCTACCTGCTTTGCCCATTATTTATACCAGTCAATCCAACTCGAGCTAACACATTAGTAAATATAATACTGCAATGATACATCGCTTACATCGTTTCTCTAAATCAGGAAATACATTACCACAGATATATTTTCTGTGATTGAAGTTGGAAAAATAGGACCAACGTAGCGGGCGTTGCCTGCTAGTAGTATATATATACTTAGATAGTATATTATAGTAGGCTATGCCATTGCGTGTGTCTCACTTGGTACCATGCATTTTTCTTCATTGCTCCATGATTGTTATAATGTTCAAGAATTTAATTTGTTCTCACGAGCTCTGTTTTAAAATATTCGCACACAGCAAATGTCTAATTTTAATTTTAAATTAATTTATTGTTTAGATTTATTATCAAAAATTTAACAGCAGATATTTTGGTTAATCAAGTATTTTGTTTATGTTATAAAAGACAATAAGCATAGAAGTTTGCTGGTAAATAAAATTGACAAGTACAGCATCTCCAATTTTAAATACTTCAATTGTCAGTTATGATTAATATAAAAAATGGCATAATCAATACTCTTGTATTAACATGTGACTATTCTGATGAAAATACTTATGAAAAAGGAAGCGCTTCAGAAAGCAATGTTACATCGACAGGTAACGACACTGCTGAAAATGTTTTCAACATAGAAAATATTGCTGCCCGAATTTTCACATTATCAGGTAATCACCCTACTCAAAATAATTTGAATTTTAAAAATGTGGCTGTCAGCACGTTAACGTTACCATGTAACTATCCCAAGCAAAATGTTTTCAACTTAAAAAATTTGGTTGTTAACAATTTCGTTTCAAGATGTAATCACGCAGATCGAAACGTCTTCAACCTGCAACATTCCAGAATCGGCAATCTTGGCTACAACACACAACGATTCAGATCAAGGCTATCTAAAGAATCCGTTCAAGAATCGTCCGAAAGAGATGCTACAGAAGGAGATCCTGAGAATGAAGATTCTTCTGAAGAAGATTCAACAGAAGTGAAGGATTCAGACAAAATAATAAAATGAATAAAAACAGGATTTCATTAGATTTTCTGTATTAGAGGGTATATACAATATTTCAATAGGTATAGTTCAAGTTGAAATTTTTAATTAAAAACAATACATATGCAATAGTCTAAAATGTTTTACAGAAGGTGAATTTTGTAAAAAAAATATGGTTCATTAAAGAAATTTTTTTGTCGAAATCTAATCTAATATTTTTGAAGTCTGCAGCGTTTTCGGAACAGATGTTATATATTCCCGCGACTGCCATCATGGATTTTTTCTTGGCGTGAAAACCCCTTTTCTGCCAAGTAAATGTCGCCAAGCAGATTTATGCGCATGTTAGGCTTAACGAAGTTGCAAGAACACTTCACTCGTCGGGGTTGCTTTATCTTTAAACGCCAACAAAACATAGCCGAGAAATAAAAAATACGAACGCGGGAATATATAACATCGGTACTTCTTAGATATCCCGTCGACCAAATTACTGTCGCCAAATTGTAAGATTAAATGCCAATAATGGTTGCCATTAATTAATTCTAAGATTAAATGCCAATAATGGCCAATAAAACCATTAATTCGATGTTTTATTCGTATTTTTATTAATATTTTACTAATTTATTTGTTCTTTCGTTATTTAAAATAAGAATGATGTCAATGTGTATAATTTGGCGAGTGGTTTTGGCAATTTATATAATTTCACGAAATTGGTCGACGGGATAACTAAGAGGTACCATAACATCTAAGCCGTGTTTTCTTACAGTTTCATTATGTCATTTGTAATTGGGTCCACTTCCAAGTTGGCGTTAAATGTTAGGAGAAGAGTTCCGTATCCTATTCCGGTTGACCAAATGACGAAGGAATCAAAAATGGCTCCAATAGGCAGTTTTAGCATCTTTCCAAAATTTTCAAGATAGCGGAAAAAAGTGTTTTTTAAATGTTTCTAAACATATATTTTTGGCACATGTCATATACGCACTACGTTGGCGGGATTTATTTCTGACGCCAATGTCATATACGCACAACGTTGGCGGGATTTATTTCTGACGCCAATGTCATATACGCACTGAGTACTTAACTGGCGCAAAAGTGTCGTTATTTTGCTTGATATGGTAACCCGGATGTTGTTGTTTACTTATTAATAAAAAATTGTTTATTTACTTTTCTTTTCTTTTAAAAAGTTATATGAATAGTTTTGTTCTATAGTTATTAGCCACAGGGACGGTATGCTATTTCTTTCTCCCAGCTTATTTTGTCTCCAAAAAATAACATTAGCTTACAGAAGGCAGCGATAAGCAAAGTAGATGTATCATTGTGCGATTAAATGCTCTATAGCAATTTTTTTAATTTCTAAGCATCGCACATTTAAATTTTTATACCATCGTATTGGAAAAAAAAGTACTTTTAAATGCAATTTGTTTGAAAACTGTATCTCCATTTATTTTTGAAATATTAATTTTTTTGTAGTTTTAGCACCATTTGTTTCCTTTTGGCAACTCAAGTACTCCATTTATACAGAAAGTAAAGGGAAAATAGTTGAAAAATAGCAATTATATCTTTTTGTTGCCATTTTCTCATAACAACTGAAAGAAAATGTAATTAAAATACATGCTATTTTGGAAAAATATAAACGAATAATTTCGTTAAAACTTGGAGCTATTATAAATTATATTTAATTTTAAGTATCTGTAAACGCTTTAAGTGTGACCTCAGTCATGACGTTTTGGTTGGAAACTGACTCCAAACAAACGGTTGCTATGCGTCATTTCTTTTTAAATATAAATTGTGGAAAATGTTACCAGTGCATATCAAGTATTAAAACACTTAGATGTGAGATATAGATTTAAGATATAGCTGAAACACACAAACAAAATATAAAATACAACATAGCAACCGTTTGTTTGGAGTCAGTTTCCAACCAAAACGCCATGATTGACGTCACGACTGAAATCGTCTATATTAATGTTACAAAAAAATGAATGCCTATGAATCATTAAATTTTTTTTGTCGAGTTTCTTTAATGAAGGCATCTTTTTGCTGCATTTGTGTATTATTTTGCGATAGTTACATCCTTATACATGCTTTACTGTAGATGTTTAAGAGTGGATCGTAAATGTGGAAGTCTTAAGCGGATGCGAATGACGTCATTTTAGATAAAATAAAAGTGTGTGCTTTAAGTCTTAAAATTGAAATAGGTTTTGTAATATTTATATATACATATTTTTTTTTTCCTCGGGGGCGACACTAATTTCTGAAAAAGCAGAATTCCTGTTTTCTAATTTATTAATTTAATTAATAAATTAATACTAATTTATTAATTAAACTTTTTTGGCACTTTTCGGTTAGTCGGGCGCCAGTGTTCTATAGATATGTATATATACATATACATTTATATATATTGTATATGTACACACACACATATATATGTATACATATAGCTTCTATATATGCATAAATATACATGTATATGTAGATATAGATATACATACATATGTATATAAAACATTGGCGCCCGTCTAACCGAAAAGTACCCTCTTTTTTAATTATTCTTATTCCCCTTTTAAAAATATATATGTAACTGGTATTCGAAAACGAGGTTTTTGCCAAATTGGCGTCAGAAAAAATTGCGCCAACGTTGTGCGTATATGACATCTGTGCCGTATTTCTCAATTATAAACGTTACATATGTGTATTAGTTTTATGTATATTGTATATGTAATTATATTTAGATATAAACACATAAAGAAATACAATGGACATGTATATATACTTATATTTTTATACATTTATATGTTTCACTAGGGGGCTCTGCCCCCTGCAAGCTACGCTCGCCAACCCCCGTTCAGACACTGCAGAATCTAAAAGCACGCTAATCTGATCGGTTTTAAAAAGATTAGAGAAGATTGAATTATACTGAAAAAACCTGTAGCGATCTCCCTGTAAACGGGTTTCCATTCAATTCCCTTTGATTGGAAAAATTTAAGGTAGAATCAGTTGCTGTTAAGACATCCAATGGTTGTTTTCGTGTTTGGTTAAAAAAGATCAGTTAAACATTTGAAAAGAAGCTAAAATAAAATGAATTAAGTAAACAGAGTCTTTGCCTCCCGGTATTTCTTAACAGCGTTACAAAACGATTGACATAATACAATTTACTGTTTTTTCCCCTTCAAGGACGGTGGTTCATTTTTGGACCACTTAATTTTAATTCTTAAATGCCGCATTGGCACCAGAATATTGGAATGAAAATTTTCCTTTTATTAAGTAAGTGAACAAAAGCATTTTCGTATTTCGAAATTTGTTTGTAAATTTTGGTGACATTCACTGATTTAAACATTTTACTAATAGAAGTGCCTTGTCCGTGTAAGGGTTAAACGCATATTAATGTATTTATTATTTTAAATTTTCCTTTCTCTTTTAATGTTCACATGTAAATAAAATTTTCAAGACATAATTTTCAATATTTTCCTGCTTTTAACACTTACTCATTTAATAGAAATTTTAAAGGTTTTTTTTTCTGTGTTTAATAGTTAATTTGACGATTCTAGAACACGAAACATATAATTGCCCGTGTGAGAAGCAGTTCACGTCTAGATCTAAACCTCAGAATTCTAAGGCTTGGCCCTAAGCTTTGTTGATGGAGATTACAAACGCCAATCAAATGGGTAATTGCAATCTCTTAAATTGAAATTGCGCATCCATTGGAATCAAAGGAACGTGAGGAATGAGGACATCTTCACCTTTTAAAGGTACCGTCAAGATTGTTGCTTCTACGAAGTTGCTCATTATTTTTTACTATACTATATCATGTGACATATGACATATATTTATCATACTATATCTGTGCAGATATAGAGATTGTCTGATTTGACGATTCTAGAACACGAAACATATAATTGCCCGTGTAAGAAGCAATTCACGTCTAGATCTAAACCTCAGAATTTTAAGGCTTGGCCCTAAGCTTTGTTGATGGAGATTACAAACGCCAATCAAACAGGTAATTGCAATCTCTTAAATTGAAATTGCTCATCCGTTGGAATCAAAGGAATGCGAGTAATGAGAATATCTTCACCTTTGAAAGGTCCTGTCAAGATTATTGCTTCTACGAAGTTGCTCATTATTTTTTTCTGATTTTTTTTAATATTTCGCAACATCGTAATTGGCAGGCCGATTGTCAATTGCAGTACGTGTGGTGGCATCCCTTGCAGATCTAGTGAATTAAAAAGATATGTGCCGATTTTAACTTATGACATTGAGCTCACAGGCTATTCACACTATTTGTATATTATATACTCTTATTTCAAATAATAATGCCTATTCAAAAATAAAATAAGGGGATTAACCCCCGCTTCCCCCCTTTATACTAAACCAGTGAACATCCAAATCTAATCAGGGAAACGTCTTATCAAAGTAAACCGGTATACCAAATTTGAAGCAAATCGGATAATTCTGCATCAAAAACCTATTTATCTAAATTAAGAGGGGGATTAGCCCCCGTTCACCTCTTTATACTTAATCAATGAACCCCGAAAACAAATCAGGGAAGCGCCTTATCAGACAGAACGTATTCACAAAATTTAAAGCAAATCGAATAATTCTACATGAAAAACCAATTTATCTAAATTAAGGGGGGAATTAGCTCCCCGTTCCCATTTGCACAACGAATAAAACACCAAAACTTATCAGGAAAGCACTTTCTCAGAATGAACCTATTTACAAAATTTGAAGCAAATCAAATAATTCTGCATGAAAAACCCATTTATTTAAATTAAGTGAGGTTTATCCCCCCTCGTTCCCCTTTTATACTTAACCAATGAACTCCCAAAACTAATCAGGGAAGCCTACAAAATTTGAAGTAAATCGGATATTTCTATCAAGAGTTATCACGTTACATACATACGTACATACAGAACAAGCATATTATCTGTCAGTCTTTAATAGCCTGTGACCTAAAAGAAAAAAGAAACACGAACTAAAAAAACAAAGAAAAAACAAATATCATAAACAATACTGATGAAATATTTCATTAATGTGTCCCTCCGAAAGCATGGGAGTTGCATAATATGAAAGAATGGTCAATTGTCTTTCTAATGATATACCACATAATGGGTGTCGAAAAATATTTAAAAAGTGCCCCGGGAGATGAAATTGGGGGAGGGGGATGAGAGGTTCATAATAGTAATAAACACTCAATAGTAATAAACACTCAATAGTAATAAACACTCATTCAAATGCAACGCAATCGGTGAATTTCAAAGAAATCGGCGAAGAACTTTCGGAGGTTTAAGATTTCGTACAAACGAATATTTACATTTTTTAAATATAGAAATGTGCCCCAACGGGGGGAAAGTGAGATGAGGAGGATGGTAGGTGCATAATATGAATGAGTAGTCAAAGGGCTTTCTAATGATATGTGACATGACGTGTGTCGAAAAAAAATTAAAAAGTGCCCCCTGGTGGTGGCGAGGAAATTGGAGGAGAGAGGAGCGAGGTTCGTGATAGGTAGATAAAAACACGTGCGTATTCGAATGCAACGCAATCCGTGAATTTCAAAGCAATCGATGAAGAACTTTCAGAGGTTTAAGATTTTGTACAAACGAACATTTATATTTTTATTTATATAGAATTGTGCCTTCACGCGGGGAAAGTGAGGGGAGCGAGATGCGAGGCACATAATATGAATCAGTAGTCCAAGGTCTTTTTAATGATATATCACATAATGGGTTTTGAAAAAATTTTTAAAGCGCCTCCTGGTGGGGCGGTGGCAAATGGGTGGTGGGAGAGCGAAGTTCATATTAAGTATATAACAACACTTCCGTATTCGAATGCAACTCAATTCGTGAATTTCAAAGCAATCGGTGCAGAACTTTCGGAGATTAGCGATTTTGAACAAACGAACATTTACATTTTTATTTATACAAGTTGGAACCCGTCGAAATTCGACGAATTAAAATGTTTAGAATGGAATTGTTAGATCGAATTTATGATAAACCTGAAAAATAATTACAATAAAAAATTCATCTTGAATTGGTTGTCTAACTCTTAAATAATGTTTTTAACCTAAAATTACCCAAATTAATATTGTTTCCACAAACTTCAACTGCTTAAATTATTGAAAAATTAAACTGTATTAGAATACGTAATCAAGATGAGTAATTATGTTGAAGTTATCGATTGAGGCTCTTATGTTTGTTTATACGGGATGAAAAATCAGTAAAAAGGATTTAGCTTTGACACATCATAAAATTTTCTCCCATAAAATCTAAACAGCACGTTATTTTCACATTCTCAAAAGTTACATACGCACCACTCAAAATCACAATTTAAATTATTTTAACCCGCAATACATTATTAATGAATGTATTTCCAAACTTAAAGTCACGTTTGTCCGATACAACTTTTCATGTGAACATTCGCGCAAAGTTTAAGTTCTAATCTCAGTACCCGCGAAAATTTACCATTCAGAAATTTGCCTTTACTTGCCATAGTATTGGCCATTTAGTATTGGTCAAATATTTAGTTTTATCAAAGAAAATGATCGTTTTGTTTTAAATATGACATCATTTTTACTCACTGAATAATTTTGCCTAGCGTCTCAAACTCAGAATATTCATTTACTCAGTAAAAATATTGAAATATCTTCTTCAATCTTTTGATTTTATAAAGAAGAATGCGTGTTTTTTTTTTTTGTTTTTTTTTTAATGGCTGACGTCATTTTCTGTTCAAAAATTAGAAAAAGATTACTTTTATTTGCAATGTCAAAATGGCATCAATAAGGATATAATAAATAAAAATAAATAAACCATGACTGTTTTCCCTTTACTTTTAATAGAAATGGGATACCTCAGTTGCCAGAATTACAAAATTGGTACTAAAAACTATAAAAAAATAATATCTCAAAAATAAATTGAGATAGAGCTATCAAACAAATTGCATTTAAAAGTACATTTTCCCCCCTATACGACGGTATAAAAATTGAAACTGTCCGATGTTTAGAAGTTTAAAAATTTGAAGTAGCGAAAATTGCAAAACCGAAATTTCATTTTAAATTTCAAAGTGTTGCCATTCGCAGAATGACGTATGCGTTACGCACAGATATGTTTGTCCTTTATAATATAAATAGCTTGTATAACCGTTAATTGTTCCCTTATTTTGGTACTAGCAGACCCACCCGACGTTGCCCTGGCCCGTGATGAATGAACCTCAAATTTGTATGATTTTGTACCTTTAATTCCCTTTTGTCTGAATTTATATTTTTAAATATAAAAAATCGCAAGAAAAATATTAAATTGAACATACGGTCTATTTTGCGTAAGTTGATTTTGGCAGTCTATGCGTACCGAAAGCGAGCGGAACTGCGACAAAACACTCAGGTTTTCACTGGTTTCGTGGACATTTTCAGACATTTTGTTTTGTAAAAAATATTTGTACCCCTCCGAACGTTTCAAAATTTTTATAGGAGATGTAAATCTGGTCTATTTATATGCTTCGATAAACATTGTGTTAAAATAAGGACGTTGACTAAAATAATAAATTAATAAATTTGCTTAATTTACTATTCGAAAATAGTGGGTAGTGCAACCTTCCACCGAAAGGGAGCGCAACAAATATTACTCCATGAAACAGTGGTAAAAGGGCTGTTATAACTTACGTGAAAATTTCAAGTCGATCGGTTAGTTCGTTTTCCAAATTTTAACGAATTCGCGTTCATTCTCTATTAAAAAAAGCGTCCCTTTTTCTTTTTAAAAGTCGATTTCTTTCCATTTCGAACAAAAAGTTCTGAATCATTTTTTTTAATTTACATATTCTTAATTAGTCTACAAATATAGACCGAGAAGCTAAAGTTTAAAATCTGTAAATACTGTATTTTTAAAATTTCGATTTAAATTTGAACTCTCATTAAAATTTTACCCTATAGTTTTTATCTTCTCTCCAAAATAAAAGTAGGTGTTTTTCAAAGCAGGGATAATGTCTGTAACTTTTAATAAGTAGCATATATCTCATGACTCCCACAAAAAACGGCATATAAAAAGTCGGAAACGCCAATTTTTAAAAAGAAATCTAGAGCCCCTCACTCCCATCCTGGAATTTCACGCACCATTCATTTTTACATTTTATCTTTTGTGTTATAAAGGTTCTTAAAGTTTCTTAAACGTTCTTAACAGATCGCCTTGCTAGATATCCTAATTTTAACAAAATTGTGTTATGTTAGTTCAACATTCCGCCACCAGCGAGCGCACTCTAATCTTAACAAAAGCTCCTTTACACAACCTATCAGTAGATATGTTACTCGAGGAGGTGGCGGTCTTCAGCAAGAATTTAAGATATTTGTTGAAATTACTATTCGGAAATAGTGGTAACTTAACTTTTGTCACATTTATATGTACTAAGTAGCATGTATCTGAGGACTCCGTCGAAAAACCGCACCTGAAACAGTATGAAACGCAGAGGTAAAAAAGAAAGAAATATTTCGCACCTCCCCTCCCCCCACCCACATGCCCGAAATTTCATGCGCCATTTTTTATAAACTTTTTCTAATGTGTTATAAACTATCTTGAAGTTTCCAGCAGATCGCTTTGTCAGATTTCCTACTTTAAATGAAACCGTGGTCTCTTAGTTCCACTTTCCACCACCAGGGAGCGCACTGTATTTTTAACAAAACTCTATCAGTAGATATGTTACTCGAGGGGGTAGAGGTCTTAAGCAAGAAATTAAGAAATTTTTGAAATTACTATCCGGAAATAGTGGTAACAAACTTTTGGCATTTTCATATTTAATAAGACTCATTTATCTCAGGACTCCGTCAAAAAAACGCACCGGAAATGGTAAGAAACGCAAAAGTAAAAAAAAAAAAAAAAAAAAAAAAGAAATCTATTGCCCCTCGTCCTCTCCCCACCTTTCCGAAATCTCACGCGCAATTCTTATATAAACTTTTTCTAATGTGTTATAAACTATCTTGAAGTTTCAAACAGATCGCCTTGTTAGATTCCTTACTTTAAATGAAATCGCGGTCTGTTAATTCTACATTCCACCACCAGGGAGCACACTCTATTCTTAGCAAAAGCGTATATGAACGAAATCTCTTCACGCAACCTACTCGTAGATACATGGATGGGGGAGGGGTCGGTCTTAACCAAGAATTTAAGATATTTGCTGAAATTACTTTTCGAAAATAGTGGTATCAAGACTTCTAAAATTTTTATCTCGAATAAGTAACATTTATGCTGTATTTTTACAAAATCGCACGCCGTTCTGAAGAATACTACAATAAAACGTAACTTGACTACCGTTTAAAATAAGCATATAATAGAAATAAACCAATTAGTGAAATTAGCGGCCCCCACTCATAAATTAAGGGTGCAAAAAGTTTTGTACGAACATCCGACATGAGTTCCCACTGCCTGCGGCACTATATAGTAGGCGGGCGATAAATTCGGAACATTTTTCTGTATTTAAAACATAAAAGAGAGCAATTAAAAAATGCGTTTAAAAATCTCTTAAAAAAAACACTTCTAAAAAAAAAATTCATTATCAGTATCAAAAATGAGAATTTAAATTCTATTAAAACTATTGATAACCGCTACAGAAGCAGAAAGCAATTGAATGCAAGGACTTATTGTTGCCAATTTCTAATTTCTAGTAGTAAAAGAGGCAGTAAGGAGTATTCTAATCTTTTATTTAACGTTTAAAAAAGACATTTCCTGATATCTAAATAAATCAGCATCAAACAGGCACCTCCAATTTTCCGTAAACCAACAAAATCGCCGATTTTTTAGCAGATATTATTGCTCAACCAATCAAAGTAGAAAAAAAAAAAAAACAGAAAACAGTGTGGCAAACAAAAAGCCTGCCAGGTTGTCAAGATGGTTGCTAGGTTGTGACGTCATTTGAAACTATTCCCTTCTCTTAAACGCTCATTGTTATTAAATGCGTTTTCAAAGCATGTATTTCACCTTCATGCTAAAATTTAATGTTTAGTTGAAAAAACAGTCACTCGTGAAACATTAAGCACTCAAATTGTTTTATTTAATTGTATCCCGGTTTAATTAATTATTTCTGCGAAAGCTTTATACAACCAACCAACCGAAAGCAAGCGGAAACAAAGAAACGTATTTTTGATGAGCGATGCTTTATGAACCAACCAACAGAAAGTAATCTGAGGGAAAAAAGGCTTACTTTTGATGAGAGTAATGCCCGAATATTAATTAATTACTCAGGTAATAATTAGAATATTAAAATTCTGAGGATATGGTGCATTAGAAGAGGCCTTGGACTCTTTTCAAAAACATTTTGAACCTCGTACGTGCCGTAGATTTTGCTAGCCATCGCACACAGACAGACACATAGACAGACAGACAGAGCGATTTGTTCCTTTATTAGTGTGGACTACTTAGTTATCTCGTAGACCAATTTTGCCAAATTATATAAATCGCCAAAACATTCGCCAAATTATGCAAATTGACATAATTTTTATTTTAAATAACGAAAGAACAAATAAATTAGTATAACATTAATAAAAACACAAACAAGTAATATAAAAATTTTGTTTTTAAAGTCAATTCCTACTTAGGTCATCAAAGAAAAATTTAATATAATCCGTTAAGCTAATATTAGTTTTTGTTGCATTAAAACATCTCAGTTTGTTGATTTTCTATAAGCAAGTAGGTTTACAATGGAAGTGTATGGAAATTTGGCGATATATTAGAGATATCGCTAAGTTGGCGTCACTTTTGGCGACTCATTTTGCTCGCCAAATTTGTCGATATATCGCCAAGTTGGCGACAAACTGGGCGGTATTTGGCGACAGAACAGGGTCCCCCTATGGTAACCCCCTTATAGATATGAAGATGCATTAAATACTTCAATAACCAATGGCCGCCATTTTGTCTCTCATGTAAAACTAAAATTAATTAATTAATGAATTAATATTTGAAAAAAACTGTATTAACATCAATTGTCATCCAGTACAAGTTTAAAAAAATTATTTCAACTTGATAGGATGAACAATAAGTATTTTATTAACGATTGAAAATTTGAACAAGATATATCTATAATAATAAGGAAAGAAGTTTGTGTGTGAGTGAGTGTGTCGACGGTGTTCTAAAGAGACCGCTGCACGTGCTACAAAATTTCGGAGGAAAAGGTACGTCTATATGTGAAGTTTTGCACCTCGAAGCCCGATTTTCGATTTTTTGATTAGATTTCTTTTTGTTTAATTTTTTATCCGATTTTTAGCACTTTTTTAAGTTTCGATGCGATTTTTCCACATCAGTGAAAAGAATACGGTTTCTTTCTTTTAACCCAATATAGTAAATTTTGTTCTCTTTTCAAAAAAGTTTATTTGGAATTCGTACAGCGATTTTTTTTATGCGGTTATTGAACAGCAGTTAATGCATCTTCATACTTATAAGGGTGTTACCATATGGGGGACACAGTTCTGTCGCCAAATACCGCCAAGTTTGTCGCCAACTTGGCGATATATCGCCAAATTTGTCTACCAAATTTAGTCGCCAAAAGTGACGCTAACTTGGCGATATCTATAATATTAAGGAAAGAAGTTTGTGTGTGAGTGAGTGTGTTGACGGTGTTCTAAAGAGACCGCTGCACGTAGAGCTACAAAATTTCGAGGGGAAAGGTACGTCTATATGAAGTTTTGCACCTCGAAGCCCGATTTTCGATTTTTTGATTAGATTTTTTTTGTTTAATTTTTTATCCGATTTTTAGCACTTCTTTAAGTTTCGAGGCGATTTTTCCACATTAGTGAAAAGAATACTGTTTCTTTCATTTAAACCCAATATAGTAAATTTTGTTCTCTTTTCAAAAAAGTTTATTTGGAATTCGTACAGTGATTTTTTTATGCGATTATTGAACAGCAGTTAATGCATCTTCATACCTATAAGGGTGTTACCGTATGGGGGACACAGTTCTGTCGCCAAATACCGTCAAGTTTGTCGCCAACGTGGCGATATATCGCCAAATTTGTCTACCAAATTTAGTCGCCAAAAGTGCCGCAACTTGGCGATATCTCTAATATTTCGCCCAAATTCCCATAGACGTCCATTGTAAAACAATAAGGATTACTTGCTTAGAGAAAATCAACAAATTGAGATATTTTAATGCAACAAAAACTAATATTAACTTAAGGGATTATATTAATTTTATTTAAGGTAATCCAAGTAAATTAAATTAGGAATAAAAGTAACATCAAACAATGCTTAGCATGCTTTCCCAAACATAAATTTTGAGAGAGCCAGCGGGTCGAAGGAATTAGATTGGAAAATTTTATCCAATTATAGTAAATTTTGACTTTCGTGATTTTTGAACTTTTTGAGATTTTTAATTCGATTTTTATGTTTCTTCGCTATCTGCTGCTATTTTTTGACATTCCATTTTTGACCTAAAGTACATTCTGCCCTCATTTCAATAAAGTTTATTCGGACTTCGTATAACAATTTTCGAATTTTTCGGGGATTATGTATTTCATTTTTAGTGTATTTTAGCGATTTCCTACCATTTTTATTAGTGAAAGGAATCAACTTTCAATCTTCGAACACAATATATAATTTTTTTTCTCTTTTCGAAATTTGTGCAGCAATTAAAATTTTTTCGCGATATCTTCGCGATATTTTTCGCAATTCGAGCTGTTTTTTGACGTACCCGGGCAACGCCGGGCAAGTTAGCTAGTCCATAATAATAAGGAAAGATGTTTGTGTGCGAGTGAGTGTGTCGACGGTGTTCTGAAGGGACCGCTGCTCGTAGAGATACAAAATTTGGGGAAAAGGTACATCTATATATGAAGCTTTTTTGACATCTTCGTAACGATAAGAGGGTTACCGTAGGGGGGGGGACAGCTCTGTCGCCAAACGCCGCCAAGTTTGTCGCCAACTTGGCGATATATCGCCAAAAGTGACGCCAACTTGGCGATATCTCTTATATTTCGCCAAATCCCCATAGACTTCCATTGTAAACCAATAGGGATTACTTGTTTACAGAGAGTGAACAAATTGAGATATTTTATTGCAACAAAAACTAATATTAACTTAAGGGGTTATATCAATTATATTTAAGGGAATGCAAGTAAATTAAATTAGGAATAAAAGTAACATGATGCAATGCTTAGCATGCTTTCCCAAACATAAATTTTAAGAGAGCCCACAGGTCAATGAATTAGATATGAAACTTTTATCCAATTACAGTAAACTTTGACTTTCGTGATTTTTGAACTTTCTGTTATTTTTAATTCGATTTCTACGTTTCTTCGCAATCAGCTGCAATTTTTTGACATTCCATTTTTGGCCTATACTACCAAAGTAATTTCTGCCCTCATTTCAACAAAGTTTATTCGAATTTCGTATAGCAATTTTTCAATTTTTCGGGAATTTTGTATGTGATTTTTAGTGTATTTTAGCGATTTCCTACCATTTTTCCACATTCGTGAAAGGAATCAACTTTCATTCCTCGAACACAATGTATAATTTTTGTTCTCTTTTCGAAATTTGTGAAAAAATTTAAATTTTATTCGCGATATCTTATTGTGATTTTCAGAACTTTTTCGCAATTCGAGCTGTTTCTTGACGTACCCGGGCAACGCCGGTCAAGTTAGCTAGTAAATAAATAAATAAATAAATATAGGAAGAGTGTGAACTAATAGTAGGAATTGAATAAGCCGTCGAAATAAAAATCACTTGATGACGTAAACACGTGTAACTTGCTTAAAGTCAAGTGAATGTGACATCTACAGACCTGCCAACCTTTGAAAATGAGAAATCGTAGCACACAAAATTAAAATTAATCTGAAGGTTGGTTAGTTGGTTTTTCGTTTTTCGCAGCCATCTTTTGACATTTGTAAAACGAATAAAGGTTTCATTCCTTCAACTCAATATAGTAAATTTTTTCCTTTGAAAATTTTTATACGATTTTTAGAGTTTCTTCTCGTTTCAAAGCGTTTTTTTTTTAAAAAGGAGCCTGGTTCCAATTTTCTAGACCAGCGCAGTAAATTTTGACGAAATTCGCGATGTTTTTTCCCGCGATCATTTCAGGATATTCACATTTTTTTTTCCCACAATCGTAATTCACATTTTTCTATCACGATTCTTTGTTGAAATCTGCACTTTTTATCATGAACTTTTGACGAAATTCGCATTTTTTTTACCGCGATCCTTTGACAAATTTTGCGATTTTTAACACGATCCTTTGACGAAATTAGTGTTTTCTTTCTACGATCTTTCGATGAATTTTGCATTTTCTTACTGATCATTTGACGAAATTCCGTTTTCTTTCTTCGATATTTTGACAAAATTTACGTTTTTACCACGATCCTTTGACGAAATTTATTTTCTTCTCCGACCAATTGACGAAATTGACTTTTTTTTACACGGTCATTTGTCGAAATTCGCGATAGTTTATCGCAACCGATCTGCAAAATTTTCGATATCTTTTCGCGACCAATTAACAAAACTCACAACTTGTTTACTACGAAATTTGCAATATTTTTCCCTCGATAGTTTATCGAAATTCGTCATTTTTTGCGCAATCTCGCGCAAAATAGGCGCAAGTCAGCGACCTATTGAATATAGACACTATTTGTTTCTGAGATCTTTGACGAAATACCCGATATTTTTACACGATCGTTTGAAGAAATTCTCAATTTTTTCCGCGATCTATTCACGAATTAATTTGGAAAAATTCCATAAAGAAAAGAAATTCGCAGACTTCCAAGAAATTTCAAAATATACTTGCAGAAGAATCATAGGTCTGTGGAAGAATTTGCAGAGTTTTCGTTATGCAGGACTTTCCTTTTCCGCATGCAAATCGTGCTATTTTGCACACTATTTCAAACCTTGCCCCTCAACCCCCCCCCCCTCCAGAAATTCTTAAAATGGCAACCCTGTTTCTAAGGAAGGGAATTCCTGCATAAATATTTACAAAAACACGATTCACTCGTGGTTAATATACATAAGGAGGGTTTTATGTTAAGAAGTTTGTTTTGCAGCCTAGATTTTTTCCCCCGTGAACGTTTTCAAAATAATGTCCGAATTTTCGGACTAAAGACAAATTTTTTAAAACTTTTGGAAATGAATACTTTGAATTTTTGGAAATTTTAGAAAAGAATCACTCCTGAAAAATATGCTGCATGGAATAAAAACCGCAACTATAAACAAAAAATTCGTTTGTGTTTTTTGCAAAAAATCGTAGTTTATGACCTATTTTCGTAGCATCGTAGTTTATAGGTCCAAATCGTAGCAACTACGATTTTTTCGTAGCAGTTGACAGGTCTGCATTTACAATCAAACATTATTGGAATTTAATCTTATAGTTTAGCGATAGATTTTTGGTCGACGTGATAACTAAGTAGTACCCTTATTTTAAGTATATATTTGTGATTTAATAAAATAGTTCGTAAAAGTCTGTAACTTTCAAACGTTATATTTTTAAAATACTCACTTTTCTATCGACAATGTTTTTTCTTTTATTTTTTAAATGTTTCAACTCACGAGATTTTCATTTTGCGCCAACTATTATGCTTGGCGACAATGGTGTCCGTATAACGGAAAAGTACCTAAATTATAGTTATTTATTATGTTTATTTTTATTTTTATTTTTTTATATATATTAATTTTTTTATATTTTATATTTTTATGTTACATGTGAAAAAAAAAAAAAAACATAAAGATAATTGGTACTTGTTAGTTATCCCATTGACTAAATTACTGTCGACAAATTGTAAGATTAAATGCCAATAATGGTTGATCGCAAATGCCACATTCCCTTGACAACACGTGTTTACGTCATCAAATGATTTTTATTTCGAAGTTTTATTTGTATTTTTATTAATGTTATACTAATTTATTTGCTCTTTCGTTATTTAAAATAAAAAATATGTCAATTTGTATAATTTGGCGAGTGGTTTGGCGATTTATATAATTTAGCGAAATTGGACAACGGGATAACTAACAAGTACCCATTAACTATAAACGATAATTTTATAAACATCTAAAAACATATAAAAATGCACAAAAAGGGTACTTTTCGGTTAGCCGGGTGCCAATGTTATATGTACACACACACACACAATCACACACACATATATATATATATATATATGTACATATATATACACATATATGTACATATATATATATGTTAGATAATAAATCTAGGGTTTAAGGTAAATAATAGTTTAAGGAGTCTGGAACCCTTTCTCTACTCTGTCATGTTAGATCGTTCCCAGCCCAGATTTATAAAAGTTATAACTCAGCAAATACTTGCACTTGGGTTGGGCTTTATGTCACCAGATATTCCGTGGGAACCCGCTGATGCATTTTGTCGCTAGCATGAGTGTTTTGAGAATCCGAAACCAATTTCGCCAAATAATATAACTTGCCAAACAACTCGCCAAATTATACAAATTGATATAATTTTTACTTTCTTCTATCTTAAATAGAAGAAAGTATTGTAACCGAAATTTTTTTCGACTTCCGGTTTTCGACGGATTTACATGTTTTAGGGGTCAGAGATTCCAAAAAACATGTTTATAGAAAATGTCTGTCTGTCTGTGTGTCCGTCCGTCTGTCTGTCTGTCGCCATTGTACTATCAAAAAGTGGATGAAGTTATGCATAGAATTAAACCAAAATTTTATTTTAAGTTTTTGGCTATGGCAAGCAGGTCCTCCCGGAATTTGGAAAAAATTCGCCGGTAGGGGGCGCTGATATAGCAATTTTTGTGCGATTTTGAATATTGTACCATCCAAAAGTGTATGGAGTTATGCATAGAATGGAACCAAATTTTTATTTTAAGTTTTTGGATATAGCAAGCAGGTCCTCCCTGAATCTGTAAAAAAATCGCCCGTAGAGGGAGCTGTAATAGCGATTTTTGTGCGATTTTGAATATTGTACCGTCCAAAAGTGTATGGAGTTATGCATAGATTTGAACCAAATTTTTATTTTAAGTTTTTGGATATAGCAAGCAGGTCCTCCCTGAATTTGTAAACTGTAATAGCGATTTTTGTGCAATTTTTGCGCCATTTTGAATATTGTACCGTCGAAAAGTGTATGAAGTTATGCATAGAATTGAACCAAATTTTATGTGTTTGTTTTTGGTCATGTCACGAAGGTCCTCTTGGAATTTGGAAAAATTCTGCCGGTAGGGGGCACTATAATTGTGATGTCTGTACCATTTTCATTATTGTACCATCGAAAAGTGTATGAAGTTATGCATAGAATTGAACCAAATTTTTATTTTAAGTTTTTGGCTATGGCAAGCAGGTCCTCCCTGAATTTGGAAAAAAATACGCCGGTAGGGGACGCTGTAATAGCGATTTTTGTGCGATTTTGAATATTGTACCGTCCAAAAGTGTATGAAGTTATGCATAGAATTAAACCAAATTTTTATTTTAAGTTTTTGGATATGGCAAGCAGGTCCTCCCTGAATTTGCAAAAATTCGCTGCTAGGGGGCGCTGTAATAGCAATTTTTGTGCGATTTTGAATATTGTACCATCGAAAAGTGTATGAAGTTATGCATAGAATTGAACCAAAAAAAATTTTTAAGTTCTTGGCTGTGGCAAGGAGGTCCTCCCTTAATTTGTAAAAAAATCGCCCGTAGAGGGCGCTGTAATAGCAATTTTTGTGTAATTTTTGTGCCATTTTGAATATTGTACCGTCGAAAAGTGTATGAAGTTATGCATAGAATTGAACCAACTTTTATGTGTTTGTTTTTGGGCATGTCACTAAGGTCCTCCCTGAACTTGAATAAATTCCGCCAGAAGGGGGGCGCTATAATTCCGATCTCTGTGCCATTTTCATTATTGTACCATCGAACAGCGTATAAAATTATGCTTACAAATGAACCAAATTTTTTGTGCTTGTTTTTGGCTTTGGCCAACAGGTCCTCCTTGATTTTGGAAATATTGCGCGGTAAAGGGGCTCTGTGCTAGCGATTTTTGTATATTTTTCTTGATTTTTCGTAGTTCTATTATGCATCGGCGGGAACTGGCTTCCTGCTAAGCTGGTTATTCGCAAACAGCTGATAACAACAGAATAAAGAAAAATTAATAATTTTAACAAATATCATGATATTGATTAACTCGTTTTTAGTCCGTTTAATTGACTTGAGCAGAAATTTAAGATGAAAATCAAAGTTGGTATAGTATTGAACTAATAATATTGAAATATTAACATGTGTAACTAGGTTTTGAAATATTAAGATGTATAAGATAGAAGAAAGTTTTGGGATTGGCACATCCAACTATTTATTTTAAATAACGAACGAACAAATAAATTAGTATAACATTAATAAAAATACAAATAAAACGTCGAAATAAAAATCACTTGATGACGTAAACACGTGTAACTTGCTTAAAGTCAAGTGAATGTGACATTTACGATCAACCATTATTGGCATTTAATCTTATAGTTTGGCGATAGATTTTTGGTCGATAGGATAACTAAGTAGTACCATACTGTTTTATGTGAGTTTGATTGAATGCATGATTCACACCGTCGATATGACGTCTCTGTTACACTGACATATATTTGCTTCTTAATATAGATACAGAATGATCATAACTTCATTTGTATTGAAAATGTTTTATTATTGAACATAGTAAAATCATCGATGTAACATGAATGAACAAATAAGAAGTAGAAATTTGCTCCATTGATAATTTTATAAATGCTATCTAAGAGGTTTTTTTTTATGAGAGAATATTTTCTATAGGATAATTATGCCTAACTGTTACGTAAAATTCTTTCTCATGTGAAAAAAAAAATAAAAGTTTTTTTTTTTTTTTTTTTTTTTTTTTTAAATAATGTTGGGTTTTCTCATAAGTCTTATATAAATACTATTGATATATGAGACATTCTCACAAAATTTTAACTTTCATGAATAAAAATCTGGTGAAATTAAACTTAATAAAATAACATTTTAATCTCATAGACGAATGCCTTAATGATTCAAAATAAAGAAAAAATGGTCAGCAGCGACGAGTTTTTTAATTTAACTGATGTTTAAGTTAAACTTGCGAGTTTAATTTTCTTTGACATTTTATCTTTCTAACTTTTTATTTTCTTCTAAATTTTTACTTATAATGAATTTGCATAGTACCCACAGAACATTCACATAAGAAGTAGTAACAATGTAGTATTTCCAGTACAAAATTTTGCTATAATATTGTCTTAAAGGGATGTTAAAGAAAAGATGGTAAGGGGAAAAAAAGGGACGACAAGGGATTGAAAGGAGGGTGACGATGGGACGGCAAGGTAAATTACCACCTATTTTTAGGCAAATTATGTTAAGACTAAATGACAGCTACAATGTTCATTTATTTTTAGTAACAGTTATTAACATTGGATTAAATAAAAAAAATAATTTACCGAAAAGTGCAGGAATAAACCTTGTGGACGGTAAGACTACCACTAAAGCCACGATGCTTGAAATTGATATTTAAATGCTGATTTAAATTCTGCAGTAAATTTCCTGTCAAAGAATTTTAGCCATTCTTTCTCTAGCATACTTCTGCTTGAGAAAAAAGTTGAAAAAAAATTCTCCGGCTGAATCTGAAGTGATTTTCTTTATAATTTTAGCAAGAGGGACGGCAAGGAATCTAAAATCCAGGAACAGAGTTAAAAAAATAATAACAACCTTAGAAATGTGTGCAGGTCAATTTTTTGCTACAGATTTATGTAAAACAATAGTTCCAGTTTCGGAAAAAAATTACATCGATTTACTTTTATTGAAACAATTTTATACAGACAGTTCCAAACTTAAAAATCAGCATCAGGGACACGGGGCGGTAAGGAATTTCGTGTATATTTGGACCCCCAACATCGTCCAAAACTTATTTATCTCGTTAATATTGTTATATAGTCATGCAACGGGGTGATTTCCACTATAGTTAAAAAAAAACAAGAATATATACTAAAATGAAAATTATTATTCAGGGACTTAAAAGTCAAAAAATTATGTGAAAATGCCTCATATCTACAAATAAGTTCAAATGTTACGTAATACAAAAAAAAAAAAAAAAAAAAAAAAAAAAAAAAAAGAAAAAGAAAAAAAAAAAAAAGAAAAACCCACACATTCAAGAGAAAATATAACAAAATAATAATAAAAAAAGCAATTTAACAAATTACAACGACCATTTGGAAAAAGGTTTTTTCAAAGACTAAAATTTAAGACATAAAAAATCGCACTTTGTTGATCATACATTACGTACGCCATGAATTAAACATTAATAGTGTTATTACACGTAAAAATTGCAAGCGACAGAAATTTTCTGCGACACGTCAGATTTCCTGAAACTTACGTATTATCCACCTGCAACTTACGTATTATCCAAGCATTTCATTGGCTGTTCGGGAAAAGGCTTTTCCATCGTCAGATTTCTTGGAAATCTGACGACCCATTTTAAATGAAATTTCATTCTTAAACTTCTAAACATCCCACAATATTACTTTTTACACCATCGCATAGAGAAGAAAATGTACTTTTAAATGCAATTTGTTTGAAAGCTGTATCTCAATTTGTTTCTGAGTTATTCATTTTTTTTTTTTTTTTTTGTAATTTTTATTACGTTTTTGTCATAGTGGCAACAGAAGTATCCATCTCTGTTGAAAGTAAAGATACAGATTACTGTATAGATCAATCAGGAAACAAATAAAATGCGGATTCAATCAATAAAACGCCTCAGATATGTTTTTGATTTCCTACCCTGACAGAGAACAATAACCATTTTTCCAAATGGTTAAAAAAAATACTTGTCCTATTTTCTGTTACAAGTGACATAATTTTAACCTTCAATTTACACTGAACGAAAAACATATTTAATTGAAGAGTACATTATTTTTTAAATTTCAGATATTTTAATTAGTTATTAAAAATAATTTATATTTGTAAAAATTTTTAATGTCGCATTTTTATTAATTTTTAGTGAACTAGGGGGCTCTGCCCCCTACGAGCTACGCTCGTCAACCCCTGTTCAGACACCGCAGACACTAACAGCACGCTAATTTGATCGCCTTTAAAAAGATTTCGGAAGATTGAATTATAATTTGAATCTGAAAATTATAATCTGACGTAATTTTCACCAAACTTTTCTTTCTCTTTTTAATATTCACGTCAAAATACTTTTGTTAGAAATGAAATATTATGATCATCTTAAAATGTCAAGTAAATGTCTCGCGCAATTTTTAAATTAAAACTGTTTTGCAATATTATTTTTTGTTCATTTTATGTAATAAGTGTAATATGACGTAAATTCTCCTATTTAGGACTTCTAACGCATGTTACTGAATTTATTATTTTACAATATTCTTTCTCATTTCAAATTCACGCGTAACTATAGTTTTTATGACGTAATTTTCAATGAGTTCCTGCTTTTTATATTTTTTGTTTATAATAGTCACGTGTAAAATAAATTTTTAATTTGAAGCAAACATTACTGTTTGCGCTGTTTATACAGCTGGCAACCGTTTAAATTTATACAATTTTCTAAAATCTCTCTATTCTAAAAAAAAGTAACTACCGCTGTCACCGCCGCCGCCGGTTTTGAATTTTTTGTGACCGGAGGTGTTTCTTCGTTAATATTAAGAAAAATAATGCATACAAAAATATGAAAATCGGTAGTATTATACAGAAATGTTTGATAAACACGCTGATGCAGACAGTTTTCAGATCGAAGAATTATTTTAAGAGATATTTTATGCTAAAGTTGGACAAAATCGTTCCACTAAAAAAGTTTTATAGGAGCAAAAACTGTTCATAGTAATTTAATCATTTTTAGATCATTTTATGCGTTAGAATTAGCCGGAGTGCAGATTGCATTAATTTTTTTATTTTGACTAATTTTTTGAGGTTTTATTTCTATTTTAAATTCAGATTTTCAGCATTTCTAGAGATATTTTTAACAGATTTTAGAAAGTGATATTAATTTAAACTGTTGCCAACTGTATAAACAGCGGAAGCAATAATGTTTGCTTCAAAAAAAAAAAATATTTATACGTGTAGATAAATTAAAAATTTATTTACACGTGACTATTATAAACAGAAAAAAACATTTGGAATTAGAATTAAATAATTATGTACAAAAAGCAGGAACTTATTAAAAATTATGTCATAAAAACTATAATTACACGTGAATTTTAAGAGAGAAAGGAATTTGTAAAGCAATAAATTTATTAACATGCGTTAGAAGGCTTAAATAGAAGAAATTTCGTCATATTTACGTCACATAACAGTTATTACATAAAATGAACACAAAATAATATTGAAAAACGGTTTAAATTTAGAAATTGCGCTAGATATTTATTTGATATTTTAAGAGGATACTTTTCAACTATTTTTGTTAAGAAAGCGCAAATAATATTTAATTTCTAACACAAGTATTTTCACGTGAATATTAAAAAGAGAAAGAATAGTTTGGTCAAAATTACGTCAGATTAAAAACGATTAATTTAAAATGTCTCGTTTAAAAGAACTTTCTTTTCACTTTGTTAAAAAATACCAGGAGACAAAGACTCTGTTTACTTAATTCCTTTTATATTAGCTTATTTTGAAATGTTGTTACACGTGTCTACGTCATCAAGTTATTTTTATTTCGACGTTTTATTTGTATTTTTATTAATGTTGTACTAATTTATTTGTTTTTTCGTTATTTAAAATAAAAATTATGTCAATTTGTATAATTTGGCGAGTGGTTTGGCGATTTATATAATTTGGCGAAATGGGTCGACGGGATAATCAAGTAGTACCACAACGGATTTGGCGTTAAAATTCCCCAATCAAAGAGAAATGAATAGAAATATGCTTATAGAGAGATCGCCAGTGTTTTTTAAATTATAATTCAATCTTTCGAAATCTTTTTAAAGCCTATCAAATTAGCGTGCATTTAGAGTCTACGCTGTCTGGACGGGGGTTGGCGAGCGTAGCTCGTAGGGGGCCGAGCCCCCTAGTTTGTAAAAAATATCTCTCGAAATGCTGAAAATTTGAATTTAAAATAGAAATAAAACCTCGAAAAATTATTCAAATTAAAAAACTAACTGCAATATGCACACCGGGAAATTCTGACGCATAAAATGATCTAAAAAGGATTAAATTCCGATGTACAGTTTTTCCTCTTATAAAACTTTTTTAATGGAACGATTTTGTCCAACTTTGGCATTAAATATCTCTTAAAATAATTCTTCGATTTGAAAACTGTCTGCATCAGCGTGTTTATCAAACATTTTTCTATAATACTACCGATTTTCATATTTTTGTATGCAGAAGTTTTTTTTTAATATTAACGAAGAAAGACCACCGGTCACAAAAAATTCAAAACCGGCGGCGGTGACAGCGGTAGTTACTTTTTTTTAGAATAGAGAGATTTTAGAACGTAAAGATTAATATTAATAAACTGCCATTTCTTTAATTAAATGTTTTTTTTTTTTTTTTTTTTTAAGGTTGAAGTAGCGAAAATTTTATACCAGAATCTAATATATGAAAATTAAAATTTCTCTGTCTGTCTGTAATGCTATACAAATCCTCAGTTTGGAAGCGAGAATTGTGAAATGTTACGTATATTTGTATTAAAACACGGCCAAGGCAACTAAAGTAATCGGAATCGAAATAACTTATAGTTAATTTTTAATTAATAAAAAACCACTAATTTAACGGCAATTTCTTGTCAAATTTAGATATTTTTCGTTATAGCAGTTGCCAAAAATTAAAAATCCACAATAAAATTCTTACCACAACAGTTACTTTTCTATTGCAAGAATACCACGTAAAAAAATAAAATTAAATAAATAGCTTGACGAATTTTAAAAAAGGAAATAGTACGTCATAACTTTTCTATTTTAAGATTTCCGCGTGAAAAATGAAAATGAAATAAATAGTTTGACGAATTTAAATAAGAGTGAATATTACGTCATATTTGAAATATAAAGGACGGAGTGAATATAGTATAACGCCACATGAGTGGGGAAAAAACGTATTGAAGCATGAAAAAAACCCATTTACGGAAATATTGGCGTACTTTAACATCATTGCTCCAATGATGAATTGAAATAAGTTCATTTATAGCTGTATTCTTTTGCGTCTGTTATATAAATTTATACGTTTTTATATTGGGTTTTCATTTAGTTCATGTGTCAACACTTCGACTGCTTTTTTTTAATTGTTTGTTTTATGTCGTATGTTAAATTTTGAAATTGATTTTTCAGAACAAACATTCTTCAAATTCCGGTAAAGGCTGGGCGTCTTAGCTAGTATATAATAAATTTCTGATTTATTGCATTTTCTCCTTGCATTTTTTCAATGCTATTTCTACACTACAACATCTTTTTTACTCGCGATTAATTTATTTTTAGAAAGTTATTATTAATAATTAAATTTTAAATATCATTTTCCAATTAAATAGGGTATTTTATAATATCGATTTAAACAAAAAAAATTAATGTTTTTCCCAAAGCTTACCACATTTGTGAAACGATGTAGGCGTGTTTTTAGAAATGATCTTTTTCATGCGTTTTTAATATTCAAAATGACAATTTTAAATTAAATTAATAAATCACACTAAAAATAATTAAATAACTTTAATTGCTTTTTTGCGCTAATCCTAAATTAAACTGAGCCTATTTACATTTTAAATAACTGCTTTTCTCAATTTTCTCACTCTTTAAAACCTTCGAAATAATAATTCATTCGAAGCTATGTAAAAATAAATAATAATAAAGCAGAAGAACATCTTCTGCTCTTTTGGCTATAAGAATGCTTATATTTTTATTTAAATTTGGAATAAAAAATGTCAATCTTCTCTTTTTTAAAACTCGATTTCAAGAAGTTAAAGAAGAAAATCTCAGTTTTAATTAAATAAATCATTTAGCAGGAGAAAAAGATGAAGAATTTACTTTATACCTTTTAAATGCTTTTTCACTTTTAAAAATGTTACTTGAAAATTTTTGGAGAAACAAAATATCATTGAAGAATGAATCTGTTTAAATTAATTTGAAGAATTAAGCAAAAAAAAAAAGGTTATTTTGTTATAAATAATTGAAGTTTTTGTTAGAAATGTGACACATTTAAAGGTTTTACAAATTTATGCTCGTACCGTGATAATAATTTATAACCTTTATAAACTCAGAGAAAATTACAATTTATTTTCTTGCATGCATTTAAAATAATTTAAAAATATATTTATATTTTATCATGGTTCTTATTTTCACCCTCATGGGAAATTTAGGTACTTTTAGTTATTCCGTCGACCAAATTACTGTCGCCAAATTGTAAGATTAAATGGCAATAACGGTTGATCGTAAATGTCACATTCACTTGACTTACACGTGTTTACGATATCAAGTGATTCTTTAAAAGATGCCAGGGGGATCAAACCCATGCTTCCCGGGTTACAAACTTATGGATGAAATCCTTATTATTGTTATTCCTTATTAGGTGCGTTCGTAATTATATAAATACGTAGCACCTATAGTGTCGTTCGGTCCGTCTGTCTGTCTGTCCCTCCGTCCGTCTGTACGTATAACAGAGCAAAAACTACCCAACCGAATGGTCTGAAATTTTAAATACATAATTGTTGCAAAATTTTATCGAGTCATTTCAAATTTTAAGAAAATCGGATGTATAGTTTAATGACAGGGACAGTCAAAAGTTTTCCGTTACATTGCTGCCAATGGGAAAAAATTATTGCAAGCGCATTTTAATGATGTTAGAACCTTCCGAATGATCTAAAATTTTAAATAAATAATTGCTGCAAAATTTTGTTGACTCCTTTCCAGTTTTATAAAAATTGGATGTATAGTTTAATTGCAGGGACAGTCAAAAGTTTTCTGTTACATTACGGCCAATGAAAGAAAATTATTTCAAATGCATTTAAATGATGTTACAGCCCTTTGAACAGCATGAAATTGATATGCATTTATGAAGTGCACTAAAATATACGTTCAGTACAATATGCGGTGCAAAGTATATTTATAAAACTAGTTATAGTACGAAAGCACCTCATTTGCCACGTTTGACGAGCAATTTCCAACTTGTATAATATTAACCTAAATTTCCTTCATCAAGTTCATTAGTCCAAATTAAAGTCTATTGACTAGCACAAAAAATTCATAAGATATTTGCAAGTGAATTATGGTAATTTATCCATTTTTTAGGTCCGTTCGTAATCATATAAATACCTAGAACCTATAGTTATGGTCCTTTCGTCAGTCTATCTGTCCGTGTATAATAGCGCTAAAACTACCCGTCCAAATGGTTTGAAATTTAATATATAGAATAGTCGCAGAATTTCGTCGAATCATTTCAAATTTTATGAAAATCGAGAATCAAAACTTAAAAAGGTATTAATAAATATTTTAATCATTCTATTAAATCCTATCATACTTAATTAATTCAATGATGTACTATGATAGGTATAATGATTCTAGGTTTCTAGAGTCCCGTTGTTTTCATATTACTGAAGTTAATATAGAGAGTCGTAATACATTTTGTTTTCATGCATTTTTGCATAAGAGAGCAACAACTCTTGCACCAGGATCTGAATATTTAGAAAACTCTTTCTAGTACCAACACACCACATTTTCCACGTTTGACGTGCAATTTTAGACTTGTTTTAAAAGCAAAAGAATAAACTAAGCCAACAAGGACTATATTCATATTCAGTGTAGATAATGGACAAATAACTTATAAAAGTAGTTTATCAGATGCAAATTTTGGGTTAACGAGCAACAAATTTCTAGGAATTATCCTTATTGAGTATTTTCGATGTAAATAAAAAAAAATGTTTTGGTAAATAAACTAGTCGTTGGGGACCACCGTAATATTTACCCATCATGCCTATGAATAATATAAAATATGAAAATAAAACACGTGTAAATTATTTATAAAATGCATTGCTATTCCAAAATAAAATTTAACCCTTAATTGCATGAATTATTCTTTTAGAATTGTGTTTTTTATTTTTATATTAAGGATTAGACACCAGAAATCTTAAGATAAATTTTTAACTTTATTTAGTAGCATATTTTAGTAATTTTTAGAGGATTAATATTTTTATATATATATGGTGGCTGTAAGAACTTAATTTATGTATTAAAAATTAAATAAAAAGGTGATGGAAATTTACATCACTATGCAATTAAGGGTTAAATATATTCAATACAAAGTAATTCTCTATTACTTAATTGCGGGTACTACTTGATAATCTCGTCCATCCATTTCGAGAAATTATATAAATCGCCAAACTACACGCAAAATTATATAAATTGGCATAACTGTTATTTTAAATAACGCAAGAACAAATAAATTAGTAAAAGATTAATAAAAATGGAAATAAAAATTACTTGACGACGTAACAAACACATGTAACTTGCTCAATGTCAAGTGAATGTGACATTTGCGATAAGCCATCATTGGCATTTAATCTTATAGTTTGGGGATAGTTTTTTGGCCGAACTGAATTGTGTAAAAGATACATCCTTATAACTCCAAAAATGACAATCATATTAACTAACAGTTTACTGCGTCGGATTAAGCGTCTCATTTCCAATTAAAATACATCTTTGACTTGAAATTTGAATGAAATACAGGGTCATAAAAAATCGAACAGTGTGAAAAATAGGATTACAAATATCTCGGCAACTCATTATCCGATAGACTTCATTCTTTATGCAAAATTTATGTTTGTTATTGTCTGCTATATCCACTCCTTATTATAAACAATTTCGAAAATTTTTATATACCTTTTATCAGAACAAATATTTCAGGAGTCCAAAAAAATAGTCCCGGATAATCGAGGTTAGTGATATTCAATAGGCCTCTTCCTATTATTACATACCAAGTACACACCAAATTTCAAGTGTCTATCTCAATTTGTTCGGAAGATAGAGCGTTTGCAGACACAAGGAAACACACGCAGACGGACGGCAATTTTTTTTTTTTTTTTTTTTTTCTAAAAATATTTTTTTTTTTTAATCTCCAGTGTCTGAAACGTGTAAATCCGTTACAAAAAATTTTTCGTTTTTTTAAAACGATTACAAGACTTACCCTATACTATGTATGATGGGTAAGTAATAATGGCTGGAAATTTATTCTGTCAGTTTTCATTATTTCGGAGGTAAAAGATTTTGCGGGAAGGAGAGAGTTGTAAAATCCCATGTAAGACGGATGATATACACGTACGTTTCTCTCGAGAACTACTGCAGCGATTTCAATAGTTTTGACAGTAGATAAACTATAAATTTAACATTGGACAAGGAATAAAAACAAGTACAAAACCATGCGTCAGTCACTGATTTTGAAACACTTTCCAACACTAACGGATTTTATTAAAAACTAGCTGTTTAACCCGTTCTATGCACGGGGGTTAATGAAATTAATTCTAAAACCAAAATTAAAAGTAAAATTTTGCCAAATTATCTTTATGCTATGGCAACAGACGATAAAGCGATATCTGCGGAATAAGGGAATTAATAGAATAAAAAGTTTTGTTGAAGTTTGTGAAAATGTTTTTCTTTTTTTTTTTAAAAAAAAAGGTTATAATTAAGCGCAGTTAAATAGTCTCTAATTATTTGCATGTTAGGTAAAAGAACTATCGTAATACCCGCTACAGCTTCTTAGTATTGCAACGAGGAGTACGTAATATGTACAGGTAATATGTACAGGTATACCATATATCTCACATTGCAGTAAACATTTAGAACGGGCTAGAGCGCGATTACGGGTTGAACATAAACTAGTATGTTGTAGCCATCACAAAACTTTCTTCTATAGAAGAAAGTAAAAAAGCAAAAATTCGTCAAACACATAAAAAAAATCTATTTAAAATTTTGAATTTTTTGCCCCAATCGTTTATGGGTCTCCTTCCAGCAACTCGTGTGGTAAATTTCGTAGCTCTGCGCCCTGTGGTTTCCGAGTTTTTAAGGTCACATATATACGCGCACGGATTTTAATAGGGTAGATTTTCATTTCTTCATAGAATGAAACCAGCGTTATAATTGTTGGAAAATGCACTTCCAACAATTATCGATCTTAGTCAGTCCTGTAACCGAAGTCTTTTGTGGGTCTCTGTAAATGAACCATAAATGGTAAGAATTCCATAATCTACACAAAACGTGTTATAGTGCACCTCAGTGATTTCATTATGTTTGAAGTAGTATAACATCATTAAAATGCACAGCAGACGATTTTCCCCCGTAGATTACCATGTAATGAAACAATTTTGTGTGTCAAAGTACGGTAAACGAACTATAAATGCTACTTATTCTCTACTCCTTGGGAAGCACGTTTTGGTACACATCGGCGAGCCACATATATCTCATTATGTTTGAAATATCGAAACGATTTTTCCCATAAACTACAATGTAATGGAATTATTTTGTGTTTTCTCAGTAAACCTCAATCTATATATTTAAAAGACCAGGCTGTTTTTTTAGTCATCAGCCCTGAGCTTTCTACTGAACCAATTTTGATAATTATTTTTTAAAACGAAAGCTGTTCATTTGTGGGTGTACCCGTTCTAGCTATTTTTTAATTTATTTCTACTTTTATATTTTATTTTCAATTTTAAAATCATTTTATGATATTTCTTCAAAATAGTTGCAATTGCATTACTTCCATTGTTGCATAGAAATGAGTAATAATGACGTTTACTTATTTTTATTGTGTATATCCTTATTGGTGCCAATTTGTCATTACAATTAAAAGTAACTTTTTAAACATTTTTGAACAGAAAATGACGTCAGCCTTTAAAAAAACCCGCATTCTCACACATAAATCTTTTACATTTCAACATTTTTCCGTTTATTAAAAAAATTAGAAAATATTTTTTTTCTTACCTTTATATTCAAATATATAAAATCCGATGCACAGTTTTATTTATATATATAAACCAAACTTTTATAAAAAGTATTGGGGATTTTCATTGATATGGAATGCGCAAGGGGCATTTTGAAAAGTTCTAAAATATTACGAAACATTCCTTTTTTTTCTCAAAAAAATTGTAATAAATGTATGCCATAATGCATAAAATGTACCCTTGAATAATGTTTAAAGTGTAATTTACAAAACATAAAAAAATTATTTTAAAGATCCTTCGTCCCCTTAAATAGTATATTTATTCCCTACCTAAGGAGTAGCAGATTGCACTGATTAAAATTCAGTGTTTGTAATGCATTATGAATGAAAGTTTAAAAAAAGTCTCTACATATCACTTAGTTCTTGTTTTATTGTTTTAAAGAGCAATGTTACGTTTTCTTAAGAAGTTTATTAGATGTCAATTTATTATTATTTTTTAATGTGTAGTATTTAATTCTGCAAAAGACAAAGTTTAACTTTTCTACCACGTCTAACTTTCCTTCCGTCTTTGAAAGCTTCTATCTTAAATGGTATAATTATTTCCTACTTAATGAATAGAAGATAGCACTCATTAAAATTCAGTTTTTGTAATGCGTTATGAACGAAATTTTAACAAAAGCCTCTACACATCACTCAGTTCTTATATTATTGTATTAAAGAGCAATGTTATATTTTCTTAAGAAATTTATTAGATGTAAATTTAATTTTTATAATAATGTGCAGTATTTCATTCTCCAAATGACTAAGTTTAACTTTTCTCCTACGTCTAACTTATCTTCCGTCTTTGAAAGTTTCTATTTTAAATGGTATATTTATTTCCTACTTAATGAATAGAAGATAGCACTGATTAAAATTCAGTTTTTGTAATGCGTTATGAACGAAATTTTAACAAAAGCCTCTACATATCACTCAGTTCTTATATTATTGTATTAAAGAGCAATGTTATATTTTCTTAAGAAATTTATTAGATGTCAATTTAATTTTTATAATAATGTGCAGTATTTCATTCTCCAAATGACTAAGTTTAACTTTTCTATTACGTCTAACTTATCTTCCGTCTTTGAAAGTTTCTATCTTAAATGGTATATTTATTTCCCACTTAATGAATAGAAGATTACACTGATTAAAATTCAGTTTTTGTAATACGTTATGAACAAAATTTTAACAAAAACCTCTACATATCACTCAGTTTTTAGTTTATTAAAGAGCAAAATTATGTTTTCTTAAGATATTTCCATTAAACTTGTAAATATTTGCAAGATGAAAAGACTTCCTTATTAATGAAACTTTGAAAATATTTAATTTGTAAATGGTGAAACTAACACGAAAGTGCTTCTAATTTTAAATATTTTTCTAATCGTTTAATTTTTAGGTGGTTTATTTTAACATAGTTTATTAATTTCATTTATCGAAGTTGAAGCACATCTGTTAAATGATGAAGTACACTGTTGTAAAAATAGTTTCAAACGAAATAAAATAATTTATTCTTTTTCAAAAATATAAAGGAGTTCTAAATATGTAAATTGTATGTATGTATAAATGTTGCTTGTTTAAAATTATCTTACTCGTTGCAAGTATTTCTCATTACTCTTGATAAATTAGAAGTAATAAGTATAAAGTTTATTTAAAGAAGCAAGATTTTTATCGATCAGCTCATTGGTTAGACGATTATAACGTTTATACAGGGCTACCACAGACGACAAATTTTACATTCTGTTCGCACCACTCTTTAAAAAAACATACATTTTGTAGTATATTTCTCTTTCGAATGTTGCCAAAGCGTATGTAAAAAAATTTGGTTTTGGAAAAGTGGTGCGAATTAGAATTAAAAAATTGTCGCCTGTGGCAGGCCTAATTATGTGTTATATTAGCTGACCCGCCCAACTCAGTCTGTGCAGGGGATAAAAAAATTCAAATAAATAATTACTAAAAATAATATATTGTGGAGGGTAAAATTTGCTATATTGCAGGGTTACAAAAAAGGTGGCAATTGTTTTAAAAAATGCTCGCCGGTACCTTTTATTGGTTTTATCTGTCTTTTTTGCATCCAAATTTAATCTTTTTTGACCAAAATTGGTTTTCATACAATGAAGCTTTTTAATTGTATTTTTAAGCTTTTTTAAATTAGTTTTAAGATATTTAATTTAGTTAGAATTTAATAAATAATTTTTTTAATAGTGAATGCATTAATATTAGAATAACACATGGATGTAACTGCTAGTGAATATTATTTAGAATTGCAAATATGTGAGCTATATATGAAATGGATTTGAAATGAATTAATTAACAAATATTACGCAAAATTCAATAGAAATCGTAATTTAAAATGTTTTTAAAACGCTATTCGCGCATTTCACCCTTTTGAATTTCGATTTTTTAAGCTGTTCTGCGCGACATTTTACGTTTTAGAAGTAACAGTCATGTCAAATTTCAACTTTCTATCTCTAACAATTCCACAGAAATCGTAAATTAGCACGGTTATAGAACTCTTTCTATTCATTTGACATTTTTAAATGTCGAATTATATTAGAAATAATTTTTAGCTAGCATTTGTAGCTTAAAATTAACCGCCATGCCAAATTTCAAGTTTCTAGTGTTTACAGGATAACAAAAGTCGTAATTTGGAATTTTTTCCCTCCTTGCATCCTTTTAAATTTGAAATTTAAAAAAATGTTCTGTGCGTGCAATTGTGTCTTAAAAGTAGCAGCCATGCCAATTTTTAAGTTTCTATTCGTAACAATTCCATAGAAATCGTAACTTAGAAAGTGTTTAGAACGCTTTTCGCTCATTGCACCCTTTCAAATTTCAAATTTATTAGAAACTGTTCTTAGAAACCATTTATATCTTATAAGTAATTGCCATATAAAATGCTGTAGCAAGTCTATATTGGTGCGAAGATTTTTTTCCCTCATTTTACCACCATTTCTTTTGAAATAGCTTTGGTTGTTCCAGAGATTCCATAGAAATCGTAATTTGGAATGTTTTTAGAACGCTTTTCGCTAATTTCACCCATTTAAATTTCGAATTTTTTAGAAACTGTTCTTAGAGAGCCTTTATACCTTATAAGTAACTACCATGCCAAGTCTCAAGTTTCCAGCCCCTTCAGTATGAAAAAAATTGCAATTTTAGAACGGTTTTTGCTCATGCATTCCTCTTGGAACTAAAAATCCTGTGCCCCGAGGGTAGTGGCACTAACATAAAATATAGCATCTAAAAATTGATTTTTTGTAAATGAAATATTATCATTTTTGGTTAATTATATATCTTTGGCGACCAGCTTAGTTGTCCTTAACCCCTTGAGGGGCGGTGGGATATATTATATCCCTCCTACGATTAATGAAGATTTGCGCCAGAAAATTTTTATTAAATTGTACTTTTTTAACTTTGGAGGGAAAAAGTCGTAAAATTTCTTTTCGTTATTTTGCAATAAAATGTTTTAAAGATTTCGGTGTGAATTCTACATTACAGAAACACAACTACTTGTCCCTGAAAGGGTTATGCATACTAATCATTTGCACATATTCTACTCTTCGCAATTGAAACTTGTATTCTCATATCAATTTAATAATTTAATCTTCCGCCAATTTGGGAGTGGATTCAATAAGAATAGCACAACAATTTGTACAGTGTTTTGTGGTTAAGTGTACTTCCACTTTTCAGGACACGGTGAGAGGTACAAAATATTTTGAAATTCGTTTTCATTTTTTACCTGTTAGAGATACGTAGACGATTTCAATTGCGAAAGCATTCAAATGGGATAGGAATTAAGATTATGTGGATGAAGTAGTCCTGCTATTAATATCAAAAAGTTACACTTTCGAAATTTTTATACGGTTCCTTTCGAAAACTTTTCTCGATGCTCTCATAAGCAAAATCTTAAAGATTCCAATTTTCTGTCACCAAATCTCACCACTTGTAATTTTAAATCATTAAATGTTGTAAAATTTCGCAGTTCTCGGACACTAAAAACGCGCTTTTTTGTTCTTCGAAATCACGTATGTGGACACTGCTAAATATATTCAGCAATTATCTATACTTTGGGCCTATTACCAGTTTAGCGCGATTTGGCGCTATAAACTGGGTTTGGTGACAAACTTTTAATAGTATCTGCTTTCAATTTTAACCGTATTGTTGCTTGTATCGATCATGTTTTCTAGACAGCTTTTAAATGAAAAAAGGAAAAAATACATATGAAGGCATGTATTGTGGTAATTTTGTAAAAATGATACAGTGAAACGTTTATATTTATTAAGATTCCATCAAAACGTACACATTTCATGTAAAACGCCTGACAAATGTTTAGAAAATTTTCAAACAGATCGAATTAATTTAAAACCCTTTAGCGGGTGGTATCCACGAAAAAGGACACCTAACTTTAATTCCAAAATGGACAAACGGCACAAAGAAAACTTAATTAAAATTTTACTTTTATAAAGTACGAGAAAACAAGCAAGTTCTTAATTTCTAATAAATTCGTATGAAAAGATTCTAGTGTCAGTCGACCGTTTCATCATTTTACAAACAGAATTACTCCGCGCCGGATTGGGTTAAGTGCTGCATTGCAAAATTTTATCATCCATAATTTAACCAATTAGTGCCTGAATTTTTTTTCAACTCAATATTGTGCTTAATTATAGTAAATGTTGTAAAATGAACTTAAAAAATAATAAAAAAATTCTCTTTGAAAAAGTATTTATTTAACATATAAAAATCTAAAGGTCCCAATTTTCGGACACTAGGCACGAGAAAGTAGGGGTTTTCTCCATTACTGTCTAAGCATTATATCTATGTTTTACACCATTTAATTTGTTTCGAAAAGGTTATATATCATTCGGGTTATTATTTGATTATAAATATTTCTTTATTATTACTATAAGGGGGGGGGGGGGCTGGGTCAGCTCAAGAACAAGACCCCCGTCCTCCTCACCATTAGTTATTGCCATAATAAAAATGTATATAGTAAAAATTTATAATAATCAGTAATTACTAATAGAGTATATATACCGTATATACTCACATATACTACACATATACTCACATATACCACTAACTTTTGAATGCAAATTCTGCAAAAAATCAAAAACTTGCGTATGTCGACCCCTAACTTTTTATTTCAATTTCGCACAAAATCAAACCAAAGATTTCACTTTCTAATGCGAAAAATTAGTAAGTAAACAAAAACAAATCATTGAAATTTTTTTAATAGTAAATTATTATTATTTTTATATTTTATATATTATTATATTATTTATACACATAATTAGTTGGATGTGCCAATCCCAAAACTTTCTTCTATCTTATACATCTTAATATTTCAAAAACTAGTTACACATGTTAATACTTCAATATTATTAGTTCATTACTATATCAACTTTGATTTTCCTCTTAAATTTCTGCTTTAGTTAAATTAATGAACTAAAAACGAGTTAATCTATATCATGATATTCGTTAAAATTAATAGTTTTTCCTTATTCTGTTGTTATCAGGTATTTGTGAATAGCCGACTTAGCAGGAAGTGAGTTCCCGCCTTTGCACGAGCCGCCGATGGACAATAGAACTACGAAAAATCATGAAAAGTATACAAAAATCGCTATCACAGAGGCCCTTTACCGCGCGATATTTCCAAATTCAAGGAGGACCTGTTGGCCAAAGCCAAAAACATGCACAAAAAAATTGGTTCAATTGTGTGCATGATTTTATACACTTTTCGATTGTACAATAAAGAAAATGGTACAGACATCGTAATTATAGCGCCCCCTTCCAGCGGAATTTTTCCAAATTCAGGGAGGACCTTCGTGCCGTGACCAAAAAGAAACACAAACAATTTTGCTCAATTCTATGCATAACTTCATACACTTTCCGATGGTACAATATTCAAAATAGCACAAAAATCGCTATTACAGCGCCGCCTACCGGCGATTTTTTTCCAAATTAAGGAAGGACCTGCTTGTAATAGCCAAGAACTTAAAATAAAAATTTGGTTCAATTCTATGCATAACTTCATACACTTTTCGATGGTACAATATGGAAAATCGCTATTACAGCGCCCCCTAGCGGCGACTTTTTTCCAAATTCAGATAGGAACTGCTTGTCAGAGCCATAAACTTAAAATAAAAATTTGGTTCAATTCTATGCATAACTTCATACACTTTTGGATGGTACAATGTTCAAAATCGCACAAAAATCGCTGTTACAGCGCCCCCTACCGGCGAATGTTTTCCAAATTCAGGGAGGATTTGCTTGCCAAAGCCAAAAACTTAAAATAAAAATTTGGTTCAATTCTATGCATAACTTCATACACTTCTGGATGGTACAATATTCAAAATCGCACAAAAATCGCTTTTACAGCGCCCCCTACCGGCGAATTTTTTTTCAAATTCAGGGAGGACCTACCTGCTATATCCAAAAACAATGATATTTCATAAGATTGTGTAAAAAACGTAATTTAGAACATTTTTAGAACGCTTTTCGCGCATTTTCACACCTTTTAAATATTGAATTCTTTAGAAACTGTTCTTAGAAAACATTTACATCTTATAAGTAAGTACCAAGCCAAATTTAATGTAACTAGGTCCTTCAGTAACACAAAAATCGTATTTTATAACATTTTTTCCTCCTGAACACTCTTTGGGGAAGTGACACCGACATAAAATATAGCCTATCTTGGAGCAAGGGCTATCATCATCAATTTCCAACCATTACTTTTGAAATCGATTTGATACTTCCTGAGACTGCGTAGAAATCTCAATTCAGAACATTTTTTAGGACACCTTTCGCGCACTATCATCCCTTTTAAATTTCGAATTTTTTAAGAAATGTTCTTTGAGATAATTTATATATAATAGGCAACTACCACACCAAATTTCATGTCTCTAGTCCCTTCAGTAACACAAAAATTGCATTTTTTGAACATTTTTTGCTCCTGCATCCCATTTGGGGTAGTGGCACCGACATAAAATATAGCCTATGTTGGAACAAGGGCTGTCACCATCATTTTGACGCCGTTATTTTTAAATCGGTTCGGTACTTCCTGAGATTGCGTAGAAATTGCCATTTAGAATGATTTTAGAACGCTTTTCTCGCATTTTCACCGTTTTTAAGTTTTGAATGTTCTTAGAGATCCTTTATTTCTTATAAGTAACTACCATGCCAAGTTTTATGTTTCTAGGCTCTTCAATAACACAAAAATCCCATTTTTAGAATGTGTTTTGCTCCTGCACCCTTTTTGGATTTGTGGCATGTACAAAAGATATAGCCTATGTTCGAACAGGGACCAAAACAATCATTTTGATACCATTATTTTGAAATCGGTTCGGTAGTTCCAGAGATTACCTCCTACAAACAAACGAACAAACTTTATTTCTTTATAATATTAGTACACATAAAATTGCAAATTCGAGCACGAGATAATTATCCATCATTCCACATAGGCCCTTTTCTAACGAAAAACTCGTTTTTCCAAAACTTGTAACATAGGTCCTTCTTCGGAACATGCATTCAATTGAATCATTTAATTAAATTACTGTGGGTTTCCGAGCTACACCTGCATACGAAGTGAACACAACCGGCGCTAGTATCGAACGGTAATAAGAAGAACCCTGCTTTGAGATTAACCCGTTGAGGGGCGGTGGGATATATTATATCCACCTAACTTAAACAAGATTCGCCCCAGAAACTTTTAAATAAATTTTATATTTTTAACTTTGGCGGAAAAATATTGAAAAATTGCTCTTCCTTAATTAAAAATAAAAATTTTCGATTATTCCGATGAGAATTTAATATTACAGAGACATTAATGCTTGCCCCTCAAAGGGTTAAAAGCGAGAACAAATGTAAATAGAACACCGTTGGAAGAACGACATACTAAGAGAAAGAGAATATCTTTTCTACGATTTTAGACGATCTTTTCCATGATTTATAACAACATGAGAATAGTGACTGAAATGTTTGTCAAGTGTATATGGGGTTTGCTTTTACGTTATAGTTCAGTGACTAAGATAATGAGTGTAATTAATTTGTGATCTACATCCTGTTCTGTTCCCATTATGTGAATAAATGTATCTCTTCATATTTAATTGATTGTTATCATTGTTGTGGAGCCCCTTCCTATATATTACTTATTGCCCGTATTGCTGCGTGATTTTAATACATTTAATTAATTATTATGTAATACTAGCTAAAGAACCCGGCGTTGCCCGGAATTTTAAGAACGTTCGTTTTGAAAAATCAACGATTGCCTGTTAATTTACGTAATTTTCACTTTTTTTTCATTTAATCCAATGACAGATTTCCTATTTAGTAAATATAATCTGTGATTTGGATTGAGACAGAGATTAAAACCTTTTGATGAAAAGTTGTTTCCTCAGTATTTTGTTATTTAAATATTTTTTCATAATTAAAGAAAATGCCAACTACAAAAATCTATGAATTTTTATTTTTTTTTAAACGAAAGTTTTATTTTAGCTCTTCACTATGATTGAGCTCTAGGGCCCTAAACCTGAAAAATCTAATACACACACACACACACACATACACGTATATACATGGAATATAATTAAAAAATGGCGAAAACAAAAACAGATAACCTCAAAATGTTAAAATAGGGCAATATTTCCATAATCGGGTTTTTATCATATTTCTATACGTTTTTTCAAACTCATATGACATCATATATTCACCATCTGACGTCCATTATATTTTCAGTATGACGTAATAATCCCTTTAAATTCGTCAAACTATTTCATTTTCATTTTTCACTTAGAAATCTTGCAATAGAATTGTTATGACGTAACATTCCTTTTTTTTTTAACAATTCGTCAAACTATTTATTTCATTCACCTAGAAATCTTGCAATAGAAAAGTAATTGTTGCGGTAAGAATTTTATTGTAAATCTTTAATTGTTAGCAACTGCTATAACAGAAAACGTTTAAATTTGATAGGAAATTGCTGTGAAATTGATGGTTTTTAATTAATTAAATATTAACTATAAATTATTCCGATTCCGGAATAATTTAGTTGCCTCGGCCGTGTTTTAATACACATGTACGTGACATTCCACAATTCTGGCTTCCAAATTGTGGATTTGTATAGAATTACAGGCAGACAGACAAATTTTCATTTTTATATATTAGATAAAGCTTATGCAACAAATCACAAATTTTCATACACATGGGTTCCTACTTGACACTTCAACCAGTTGAAATGAAACAGGAAAGTGTTTAAAACATAATTAATGTTACATAATTAATACCCATTTTCTAGAAAAATATATTTTTCTAAAGCTTATAATACCTATTCGGCTCTGGCAAATAAGTTCGTATTAAATCCGTAATATCGACATCGGAATATTAAAATTAAGTAGATTTTCGAAAATTAATTCTTATATTTTACCATTTAAATCATTTACGTATTGACAATAGGAAATACCGATAATTAAACCTATAAAGTAACTTTCGAAAGAAAACTTTACAAAGTAAAGACTTTGCTGCTAAAATTATACGCATATAATGGTACAGAAAACGTTATTTCGCTCATCAACGTCTTCGGTAATTAACGCTTATCAAATTATCAAAACAGAGAACTATTTTATCTAATTTATTCATTCACTTTACAGCATAATTCAGCAAGAAAGCTTTTTTTCTGATTAGTAAGTAAATTACTAATGTTATGTATATAAATAATGGGCAAAACATGTACCTCCAATAAAACTAATTTCTCAGATATAAAATTGGGGTGCAACTACCTGTTGGTTGTTATTCTTACTGAGCGTTTTCGATGTAAATAAATTATTGGCAAACAAATAATGGTTCAAGTTTTATTCTGGCATTATCCACCTTTTCAGAGCTAAAAGATTTAATTCTTGACAAATAATAAATTAATGAATAGCCGAAAAGAAGGATTTGGCGTAATGCATTATGGGGCGAGTATTTAAATATATTCAAGGCGTTTGCTTACTTTGGCAATTGTTTCATTAACTCTTTATGTACTGAATTATAAATTCATGAAAATTTTATCTTCTAAAGCATTTTTCGGGAATTTTTGAAACTGTATGAGAAGATTTACATAATCATTTAATAAATTTTAGAAGGATTGGAGGATTTAGAAAGATTCATTAAAATTGAATTTCTACGGATTTTGTGCAATATTTATAACCCCACTCAAATCTTTTATTTTAAATAGTTTTCTTAGTATTTTGCAAAATTAGGAAATATACAAATATGATGTTCTTACAATAGAAAAATAGAAATATTTCCGAATTGAAAAATCCCCCCCCCCCTGCAACGCCAAGAAAGCTGAAAAGATGCAAAGGCAAAAAAAATCATCCTTTTAAAAATATTTTTCTTTTGTGTAACCTATAATGCTTTTGGAACAAGATAATGTAATGTATCTATAACTCATTCTAAAGTGTATTACTATACTAATCGATGTATTAAATGAATTTTATTACAAGTTATTTTAATGGTACTAATAAGAACCGTCAGTAGACAAAGGGTTAAAAATATCGAGTTATGAAGAAGATTTTGAGCTCCATTTGTGACGTAATGCGTTTACAGCAGCTGTTTTTTTTTTTAGTCAATACCTTTTCAGTGCTCTTAGTCCAATCAAATGAGCCCGTTTTGGGGCAGTTTGCTGCAAAAAATGCTACAGAGATAAAAATTGGCACAGTTGCTCATTGATACCTACTAATGACTAGGAAAAAAGTCCTGATAGATAGGAAGTGAGCGGGGGGAGGGAGGGGCAAAAATAAATCCCCTCCCCCTCTTTTTTTAGGTTTTTTGAAAATATCTCAGAAACTATGGGTTTTCTTTAAAAAATTACTCCAGTATAAATTAAAGAGCATAAAATTCTCTACAAATAATATGTATACGCAGTGGAACCTCGGTTATCCGTCAGTCACGGGAACGGAGCCTTTAGTCCAATCAAATAAGCCCGCTTTGGGGCAGTTTGCCATAATAAATGCTACAGAGAAAAAATTTGGTACAGTTGCTCATTAATACCTACTAATGACTAGGTAAAAAGTCCTGATGAATAGGAAGTGAGCGGGGGGGGGGGGGGGCAAAAATAAGTCTCCCCCCTTTTTTAGTTTTTTGAAAATATCTCAGAAATTATGGGTTTTCTTTAAAAAATACTCTAGCATAAATTAAGGAGCATAAAATTCTCTACAAATGATAAGTATACGCAGTGGAACCTCGGTTATCCGTCAGTCACGGGACCGGAGCCTTTAGTGCAATCAAAAAAGCCCGTTTTGGGGCAGTTTGCCATAATAAATGCTACAGAGATAAAAATTGGGTACTTTTGTAATGACTAGGTAAAAAGTCCTGATGAATAGGAAGTGAGCGGGGGGGGCAAAAATAAGTCCCCCCCCCTTTTTTTTTTAGTTTTTTTGAAAATATCTCAGAAACTGTGCGTTTTCTTTAAAAAAAATTACTCCAGCATAAATAAAAGAGCATAAAATTCTCTACAAATAACATGTATACGCAGTGGAACTTCGGTTATCCGTCAGTCACAGGACCGGAGCCTTGACCGATTTTCCGCAAAAAAATCATTTTCTTTTCAAATTTATTTACTCAATGTCTAGCGAAATTTCTTAAATATTGTTACTAAAAAAGAAAGCAGAAAACAACTTAACTTCTGAGTACTTACAAACATGCTAAATCGACTGACGCGTGGTAAATAATCTCGCGGGAGCCAATGTTTACGATCAGTGGGAAGAGAAACTTACGTAAACAATAGCACGTGATTTTTGTATTGCAGGTGGCGTTTCCGAGGGGTCGGGGATTCCAATTCCACACCCTTTGTTTTTGTATCTGGTACCCTTTCGTTCATTCAGTTAGTTTCTATAACCCAGTAAGGGACGTGGATGTGTGTTCATAGTAGTTCTCATTTATAGTAGTTAACATCGAGTTTATAGTATTTAACAACTTTTGCGCACATCATGTCAATGGATAAGTGTTTCATTTGTGATACAGATGTTTATGAGTCAAGTGATGATGTTGTACGAGTGGGTGAAAAAGGGATCGAAAGTTTAAAAAAAGCAAGTATTGAAAGACAGGACCAAAAATTTCAGCAGTTGGAGAATATTACGTTTCTGAAAGTACACACTGCATGCCGTAAAAATTACACCAGACCTGATAGCATTAATGCAGCATTAAAAACGCTCAGAAATGAGCCTACACCATCAATCAGTCGAAAACCGGCTACTCTGCGGTCATCAGTACCCAAGTTTGATTTCAAAAACAGATGCTTCCTTTGTACTGATTTAATTGATGAACAGTTCAAAGAAAAAGAAAAAAAGAAACCAATTCCTTTGCGAAGAATATTTTATGAGGTGCGAGTCTTAAAAACAAACGGTCCCACCATGACACAAAGAGTCCTTGAAGCCGCAGAAATGAGAAATGATCAGTGGGGAGAAGAAGTTAAAATTCGCCTTAGTAATGTAGTTGATTTAATTGCTGCTGATGGAATTTACCATCATGATTGTTTACAGAAATTTTATCTCATGTCAAGAGGAGGTAAACGCGGACGGCCAGAAACAGATTATATTGTTGAAGCCATGGAAGAAATTTGCTCATTTCTTGAAAATAATGATGATTGCCAACATGCCTTGTCTGATTTGCTTTCCGTAGTAACTGGGCGTGTCCCAGATGAACGGACAGTGAAAGCTAAACTAAAACAGAGATATGGAGAGAGTATCATCATAACTAAAAATCCAAGAAAGATTCCTTCCGTTTGTTTTATTGACACAGGAATGAAAGTGCTATCAGATGCATGGTACGAAAACAAAAAAAAAAGATTGTGCTGATGAACGACTAAGAATTGTGCAAACTGCAGCAGCAATAATTAGAGAGGATATCCAGTCAAAAGTATATGATTCTACGAGCTATCCTCCAAGTAATGACTTTTTCAAGGATGCCAAGAGTGATATTCCTAAACCTCTCAGCTGTTTTCTGGAGCATGTGCTCATGAAGAAGAAAAGCCAGCAGAACGATGTTGCTCGAGAAAGAAAATGCATTACAATAGGCCATGCCATTATATCAGCAGTACGTCCAGTGTCTTTTGTTTCCCCAATATTGACCGGCCTTGGTGTGCTCTTATACAGAAAGTATGGACACAAAAACTTAGTCGATCTCATTTCGAATTTGGGGTTTTGCTCATCCTATTATGAGTCCCGACTGCTTGAAATGTCTGCCATTCAACATGGTCAACCAGATTTACGAGGAATGTTTTGTCAGTTTGTTTACGATAACGCTGATTTTAATATTTCCACGCTGGATGGACTCAACACATTTCACTCCATGGTTGGCATAAAGTGCGTAACACCAGCACATATTGAAAGTGGATCGCCAATCATGAAAGTAACTAAAATGCCTACTGCTGAGGCTGTTGGGCAGTTGGGGGTTATTCCATTGAAGCCGTTTGAATTCACAGGTACAGCTTTTAAAAATGTGAAAATGGAGAATCTGGGAGAATTAGCAGAGGATATACCCCTGCCCAACATCTGTGACACTTTGTGGATGTATGCAAAGTGGATGAATCTTCCTGGAGTCCCTGAATGGAAAGGATTTATGCAATCAATAACAAAACATGAAAATTATGAAAAGACAAAAGTAATTCCGCTTCCTTTCATCAATGCACCACCATCTAATTATGACACTGTTTATACATCATTACAGTATGCAGCAGATGTATGTGTCAAAATTGATCAGAGATTGTTGTTCATAACGTTTGACCAGCCACTCTATCTAAAATGTAGAGAAATAGTTGCAGCATCTCCAACAGATTCCATGTTGTCAAAATGTGTCGTGAGACTTGGTGGCTTTCACCTTCTGATGTCATATTTAGGATGTATCGGTTTCATCATGAACGGAAGTGGTTTAAAAGAGCTGTTGGAGACAATATACGCTCCACTTTAAGTTGAGAAGATGTTGCAGGGACATGCGTACTCTAGAGCAGTCCGAGCTCATTTGTTAGTCCAAACAGCTTTAGCGAAAATAGTATTGCAGGAAGTTGAGAGTAGTGATGAAGAGCTGCAAGCTATCAATGAAGTCATGGGAGTATTTGCATTTGATCCTCCTTCTCTAGACTCAATAAATCAAAACACTAATCTACAAGCTGTTGCTATTAAACTGGGTAATAAGCTGATGGAGTTCAAGGGAAATGGCCGTACTGCAGCCCTTTGGATACAATACTTCAACATGGTCACGTTGATGAAAGAATACATTTCAGCTGAACGATCAGGCAATTGGAATGGTTATCTCAAATGTGTTCAGCAAATGATGCCGTTTTTCCACGCCTGTGGCCATTTCTCTTATGCCAAATCATGTCACTTATATCTACAGGATATGTTGAAACTACCGAGTATGATGACAGAAGAAGAGTTCAAAACATTTACAGAGGATGGCTACTTTACAATAAGGAGGACAGATTCGTTTTGGACTGGTGTTTGGTCAGACATGTGCATTGAGCAAACATTAATACGCAGTATGAAAAGCACAGGTGGCCTGACGAGAGGCAGGGGCATAACAGACAGCGTTTTGAGCAAGTTTGTATTGGGAGTGACAGCAACTCATGGCATTTGCGTATCTCTCGAAGAATTTAGTGGTGTTTTGTTTGCCGGTAGTGAGCAACACGTAGATTTTCGAAAATCCACCCAAGCTAGAGATGTCGCAGATGTTGAGAAACTCTCTTCGTGGTTTGAAAATCATCCACCATTCCCAATGACAGCAGACATCATGTCTATAGCTAATGGGGTGGTAGGGGATGCAACTATTAACTGCTATGACGCTATAAATATAGGAAAACAGGCAATGGCGAAAGTGGTTGGGAAATGTTTTTCCGATGTAAAGTTGTCACGTAAGGACCGGGCCCTCCCTCTGGCCATCATGAACTGTTCTATTAAAATTCATGATGATATAGTTCCAGTCAACCCTTTGGTAATATTTCAACGGATCTCCATAGCTAAACAACATGATGAAGATTTGAAAAAATATTTAAAATTTGAGTTGGCTCCTTTTCCGCTAGCCCTTTTTGACGAAGGAGGCATGCGTAAGACGAAGAAAGCAGTCCTCTACGATTTCTTGAAACCATTGCAAGAGACTATTGATTTTCAAAAGTGTGATATTGTTGTGGATGGTGGTTTCCTCCTTCACAAAGTTCCGTGGTCAAGAGGTTCCACTTTTAATTCAATTTGTGAAGGCTACACCAAATATATCTCCACACATTATAAAGGTAAAAGCTGTACAGTGGTTTTTGATGGCTACTCCGACACTACCAATAGCACGAAATCAGCAGAACAAAACCGAAGATGTGCATTGAAGAAGTCCGTGGATATTAATTTCAACAAAGACACAGAGGTTACTGTTAAGCAAGAAAACTTCCTTTCAAATGAAAAGAACAAATCAAGATTAATTGCTATGCTTTCATCCAAATTGAAGGATAATGGAATATCTTGTCGGCAGAGTACTGGTGATGCAGATACCCTAATCGTAACAACAGCCATTGAAAAATCTTCTTCCAGTGACATAGTGGCAATTGTTGGTGAGGATGTTGATCTTCTTGTCCTCCTAATCGCCCTAACTCCACTCGAACGAGAAATTTTTTTCGTTAAGCCGAGCCGTGGAAAAATTGAAAGAAAGATTTTTTCCTCACAACAGTTAGTTAAAGAAACGAGACTGAAAGACGTCATTCTAGCCCTTCATGCATTCACTGGATGTGATACGACGTCTGCAGCATACAAAAAAGGAAAAATCAAATTTTTCAAACTGTTTCAGCAATGTGAAGACATACATAAAATTGCTAATGTTTTCAATAACAGGGAATCCGACCATGATGCTGTTGCAGAAGCAGGAAACCAACTTTTTTTGAGATTGTATGGAGCACCCTCCACAGCTACATCTCTTAATACTTTCCGATACCACTCCTTCGCAAAATCTGTATCAAATGTTAAACCTGACATTTCATCCCTCCCACCAACAGAAGGAGCAGCCAGACAGCATTCTTTCCGGGTATACCACCAGGTACAACTGTGGCTTGGCCAGGAACAACAAGCCGAACTCTGGGGTTGGGAACGAAGACAGAATCGTCTTATTCCCATAACAACCAAGGATTCGATCGCACCTGAGGCTGTCTTAAATACCATCTTCTGCAAATGCACTACTGGCTGTGGAGCTAAGTGTGGATGCAGAAAAGCAGCCATTAATTGCACAATCATCTGCAACATCTGTCATGGTGACTGTCTGAATGCTACATCCAAATATGTAGATCAACATGATGAGGAAAAAGATGAGGAGGCGATTATGGATTCAATCCTGCTGAGAACACCTTCTAATGCACCATCCACTACAGCTGATGATGATGTGTCAAAGAAAAAAAAAGAACATCACGACTTAGTAAGTACTATCTGCTTAGTGATAAATTAGTAGTTTTCATTGCTCTCTATTATGTTTTGTCGCACTCACAAAGTTTCGCATGACCTAAACATTTTCTTATTGATAAATATTTGTCTTCAGGGTCATGGGCAGATGAACAGGGCAAGAAAGAACTGGATCCTAATGACCCATGTACTTCCGCTGATGATGATATTGGAGAGAAAAACAAGCCAGAATGATAAAAAAAACTCCTTGTAAAGACTTTCATAATTATATAATATCTACTTAATTATAAATTAGTATGTATCTACTTTTAGTTTTCTCTATATATTATACTATACTATTACTATTACTATATATTATAATATACTATTTAGTTTTCTCTATATATTATTCTCTATATATTATTATACTTCACATTAATAAACAATTCATTAATGGTGAATATTTATCTTTCATTAACTAATTACCTGCCATTATCGCATGCAGTATTGGAGTGTTTTTTGTTTTATTTTATTTATTTTTTGTGACAATATTTAATAAATTTGAATAGAAATTAAATAAATTTGAAAAGAAAGTAATTTTTTTTGGTGAAAAATCCGTCAAGGTTCCGGTCCCGTGAATGACGGATAACCGGGGTTCCACTTTGTATACCTGTCATTTGTAGAGAATTTATGCTCTTTAATTTATGCCAGACCATTTTTTTCGTGAAAACCCGCAGTTTCTGAGATATTTCAAAAAACTAAAAAAATGTGGGGGGGGGGACTTTGACCCTCCCTCCCCCCGCTCACTTCCTATCCATCAGGACCTTTTTATCTAGGGATTAGTAACTATCAATGAACAACTGTACCAAATTTTATCAATGTAGCATTTATTATGGCAAACTTTCCTAATTTGACTTGACAAAATCCGACAAGGTTCTGGTCCCGTGAATGACGGATAACCGAGGTTCCAATTTGTATACCTGTCATTTGTAGAGAATTTATGCTCTTTAATTTATGCCAGAGCAATTTTTTCATGAAAACCCACAGTTTTTGAGATATTTAAAAAAAAACTAAAAAATGTGGGGGGGCAAAATTTATTTTTGCCCCTCCCTCCCCCCGCTCACTTCCTATCCATCAGGACTTTTTATCTAGTGATTAGTAGGTATCAATGAACAACTGTGCGAATTTTTATCTCTGTAGCATTTTTTGCAGCAAACTTTCCTAATTTGACTGGACTATCTGCGGTTTGTTGCAGTGGAGACGTTAGTTGAAAAAAAAAGCTTGCTTAAATTTTATGTGTGAAATGAAATTTTGTGTGCCCGCACATCTTAAAAATTACCGAAATTTCGTGTGTATTTTGCATCATTGTGCAAAGTTATCATTGTGCACAAAGTTATCATTGTGCAAGAGTTTTTGAGGTAAAAAAAAAGCAACGAATATGATCGACCAAGTATCGTACTCACCTGATAAGTCCCCGTGTGACTTTTTCCTGTTCCCGAAGCTAAAATTACCATTTCAAGGAAGGTGTTTTGAGTTATTTAAGGCATACAAGAAAATTCGCTGAGGGAACTGGATACCTTAGTCAGCCCACTAAAAATGTACGGAGGATTGGGTAAATGCAATGTAGTTGTATTGGATTCTATATGGTCTTACTTTGAAGGCGGTAAAATAAATTTTGGGATTAAATAAATTTTGATATGTTTTTCTTAACAATTTCGGGAACTTATTACACAGAATGTAAAACTCTTATCTGATGTTTATTAGTCGTTTTATGTTCATTAGTCTTTTTTAATTACTGTTTAATTAGTAAAAGAGTACTTTAATTAGAAATATATTTTTGGAGTGCCTTTTGAACGGAAACTAAAACCTTTAAGACTTTTTACATATTACATGGCTGTTACATTAATAAAGATTATTAATTATTTTCAAATAAATTGGCATTCATTCTTTGAATAATTCGAAGATGAAAACTATTTTCGATGTTAATTAAGTTTTTAAACGTGAACATTCACAAATAATGAAACTAATACGAAAATGTGTATGATGAATATACTTTACTAGTTATTTAATATTTCTAAAAAAAAATTTAAACTGAAAATGCTTTTATTAAATTAACTAATTGAAATTGAAGCGTATTTGCAGGCACACAAGATGGGCAAAAATTAAATAAAATTATGCATTATTTTTCTAAATTATAAAATTATGCTTAATCGTGTTATTAGTGTGCATGTATAAATATCATATAATGTGTACCATATAAATTTAGTAGGTATAAATGTAGAATGTAGATTTATAAAAATCAATGAAAATAAAATACCATTTATTTTATTCGTTGCAAGTTTCTGCTGTTTAATCTTGATAACATGAAGTAATAATGTTTAAAAATAAAGTTTATTTAAAAAAACAAAATTTTTATATGAGCACCTCCCCATGCTTGACGCTTGAATTTGTTGGAATGAAAGAAAAAAATGTGTATAAAACCTAATCAACAATATATAATTCATATCCTATGTCGTGCTTAATCTATTTCTTAAATAAACTTGAAAGTGTGAAGTACGCAAAATTGAATATGCTTTTGACAGATAATTTTTCTATCTTGGAATTTACATCACTTAATTTTAAAATTCAAAAATATCCGTGCCTGAAGCTATACAGATATTTTTTTGTGTGTGGGGGGGGGGGGGATTTTATAAAATAATTAATTTTTCTAAACATTTACACGTCTACTAATGATTCATACATTTTCTTCTCACATTAACGTCTTAAATGATTAACGTTTATCAAATTATCAATGCAGAAACTACTTCCATCTAATTTAGTCATGTATTTAACAGCGAGGTTCAGAAATACAGCATTTTTTCCCAGTAAGCAATTTAGGATCGTTTTCTGTATATAAATAATAGGCTAAACATGTAAATCCAATAAAACTAATTTCTCAGATATAAGTTCAGGATCAAGGTACAACTAATTGTTAGGTATTATCCTTTTTGAGTATGTTCTGTGTGACTGTTTGAAAATAAAAAATGGCTATAATTCAATTCTGTCATTAAGTGCAATTTCGAAAATAAAAATTTTCGTTAAAAATTAATTCCCAATTAAAAGTAAAATAATAAATTATTGAAAAAGTAATTAATGTAATACTTTACGGAATGGGAATTTGCTTTTGTTAAAACTCGCTACTTAAACGGTCTATTATTTTACTAAAGATCGTTATTAATTTTATTTAAAATCGTATTGATACTTGTGTAAGTGTTTTAAAGGAATAACAAAACTTTTCGGTGTTAATTAGTCTTATAATATTTATTTAAAGTAAGTAAATACGCAAAAAAAAAAAAAAAAAAAAAAAAAAAACATTAGCAGGAAAATATTTGTAATGAAAATGCATTGCTGAATATTTGATTTAACTTTAGTTTATATTACGTGGGACATAAATTAGATTGTCTTGTGTTAAATACAAAATCGAAATAAAAAGATCAATTCCAATGTGTTTTGAAGAATAAATTTTATTTATAGACCAATTATAGTACTATAATGGCAGTTAACACCACGGAGTGCCACGGAAACTGACACTGAAGCTGAAAAATTTACAATGTTTTAAGTATTTTTTAAGAAAGTATAATCCTGTAATAAATAAAAGGAAAGGAAATTTTAAATAGATTTTTAAGTAAATTAAGTAAATTTTTACGTAAATTCTACCTTGGGAAAACAAAACAGAAGTCATATGTTCAAGTAGTTTAGAGATTATTCAGGTTTAAACTTTCGAATGATATATTTTTGCTATGACTGCCTTTTTAGGTGCGTTCGTAAATATATAAATACGTAGCAACTACAGTCGTCGTTCGGTCCGTCTGTCTGTCTGTCCCTCTGTCCGTCCGCATACAACAAAGCAAAATCTACCCTACTGAATGGTCTGAAATTTTAAATATATAATTTTAGCAACATTTTGTGCAGTCATTTGAAATTTTATGAAAATCAGATGTGTAGTTTAATTACAGGGACAGTCAAAAATTTTCGTTACATTACAGCCAATGGGAAGAAATTATTTCAAGGGCATTTTAATGATGTTACAGCCTTTCGAACAGAATGAAGTTGATATGCACTTATGAAGTGCACTAAAATATACATTCAGTACAATATTTGGCGCAAAAAATATTTATAAAACTAGTTATAGTGCGAACGCACCTCATTTGCCACGTTTGACGTGCGCCTTCCTACTTGTTTTTATTGGATTCATTAACGAATTCACGTATTTGTCTTTTGATTGTATGTCTTTCTATACTGATATTTATGGTTAGATAACATAAATTTTATAATATTTTACTTTATTAATTGAATTCTGAAACTACACCTAATGCCTCTGCTAGTGAAACCACTTGATGTTAAGTTGCTCCGCAATTAGGTGGTCCATGCGTACAGATTTTTACATTGTTCCATCAGGAGAATATTTTTCCTTACAGTAATAACCAAAATTCTGGAAACCTTTTGAAAAAATATATGTTTGATGCAGTGGCGTGGCGTGAAAATTTTCGGTGGTCATCGCAGTTATTTAAGTTTGTGGTGAAAAATTATTAACTCTAAAATTCAACGGTTGAATGTTCAAAAAAGAAACTTTAAATCTTACCTTCACTTATACATGAACTCCAAATGTTCTGCTAAAACTGTATCGTAGAGTTTTAAAAGCTTATTAAGAGTTTTAAAATATTGCTTGGTCATCGCCGCATCCAGCGATGACCGGACGCCACGCCACTGGTTTGATGGTTCTTAAAACCACTTTCTCTTTAACCCCCTTTATGTACTGAATTATGATTTCATGAAAATTTTATCAACTAAAGCGTTTTTCGTGAATTGTTTAAACTAAATTAGAAGATTTACATAATCATTTAATAAATTTTAGAAGGATTTTAGACGGATTTAGAAGGATTCATTAAATTTGAATTTATAGGGATTTTTTGCAATATTTATAACCCCGACTCAAATCTTTTTTTTTTAAATATTTTTCTTAGTATTTTGTAGAATTAGGAATTGTACAAATATAATGTTCGTACAATATAAATATAGAAATATTTCCGAATTGAAAAATCCCCCCCCCCCCCCAACTCAAAGAAAGCTGAAAAGATGCAAAGGCAAAAGAAATCATCCTTTAAAAAATATTTTTGTTTTGTGTAATCAATGATGCTTTTGGAACAAGATAAAGTAATGTATCTATAACGCATTCTAAACTGTATTACAACTAATCGATGTATTAAATGAATTTTATAACAAGTTATTTTAATGGTACTTATAAGCACGGTCAGTGGATAAACGGTTAAGTTACACCATAAAATTGTATACCATGAAAATAGTATAATTTAATGATGAAAAGATAATTTTATCAAAGATGTAATGCAACAAATTTTTTAAGGAGTGTTTATTAAAATAGTAGATATAAAGAAGAAAACTGAAACATATCGCAAAAAAGAGACATACAGAAATTATCACAATGACAGCTAATATCTAGTTGTGTAACCTTTTCTTTCAGTTATGGCTTACAACGCCTTTTATGGAGTAAACCAAGTCCTTTAGTTCTGAATCTGTTGTAATGTGATACCAAGACTGGACTTTGTTGCTGGGTTGTTTGTGAGCAACAAGTTTCTTTAGTCAGTTCCATAGATTTTCAGTTGGATTTAGGTCTGGGATATTCCCGGTTATTTCCAACAGAGGAATATGATTACTTTGAAAACACTTTTTGCACTTTTTAGCAATACTTTGATATGGAGCTGAATCCGACTGAAATATTAATGCTACAATATCTTGGAAAAGATCAGCTGCGGAAAGCTTCAGTTGGGATTGAAGTACTTTATTTATGTATTTTGAGGCATTCATATTCCCATTAATTACATAAATTTTGCCTTTTCTTTAGATGTCATACAGCGTCTTATCATAACACTGACTGGATGCTTTAGGATGTGTGCAATGCAATTAGATTGCGAATGTTTTCTGATTCTTCTCCTTACGTATTTTATACGATCACTACCAAACAGAGAGATTTTGGTCTCGTGAGACCAAATAACACCTTCCCATTGTTCCGCTGTAGAGTTAACAGGAGTTTTAGAGTAGTTTAATATTTTCAACCTTTTCTTGAAGATATAAAAACGGCCTTTATTGTGGAATTCTAGCATTTGAACCAAATCCTTGCAGCCTGGGCCTAACAGTATTTAATTATAATAAAACACTCATACTACAATATATATTAAAACACACATACACACATAAATAACACCTGCATTCAACAGTTAAAGGTATATATAAATATTATACAGGCATATAAACAATAAATACAATAAACCCAACTGGAGTGAAAAATTAGCCAAAGCCAGGAATCGAACCCGGGACCACAGTATACAAGACTGCTGCTCTAACCACTGAGCTACTCTGATGCCTGAGTCTGCAATTTCTCACTAATAAACCATGTTGGGGAAGTCACCAGCCATCTATACGACAGCCATGGATGACCGGACAACGATGAATAGACTTCGCTATTACATCGATCTACGATAATTATAATGAAACACTCATAAGTTTAGGAAGTCACCAGCCATCTATACGACAGCCTTGGATGACCGGACAACGATGAATAGATTTCCCTATTACATCGATCTGCGATAATTATAATAAAACACTCATAAATGTTTGATATGTTTCTCAAAAGCATATAAGTGTTTTATTATAATTATCGTAGATCGATGTAATAGTAAAATCTATTCATCGTTGTCCGGTCATCCAAGGCTGTCGTATAGATGCCTGGTGACATACCCAACATGGTTTATCAGTGAGAAATTGCAGGCTCAGGCATCGGCCGGAGTAGCTCAGTGGTTAGAGCAGCAGTCTTGTATACTGTGGTCCCGGGTTCGATTCCTGGCTCTGGCTAATTTTTCACTCCAACTGGATTTATTGTTTGCATGTCTGTAATGTATTTAATTATGTCCACCCTGTACAGGGTTGCCAGTTTAGCCTTTTTTTTTAATTCAAAAATTTCGCAATCATACCAGAAAATCCTCATAACGTTATTTTCTGCTTTAATGACGGACATTTCGTGATTGTGTAAAGAAAAAAATTTCTTTTACAATTACCGGTATGACTTCAAAATTTTAGAATAAAAAAAAGGCCAAACTGGCAACCCTGACCCTGTATTTAGCTGCCGGTGGTAAGTGTATACAGGGTGTTTCTAAACTCATGGTACAAACTTTAATGGTAGTTAGAGCACACAGTAACAATCATTTATTGTAGAGGAATGTATGGATCAAGTGACGCATTAAGGTAAAAACACCAGGGTGTCAATTAGGCCCCTTTTTCAATTTTCAAAATTTCTCATTCATACCAGAAAAATTTTATGCTATCCTTTTCTTGATATTTCATAATTACTCAACAATAAAATTCTTCTTTGAAAATTTTTGATATGAAATCGAAATTTTTGAATAAAAAAAAGCGCAAAACTGGCAAACTTATCAAATGAAATACATGAATAAAAAAGATGTTTATTTACAATGTAGTTTACAAGTAAATAATAATGCATGCAATAATATTACAATAAGTGTTCAAAATTGCGCCCACCAACTGTGATACATGCTTGGCAGCGTCCGTGGAACGATTGGCGCACACTTCTAAAGATGTCAGGCATTTCCCGCACACGTGCAGCAGCTTCGGATATGGGAGCTACTAAATTTTCGTCTAAGTCAACTAGAGTCTCATAAACAAGACTCTTCAGATGTCCCCATAAAAAGAAATCAAGACTCGATAAATCGGGAGATCACGGTGGCCAAGGAACTAGTCCACCACGCCCAATCCATCGCGTCCCAAATGTGGCATTCAGGTAACTGCGCACATCAGTGGTGAAGTGCGCGGGCGCTCCATCGTGTTGAAACCACATCCGGTTACGAATGGCGATCGGAACATCTTGCAGCAGTTCTGGTAAAACCTGTTGCAAAACAATAAGGTAACAGCGACCATCCAGCCTCTTTGGTAGTAGGTATGGGCCAATCAAATAATTATTAACAATACCCGCCCAATAATTCAAGGAAAATCGTTGTTGATAAGCATGTGGTCGCGTTGCATCGCGTTGCATGTGGATTATTGGTTGCCCAGAGATGGAAATTGTGCGCATTAAATACACCCTCGTGTAAATACTGCCTCATCTGTAAATAGAATATGAGCAGTAAAGTCTGGCTGCAATACATGTTGTTGAAAAACCCACTGGCAAAAGTTCAACCGCAGAAGATAGTCTTCCGGATTCAAAGTTTGTACACGTTGAAAACGGAAGGGATGAAATCGATTTTCATTTAACACTCTCCAAACGATCGGATGACTCGCACCTAAATTCTGTGCAGCAGCTCTTGTACTTGATTCGGTCCTTTCACTCACAAAATTCAAAGTAATTTCTTCCAGGCTTGACTGCGTACAGATCTTTCTCGCCCAGTTTCCTGTCTGGTGACGTGGAAAGAAACTGTTTCAGAAAGTTGACGGTGTAAGCGCTGAAACATTCTATGATCAGGCATTCTTCTGCGAGGAAACCGCTCCTGATACATTCGTAGGGCAACTCTGGCGTTGCCATTTGCACGACCATACATGAAACGCATGTCGGTTTTTTCGGCATAAGTAAAGTCTTCCATGACGAACGATAGCACAATTAAAAATGGCGATTTCTTCTACTTGAATGCATGAATGCATAGTATTGAACGGCGACCAGTCACTTACTGCCCTCTACCGCCAGTGGAATCAACCAAAAACTCCATTTCTATTTCAAAAAATTTCTATTTCTATTTTCAATTCAAAAAATTTCGATTTCATACCAAAAATTTTCAAAGAAGAATTTTTTTAATAAGTAATTATGAAATGTTAAGAAAAGGATAACATAAAAAGTTTCTGGTATGAATGAGAAATTTTGAAAAAAAAAAAAAAGCCTAATTGCCCCCCTGGTGTTTTTACCGTAATGCGTCACTTGAACCCATACATTCCAATACAATAAATGATAGTTACTGTGTGCTCTGCCTACCCTTAAAGTTTGTACTATGAGTTTAGATACACCCAATATATATATACAGTAAACTTCCTATTATCCGCCATCCTCAGGACCGACGGTGTGGCGAATTATCGAAGAACACTACAAGACCGTTACTAAAATTACATTTATTTTTGCCAGTTTAGAAGTAAGAATACATAAATGCCTTTTTTATCTGTAGTGTAGCATTCGTTAATAAAAAGCATAATTTATAATAAGAAATCAATTTATGAGATACATTTAAGAGTTTTACAGAATAAATGTGTGGTATCTGTTTTCCCTCCAAAGTAATCCATTAAACTTTTTTGTTTTCGTTTTGCATGTACTTTTACTGCAGCAAAATAACGCATTCTGCATAATAAAGATATTTCGGTTGCATGTTCGTCATCTTACGTCTCAAAGCGATGAATACACTTTGCATAGTTTCCACTTCTGTATGACTGACTCCCGAATCATCCTTCCCCGATTCATCACATTCCTCCGTTTCAGGTTTCTTTGGACTCAAAATATTTTTAAAAATTTCGTCTTCCGTTAATTCTTCATAATCAAGCATTTTGCTCAGAATAGCGCCGACCCACTCGGGTTTACTGAGCATTTTAGTTTTCATAATTCGTTTCTGATAATATATATATATATATATATATCTCAAATGAAAATCAAATTTCAAAGTAATTGCTTAATAGGCGCAAAATCCAACCTAGTGAAAAAGATTCCATGCTGGTACTCGAACCCGGGCCATCAGTATAACGCACTGACGTTCTACCGATTAAACCACATGGAACAATACCTAGCCTGGACATTACAGTAAGGCAAAGCTACAAACACAGCACAAGATGAAATATATTTCCGTGAGCCACCGACCTGGTGCAAACACGAAGCTCAATTAAGTCCAGCATAGACTGAAACTATATTAATTCATGGAAATTTTCCTTGCAAGAAAGATTCGCCTTGCATACAATATTTTGCTATATAGTGCGCTATACTGATGGCCGGTGTTCGAGTCGAGCAATGGAATCTTTTTCACTAGGTTGGCCTTTGCGCCTCTTAAGCAATAACTTTGAAATTTGATTTTCATTTGAAATATTGTATGCAAGGCGAATCTTTCTCTCTGGAAAAATTTCCATGAATTAATATATATATATATATATATATATATATATATATACATATGGGTGGCGGATAATCGAAAGTTTACTGTATACATATATGTGAGGAATTTCGTAAGAACGCTTGCATCAGACTGAATGTCCCCGACTCCACATTTCCGCTTCGAGATTAAAAAGGTAACGAAGCTGCGTGAAGTGGAAATGGTGAAAAAGTAGATAGAACGAGAAAGACTTCGGACAACGCAGATTTTTGTTAAAAGAAACAGAATATTTTCGATGAAATGCGATAGAAGATTTAAATGACGTACGAAAACCTTAGAAATATTCAACGACGTTATGTAAATGAAGCCGAAGTTAGTTGCTTTTAAGCTAAATATAGATTGAAAAGAGAGCTTTCATCTGTATTTTTGTTTTGTTTTCGTCTTAATAAATGTCAGTGTTCGTCCTAGAAGTGAGCTATGATTTATAAATAGATCTCATCCCATATATATATATATATATGAACTTGTGTCGTACAGTGTATCTGAAATAAAATTAAAGGTGACATAATGCTAAATTGCAACTTCAGTGAAAAAGTAACACTCCTGAGACCTCTTAATTAAAAAGTAAATTCATAATTAATATTAAAATAGTTTATTGGTTCAAAAGTGCATAATGTATAAACTTTAAAATGAAAAGCAATCCATATAATATGATTAGAAGTGTACTAGAAAGCAATTTAATATATGGTAATTTATTCTATGCCAAAACTGTTCGCCTACGTTAATTAGTCTTTTAAATTTTCTATGTCAATTAATCTTTTTAATTTTCGCTTAATTAGTTAAAGACGCCGTTGATTAAAAACTGCTTTTGTAATGCATTATGAAAGAAAAATTAAAACTATGAAAAGTCTCCGTATATTATTTAGTTCTTATTTTATTAAAGGTCGTTTTTATTTTTAAAAAAATTGGTACTAATTCTATAAATTTTCTAAAGATGTACAATAACGGTCCAGGCCAATAAAGCTTCCAAACATGGAAATTAAAAAACAAATAAGCTAACTTTAAATGTTTAAAATTAAAAAGTGATTTAAAAACTCATAGTTCATATTAATGTAGATTACCTTTCTTAAATTTTTTAATTGAAGTGGAATTGTATTTGCATACAAAGTAGGCGCACAAAACTCGCAATAAGGAAATGAAAAATTTACACATATGAAAAAATCTGAAAAAAATATTATTTAATAATATTGCTCGATACATGTATTCTCTTTATTATTTAATAATATTGCTCGATACATGTATTCTCTTTATTAATGGTACAAAAAATTAGCAAAGTTTACGCATAAAACATATATACGTGAAGTTTTAAAGACCTACTTTTGGGGGAGTTTTAGAGAAGGGGGTGAGGGTGAATTGCTGGTTCGGAGCTTATGAGGCTACATTTGGGCGGTGGATGAGATGTGGTTACATCACTATGATCCCAAGTCCAAACGACAGTAGTTAGGTCTCATCCACTGTCACAAATCTAGCCCCATAAGTTAAAAATCAGCCTTTCACCCCCACTCCCCCCCCTTTCACTCCTGCCTCCAAAACTATGTGAATATAGCAGCTACGGTTCTGAAATTGAGCATATAGGCATCCAAGACATTAGGCTTCGATATTCCACAACAACCTTCGCAGTACAAATATTTTATATACACTAGGGACAATAATTATTGAACCACCCTCGTAACAGAACAAAATTTCTATACACGTAGGTACAGTCGTGGGAAAAAAAAGTAAACACACCTTACTAACTCTGCAAAAAAATATCGTAAATGAAAGTTACTGGTGTCACACGGTTGGTATTTAAGTCTACTTTTAAATGATATGTAAAATATTTTCTTAGGGAGCCATCTACATATTAAAACGAACTATAACTTTGTTTTTTTTTACAATAGCAATACACAATTCTGACAGCATAAATGAACTCTAGACCTTTCAATTAGCCTAAAAAATAAATTTTCATGCAATTCGTACGATAAGTTGCCTAGAAATTAATTGTTTTAAAACGAGTGTATTTTAGGGGCTGTATCCAAATTGAAGTTCGGTAATCGATTGTTATCCGAGAGAGTCTCCTTCTTGATCAAGGCATCTTAAGCGCCACTCAAGCAGTCATTGAAGACTGCTAGATTACACAACAGGAGAAGAAATTTCAAAATATCTAGTCACTTCTGTCATAGACGGCCTCTTAACCCTTTCAGGGGCAATGTACTTCTATGCGCAAGATGCTGAAATGAGTGAATGCATCGGAATTTATTAACACATTTATTTCAAAATAATCAACAGCTTTTTTTTTTCACGTACTTAATAACAGCAAATTTTTCATTTCAATATTCTGGTGCCAATGTGGCATTTAGGGATTAAAATTAGGTGGTCCAAAAATGAACCTCCGCCCTTGAAGGGGTTAAACCATCATTTTACCGTTTTTTAAGCATAATTTGAAAAAAAACTACTTGGAAGAAAAATATGAAAATTTGGATTTACAAAGAGCAGGGCTTAGTACATCTAAATAAAAGAAAAACAAAAAAAATGTAGGTTGCAATTCATAATTTTTTTCGAATATTAATTTCATAATTCATATCATAAAATTATAAAAATTGCAAATTCAACGTATTTATGTTTGGGTATTTTATTATTATTGGTACACAAAAAATTAGCACATTAGGAGTATAATTTCAGGAGATATTAATGAAAATATGAAATATAATTTAACATTAGAAGCACTAAATTTTGAATGTTTATAATTCAAAAACTCAAGATTGAAAAGACTTGAAATTTGGTGTCTAGGCATAGTTTGAACCAAAGATTTGAAATATCTCGCTAAAATTAAGTGATGCCATTGAAAAAGCAAATGAAGTCTGGGTTCGTTTTAATATGTAGATTGCTCCCAAGCATTTTATTTCCAATCATTCGGTACCAGTAACTTTCTTCTACGATAATTTGTTGAGAAGTTAGTAGGGTTTATTTACTTCTTTTTCCCCACGACTGTACATGACATGATATAATCGGTTGAAAAGGAACAAGGAAGTGTATTAAAAGTAATGCGCAATACATAATTACTATCCATTTAGTTAAGATTTTTTTTAGGAAAAGCTATAACTAACATGTATTCTCAATTTATGTGTAATAATAAAATATATGTATGGTTCGGTATCAGTGAAAAAGGAAATATTATTTCCATATATTTTTATATTTTTGCATTTGTTTTACTTACATACTGCCATTTCAAATTGGTCTTGAATGGATTTAAACATTTATGTCTGTGGGGAAAAAAATAAAAAATAAGGAACAACTGGATTTTCGTGCGGACGTATACCAATAGCACAGAGAATATACATATATTTATTAACGTCATAGATGATTGAAGTCTGGAAAATTAGAAATACAAAAAAATATTTTCTTAGTTTATGCATTGTTTCACAGCGCGAAAGTCGAGCATATACCAATAAAACAGGGAAATATATATATATATCATTAACGTTTTACAAGGAAGGTCTGCACACGTGAATACTCAGAAAAATCTAAACAAATTACAGAATGATCTTCTCATGTTGGTATATACACTTATAAAAAAATTTTCCGGTGGAATCTCTATATAGCGTCAGTAAAAAAATAATAAAGATTTCGTTTATGTGGCGATTTATCACCAATTGGCGAGGGAACAAAATTAAAAAAAAATACGCTTCTATGTCAAATTCTCTTAATGAAAAAACGTTTTCATGCTGAACTTTTTAAAGTAATTTTAACTTAAATAAATACACTTTTATAACTTAAGGATTTGTCATATACGAAGTTTAACGATCGTTTTATACAGTTTAAAACGAAATTTAATGGATTAAAACTGCTTTAAACTCAAAATTAAGTTTCGATTCTGAGCACAGTCAATTTGACTTTAATACTGTTTGTGTCGGAGATACCAAGAGCGTTACCATGGAAACAACGACTTATTTAACATCGAAAGGTATAAGGAAACCTTTCTTAATCGGACAATTACTTTTAAAATACTCTTAAAAATTATCTAGCCAATAAAACAGCGAAAAATTAACCCTTTATTTACTGCATTATGATCTACTCGAATTTTGTCATGTAACTTTTTTTTTCAGTTAATGCAATGAAAATTAAAGGATAAACTTTAAAAAATGCTCACCCTTAAGAAATTTTAAAAAATTAGAGGTAATTAATTAAAGTAATACTTTAAAGATCCGTCAGTACACTATGACTAAAATATCGTAATAGAAAACCCCCACAAAGTATTTCAACTGGCACCAGAAAATATTTTCGATTTAATAAGTATGTGAAATATAGCCCCCCGCCCTTTTTTTTTCTTTAAATCGTTTGGCAAATTCCGGTGCCAATCATTTATTTCAACACTTTAGAATTGAAAATGCTTTGCTCCTGAAAAGGTTAAAAAAAAAACTATTATTTTTTAGTTTTCGATCTTGTTAGCAGTCCTTTAGTTATGCGACGTTTATATTCCAGTGACAACTTGTTCTCTCGTATCTCCACATATTCAACATATGCCATTTCTAGCTTAGCAAAAAAGAACCGGTGCTACAACTTTTTCGATTTCCTATGAAAAATAATCATGAAACAGAAAAGAAATACTAGGAAAATCATTACCACACTACATTTTAGTAATTACATTTTAAAGCAGATGAAAACGATAGATAACTACACAGACGAAAAGTAAACGGGAAGTTTTTCTCCAACACCCAGTGTACTGACGGTACTTATAAGTACCACAGAGTAATTCAACATTTAAATCAAATACATACACCGTTAACCTAAAATAGCGAGTCAAATTGTATTCCAAGAGCATAATGAACACATAAAAAAAAATCCGACACTTATCTTATATCCTTTACTGTGTTCGCAGCAATAAAAAGAAGAGCGTGACAATCGGTACAAAATGTCGGCACAATACACATCGACTGTTTCAAAGATACCCTCATTCCTCGCAAAAATAACAAACCTAGAACTACTGCTGCCATGTATCCGGATAAAGTTTAGTTAAAAGAGTGTTTTTACAAAGTACCATTAGAATATTAGTAATATTCACTATAGGTTGAAAGTTTAAAGGGAGTGGTACTTATAAGTACCGTCAGTAGAAAAAGGGTTAAATAATTTCAGTAACACGCAACTAGTATACATTATATAAATTTATAGAAAAGAGTAATAAACCGTTTCATTGTTCAACCCTCTCACTGCGTAAGTAATTCTTCGCGATGAGCGTCTTTTACTGAATTTTTAATCTTTTATCACCGGTTCTTTAAAGCAGAAATTTTTGAAATGTCCTGATTAAATCAGATAAAGTTTTCGCTAAAAAATATCTGGTGGGAATAACCAAATAGTATTAATTAGGCGGAAAAATGCATGCCCGAGCATATCTGGGGTAGCGCAGCGAGAGGGTTATCCTCATTAAGTATGGCGCATTTAACCCTTTGAGGGGCGGTGATGATTAATGAAGTTTGCGCCAGAGAAAATTTATTAAATTTTACTTTGATAACTCTGGTAGACAGAAGTCGTAAAATTGATTTTCCTTTATTTGGAAATTTTTTTTTTGAAAGATTCCGGTGTGAATTCGACATTACAGTATCGCAATTACCTGCCCTTGAAATGCTTAAACAGTCATTTAACTAGCAATTTCAAAATGCATTAAAATCACTTGCATTTGTCGAGGGGAAATGTTGTTCGCCAAAGATCATGGAATGTCCATCTTTTCGCGCCAAATATTCGAAAGTATTTTATTTTTCTACTGGAATTCCACCGGTGTATTTGACTGATCCTTTATTACGTACATAAGTAGTTTCATTAGCATTTTTCAAAAAGTATCTTGAGTATGCGCTTTAATAAAGAATCTTTCCAAGTTTGATGATTAATGTTTAACAAATTATCAATGCAAAAATGCTTTTTTTATTATTTTATCAATTATTTTACAGTGCGAGTTGATAATAAAGCTTTTTAAAACTAAAAAAATTAGGCTCGTTTTGCATATAAGTAATGGACAAAATTTCTAAGTGCAGTAAAATTTGGTACGAATTACACGCGCTTAAACTTATTGAACATTTTTGATGCAAATAAATTGGCTCATTTTTTTTTCTCTCATTATGTGTCGTTTTAGTGATAAAAGGTTTAATTAAAGATCTAATTTTTAATTAGAAATAAAATATGGTTTGATTAAAACGTACTTTGTTGAACGGATAAAATCATGGATAAATATTGTAACGAAATCATACATTATGGTTATAAATTTATTTAAAGCCAATTATTTTTTTCTTAAAAATATGCGTTGTTTTATGCCGTAAAGGTTTCAAAGAGAAAACTTTTCTTTTACGTTAATTAGTATTTTAAATATATATTAATTAGGCATTTTAATTCTTGTTTATTGGTATAATAATGCGTTAATTAGAATCAGTTGATTGCAGGAAGCTTTAAAACTTTAAAAGTCTGTACTTATTACTCAGTTCTTACATCATTAAAAACTATAATTACTTATTTACTAAGAAAGTTCCATTATATTTTGTAAATATGTTTGAAATACAAAAAAAAAAAAAAAAAAAAAAAAAAAAAAAAAAAAAGCTTTTCTTGGTAATTAAGCCTGTTAAATATAAGAAATCACAAATAATGAAAATAATATGAAAATGTGTTTAGTTAAAAATCCTTTATTAATCTCTCTCTCTCTCTTTCTCTAAATATATACAGGGTGTCCGTAATTAAACGACTCTACTTTAAAGTTGTCTACAGACAAAACTATTGTTCATAAAGTTGTGAAATTTTGAAAAAGACGTAATAAATGAATAGGAATTTGTTTAAGTTAAAAAATATATAAATAAAAACAGTTCAAAATTTCGCCAGCAAAGGGCGATTTTTAATAAATTACACATTTAGCACTACGATAGTTTAGAAATTTTATTTACAGGACGTTCATAATTAATCGACCCTATTTTAAAGTTTTCTACAGGCGAAGCTGTTGCTCAGAGTGTTGTGAAATTTTTTATAGGACATAATAAAGGTAAGGAAATTTGTTTCAGTGAAAAAGAAAATAGGAGGCCGATTTTTAACGAATTACCTATTTAGAATACATTTACTATAGTTTAACAAATTTTGTTATAACCAAACCTGTTTTGCATAACATTCATCATTTTCAGATACCATCTGGAATTCTAAGATAGCATGTTCCGCAGTGTGTTCTGGGAAATGCTAGGAATATGTCGTGAAATGCTGTTTTTAGAATAAGGTTAAGTTAATAAATAAAATTACTAAACTATCGTAATGCTAAATGTGTAATTTAATAAAAATCGCCCTCTGGTGGCGAAATTTTAAAATATTTTTTTTTTCAGCTTAAACAAATTCCCATCCCTTTATTCTGTCTTTTACAAAATTTCACAACTTTATGAACAATAGTTATGCCTATGGACAATTTTAAACTAGGGTCGTTTAATTATGGACACCCTGTATATTATAGACACACACTTTGTGTCTATGTTCCCTTTACAAATCTACTGTTTTTTACAATTTACCCGGTACTTAATAAACATGCGTTTTAAATCCAGGGTAAAAATGTGGACTGCTTTACGCATTTCTCAGATAATTTTTTACTTCTTTTTCCAAGCCAAAGTTCATTTTTATACTAGTCTATTTTTTATTATTCTCTCATTTTTGTTGCCACAATACGAAACTATGGCGGGTGGACAATATTTTAAAAATCCAATAAATATTCATGCGCACTACGTGCATTTTCACATCAGAAACTGACGTCATTATGAGCAGGTAATGCGCTTTTTTCGTTTACAAAGCTAAAAAGGTTTATTATAAGTGCGTTAAAATGATGCAGTACCTTCACTTGTATGTATATCGAACTAAAACATATACTATAATAGGCATTTAAATTTCAGGAAAAAAGATAATCTCTTAAATATGACGTCACTTTCGATGATAAAATAGTGCATATTGTAAGTAAGATACTAACTAACTAAAAAAAAAAGCACATGACTTCATTTCCATGTAACCAATGTAGATTTAAGCATGAAACTATAAATTTCAATTTAAAAATGATGTTTTTCGTCAGTAGAGGCATGCTGCTCTTCAGCAATTACCGTCGATAGTATATATTTGTACGGGTCTGCTAGTTGCCGAAACGTCAGTGAAGGCTTACTGTGGAGACACGAAAAGTTTTGGTTTCCGTTAGTCTGTCTGTCTGTCCCGCGATAACTGCCGTAAAAAGCATCCGATTATCTTAAAATTAAGGATGCATGTTGGTGAAATGCCCGGATTTAGCTGCATAGTTTTTGGTTAAATTTGGTTCATTCGTTCGGAATATATAGAACTTTTTATTTTGCGACTTAATGCTTTCCTATAGCAATTCAGACGATTTTCCCATTTTTATTTGTTGAAAAGAAATGGCTCACATGATTGAAGGATTTAAATGCTAAATTAAGGATGATGAAATTTCCTAATTAGAACCATACATTATTCATATTAGTTTGAAATTTTGTGTATACATTTGTCAGAGTTTTTAAATTCGGTGTATAACTTTTATGGAGGGATTTTATATATGTGTTTCAATAACATAAAATATTTTTTTTAACATAAATATTCTTTTTAAGCACATATTTAATTGTTTTGATTATCTTTTAACTGTTACCTAGCAGCGAACTACACCTAAAAATATCGTAAATGTGAAAGTATTTGTAATTGTTTGAAGTTAAATCAAAGTCAAAAGGGACGAATTAATGCCTTTGTGTCTTTACATATAGATGGAATTTACCACAGAAATAAAGAAAGACTATGTTCTATTTATTTTGTTCAAATATTTTTCTTTTAAATTAAAAAGTTCATTATTTTCATAAGGAATAAATCGACATTTGCTATGAAATTTAACAATTTTTTTTTTTTTTTTTGCCGTTGCCACGAAAATTCAATCCCGGAATAAAAATTTATCCTAAACAGTTAATTTTGATTTGAAAGATTTTTATGTGCGAGAGGAAAATGAAATAAAAAATAGACATGAATACGCCTTCATATTAGAAATAAAGTGAAAATACGAAAAGAAGGTGAATTTGATCTCCTATATCAAAAATAAAACGAATAAGCTTTGAGGTTGAAATAAAAGGGGCTTGTGTTATGATATTAATTCTTATTATTAAAAAAAAAATGTTACTAATATCTCATGGTTTATCGTCTGCACACAGCTAACAGAAATGTTAATTCTTAATCGAAAATTCCAATGAGAAAAAAAGAAACTTTTGAAAAGCAAATATATAGTAAATATCAAAATTATGCACCGCAAAATTATCGCTGTCGAAAATGACGTCATTGTATCGGGAAATAAATATTTTCATCCTTAAAAACCAAGCATTAACTAGATTGCCTGAAAAAATGTTTTTTGACGGGTGTTACTTCTTAATGCCGCCTCATTTCAGAAAAGATGAATGAAAATTATTTTATTTTTAAAGGAAATTACATTTTCATTCATAAAACCTAAACGTTTAATTTAATTGCGTCAATGTAAATCATTTTCTGTGTTACCAGTATTGAAAAATAAGGCTCGGAAGTGTAAAAAGAAATCTAAGATTTGTGCTAACCATTAGCGCAATCAATAAGAAGTTACGTATGTAAATTAATAAGACCACGGGGGGTTCAGGGGGGTGGAGACCCCCTGAAGAAATCTACTTTATTATTTAAAAATTATACCAGAATTAACAGCTCATGAAAATTTCGAAATATACTTCCATAACGTTTTTAATTTAATGCTTCTAATGTCTGAAAACTTCGTATTTTTTATTCTTATAAATAATTACATAATTTGAAAACTTTAAATTGCGGTTTGCAGGAAACTGAATATTACCAAAGTGTGTCTAAAAACAATGACTTGCAGAGCTGACGTTGAGGCTCCTGATCTGCAGATTTACTAGTTTAATATTTCTTCGGTTTATGTTCACACCGATTACCTCTGACAAGTCCTTTAATTAAAGTTATTGTGCAGCAAAAGCACAAAGTATGGTTAAGTGAAATAAAATAGATTATTTCGATGCTAAATGTAAAAGAATATCATTAAATTATACTCCTAGCACGTATTGCTCTTTCCTCTTGATACATTTAAATAAATGATATATTTAAATAATATACAGGGTGTTCCACCAACAAATTCAGAGGATTGATAGTAAGGATCAAGAGGAACAAAAATTGCAATGGAACATGATTTTGCAAACCAATTATTTAATCGAAAATTCAGGATGTTCTACAGCAACTCAACTTGGGTCGCCGATAATAACTTTCCATAAACTGAAGTATATTATAATAAAACTTTTAATAGACATTCACACTTTTTTTTAAATGTGATAACATTTAACCCTTTAACCCCCAGTGAGTCCATATGGAATCATGACATTCCTTATTTTTTTTTCTATATATCCGGATGCTCCTATATTATTTCAAATAACAGAAATAAAAGCTATGTATAATCCCCAATAAATAAAAATTTTTATTTCTCTTCAATATATGACAGCACTATGTAAAGAAATAATTTTAATATTTCTGATATGAGATTCAGTTCATTTCGCAAAAAGAGACATGAATAACATTCATTTATATAGACTTTATAATTAATAAATGTTGTCATTTTTTATATTGTATTAAAATATGCTTCAATAGTTTATTTTGTCTACTTTATATAATATTTTATTAAATTTTATTTATTATTTAATTTATAATTTATAATTTATTATTTTTATTAATATTTAAATTTTAATTAAAAAATGATAAAAAAATGTGATTATTTCTTATATTGAGCATAAAATGAAACTATTTTAAGAATTTCAGGATTAACAGGTAACGTATGGGACTGAAAGGGTTTAAAAAGTGGTGGAAGTTTCCATTATACGCACCAGAATTTGACGCTTTACATGTTGGACTGTGATTACCTATCCGTATCGTATCATCGATTGCGTGAGCAACCTGCTTTTTTCCAGAACTTTTGGTGATGTTATATAAAAACGAGGTACATATCGTTACATTTTCATTGTAGTATTTTTATTTTTATTAAAATTTTTACCATCAACCCGAGTTCAGTTAGGGTGAAACAACCTGTATTTGTAACCCCATGGTCTATGGTAATTTTTCATTCTCTTGATGCATACTATCACCCCTCTGAATTTGTCAGTCGAATTCTGCAACACCTTGTATATAAAGCCTATTTCACGAGGCAAAATTTTTATATGTGTACCGACACCTGGCTTGACACTTTAAAAACTACACTGGTGTGCAAAATTAAGGACCAGTCACAAAATGCTAATTTTTAAGTAAGCGAATACTCAAAAGGAAATAATATAATTCGAATAATTACTATCCCTACAGAACAGCTAGTCCATATAGCATCTCATTCATGTCACACATGGTCACAAGTGTCACAATTACTACGGTGAAAGAAAAAAAATAGGAAATTCCACACGTCACATTATGAGTCTCAAATTATCACTGTATGTGATTCCAGTGAGACGTCAATGTGTCTGCTGCTTTGTGACGAGTCACCAGGTGACTTTACAATGTAGTTACATTGTGACTCTCACTTTTAGACTCAATTTCAAAGTCATCATGAACGTTGCATTATGATAAGTCACCAAATAATATCACATTATAGTCAAATGGTGACTTTTCACAAAAGAGCAAAATGGTGACTTCACAGTAGTCTCTCTGTCACCTGAAAGTCATCATGTGACTTTAATGTGACATTATTTTGTAACTTATCACAATGCAGCGTTCACGATGGCTTTGAAATTGAGTCCGCAGATGACAGTCACATGAGAGTCACAAAGTAACTGCATTGTAAAGTCACATGGTGACTCGTCACAAAGCAGAAATCACAGTGACGTCTCAGTGGAGTCACATATAGTGATCATTTGAAACTCATAATGAGATGTATGGAATTTCCTATTTTTTTGCTCCACCGTAATGACTGTGACACTTGTAACCATGTGTGACATGAATGAGATGTTATACGGACTAGCTGTGCTGTAGAGATAGTAATTATTCGAATTATATTATTTCCTTTTGAGTATTCGCGTACTTGAAAATTACCATCTTGTGATTGGTCCTTAATTTTGGACACCAGTGTATTTAAACAAAAAAGACGTATTATAGAATCAATATCCATTTTCACTTTTGAACATATCGTATACGGAAAGTATTGTAATCACGATTTCTTTCTCTGTGTCTCAACACTATGGTCGGGATCCAGATAGATTTCTCGCTGTTAGCAAAATCAATTCGACCAATCAGAAGCGTGCATTTTTTGCGCAAAAGTGCAGGTTTCTGATTGGTCAATCTCAACTCACTAACAGTGAAAATTCTATCTGGATCCCGGCCTATAACTTCCGAACGGTACTTCCGATTGAAATCTAATTTGGCAAATATGCTATAGGCCACATGGAACTAATAATAAAGAGGAAATGATATATCTTTGAAATAGTGAAGGTTCAACTGTAACCGCTTTTGCAGGGGCTGATAATCACAGGGGGAAAATTCCACCAGTAAATTTAAATAGAAATTTTCTCCTTATTTAAACACTTATTTAATGCAAAATTCCAGTTATAAATAATGGAAGAAACATATATTCATTTTTACTGGTAGAAGTTTACTTTGGCAGTAATCAGGCCCTGCATTTCCGCCATGTTGTAACAACGTAGAAAAACTCCAGTCAGTGTTAGTGAAAAAGATTATGATACCTGGGCAAACTGACACTAGTAAAAGCAAAAAGAAATTTTTACCACATTTGTGAGAAAATATTTCCATGAATAAGGTACTTAAATAAGACGAAAGTTTCTATACAAAGGGCATAGACGGATAAGCATTGGAAACATGCATTTTAATCAAATTTCTTGATTTTTTTTCCCAGACGTAGCTACATATCTGACATACCTATTACATACATATCTATTTTCCCTATTATCATCTAATAAATATTGATATTTAATGAGATAAAAATGTTTTTTTCGATTTTTTAAAAAACGGATTTTCTCAAAAACTGCTGCACGGAATTTCAAGCCATTAATTGAGGATATATACAGGGTGTCCAGCGAATAAGACCCTGATTTCAAAATTAAATATCTCAAAAAAAAAGATCAATAGAATTATGCGGTAAACGGTTTGTTTATTAGCTAAGCTGTAAAAATGTTATTCAGAAGTTGCAAAATTTAGTTGCAAAAGCCGTTAACAGATGGCGCTGTAATCGCGATACTTGTAAACTGCTTCGAAGTCCAGAGCAGTGGCGTCTCATTCCTAGATGGCCCCCTACGTAAAAACGAATATTGGGAAAGTCCATTTTTTCATTGGGGTGATGTGCAGAAGTGGAGACATCTGGTCACAGAACTATTGCATCAGCTTTAATTTTAGAAAATTTCAATTAATAGAATTTTCAATAAAAAGTTTAGACATCATTATAAGGATTTTTTAAATATTGTATTAAATTCAATCTTTAATGCCATATAGTTATTTAAATCAAAATACATATATTTAGAAAAATAATTTTGTACTTTTTATTTATTTTTTATATTTTTAAATCACAGCATAATATTTTGGTATTATTGTTTATATCTGAATTATTATAAATAAAGAGTAATTTTTCTCTTTTAATTTATTTTTAAATCACGGTATAATACTTTGGTTTTAGCACAACACATATATTTCTTTTCTTTGTAAAGTTTCAGAGACAGAAATTATGCCTTAAATTATTTCTTTTTTAAAAGGAATTGATGATAAGTCATATCATCAACGTCAAAGCAAAAGTATTTTGGACGCTGCATTCCTTTCGAACGCTTCGGATCCTATCTCTAGAAGCTGCACCATATTTCTCTGCTCACTGATTTAAAAAAATGAAGACGAGTTTCTAAAATTAAAATTATTTTTTTAACTTAATTAAGTTTTTAAAAGTAGAAACTTTGTATTTTTTCATTCAAACTATTCTTTACAATAAAAAAAATGATTTATGAAGCATTATTATAAATGCTCAATGATTTTTTTAAAAAGGGGTTTCTTTTAGCTTAATTAAATTTTAAAACCAGAAACTTTGGATTTTTTTATTCAAACTTTTTTCACAGTTTAAATAAATATTAAAAAGTAAAGATTTCGATTTTTTCAAATTCTCCTCCACTTAGATTCGATTCCACGATCTAGCAATTAGGAGAGAAAAGACATACCACAGAGATATTGGTATCCGGACCGAAGTAGCTTATAACAAAATTTGAAACAAATGTCAATTCTGTCAACACATGGCTCCGCTTCTGCACATTACCCCAAAAAATATTTTTTAAGTTCTTATATAATGATTGCTAAACTTTTTATCGAAAATTGTATTAATTGAAATTCTCTAAAATTGAAGCATTGATGCAATAATTCTGTGACCAGATGCCTCCACTTCTGCATATCACCCCAACGAAAAAACGGTCTTTCCCAATTTTCGTTCTTCCATAGGAAGCTATCTAGGAATGAGACGCTAGGGCTCTCGACTTCAAAACACAATTTACAAGCATTGCGATTACAGCGCCATCTGTTAGCGGTTTTTGCAACTAATTTTTGAAAATTCTGTACAACATTTTTACAGCTTAGCTAATAAACAAACCGTTTACCGCATAATTCTATTGATCTTTGTTTTTGAGATATTTAATTTTGAAATCAGGGTCTTATTCGCTAGACACCCTGTAGATACCAAAGATGCATAAGTGGTAATTGTTGTATAATTTTCTGTTTGTAAAAACTGTGTGAAATAGCGGAAAAAAATAAAAATCATAGCTTATGTTTATACGAAAATTACCATTTTCTTGTAAAAAAATTCCCCATATGTGCCCGTATATTCTATATAAATGCCGAAAGTTTGCGTTGGGTACTACATATAAATATTTACAAAAATGAATATTAAAATTATTGAAATTCATTTTAAGGCGTTATTTTGGGCGGAGCTACTAAACTTCCACACTCGAAGAATTTTTGAAATAAACAGTTACAGAATTGCTGTATTTAAAATTTTAATGAACACATGAGCATCATTCTCAACACCGTCGATATTAAAATGAACATGATGTTGAAAAACATGGCTTATATGCTTAATGGAATCTAAAATACATTAGTTGACATAGTGTCTGTTGACTTTGTTCCAAAAATTCATCGGATGTTCAAGTTAAGTAGCTTCGCCCCAAATAACGCCTTAAAAAGAATTTCAATAATTTGAATATACATTTTTGTAAATATTTATATGTAGTAGCAAAAGCAAACTTTCGGCATTTATATAGAATATACGGGCACATATGGAGAATTTTTTACACGAAAATGGTAATTTTCGGATAAACATAAGATATGATTTTTATTTTTATTTTTTTTTATTTCGCTATTTCACACAGTTTTTATAAACAGAAAATTATACAAAAATTACCAGTTATGCATCTTTGGTATCTATATATCCTCCGGTAATGGCATGAAATTCCGCGCAGCAGTTTTTGAGAAAATCTGTTTTTTAAAAAATCGAAAAAACTTTTTTTTCTCATTAAATATCAATATTTATAGGGTGATAATAGGGGATTGTCAGATATGTCAGGGATATTGTCAGATATGTCAGGGGGAAAAATCAAGAAATTTGATTGAAAGGCATGTTTCCAATGCTTATCCTGCTATGCCCTTTACCGGTGGGAAGTTTGCCCAAGTGTTAATAAAAAACTGTTCATCCTATTTAAAACAAACAGCCGTCTTGTGACAACCTCTCAGTTACTTCACTGACAAATGTTAGGCAGTACACTATATGTCTCCTCCTCTTTATTCAAAACTCCGTTATAGGCCGCTGTCACAACAACTGTATAGATTTTCATACAGGTCGACAGACGGATAAGGTTTTGATCCATTTGCAAAACGTTTTGCAGCAGATTCTAATAGGCATGTTTTCGCAAGTTGAAATGCCTTCACGTTGTTTTGTTCATCGTTTGCGCCCACACATTACCGGTTCTTTCCCTCGGTTTTACGTTTATTTAACATTTTACGGCGCCTCTAAGTACGAGGAGGTTTAATACTGATAATTTATATATTTGGCAATCCATGTTATCTAATTTTTTCGGCAAATGTGTGGTGCTGCATAATGGATAAACTTAATATACATATAGTATTGTGTTAGTATGTATATATACTATACTGGTTGCGGTATATAGCAATAGCTTTTTATTTTATATCCCTTGAGGTTTTCTACTATCTGACATACACTGTTAAAATCAGTAGCATTTGCTGCATAGTCACTCCACCGCTTTTATAGAAAACGATTACTTGACTGAACTATGGAGCATCCCCATTGATCAGAATAGAGATATTCTGACCAATATCAATACAGATGTATCAATATATGATACAGCTAATACTGCAGATTTTTAACAGTGTATAACGTTTTCTACTATCTGACGTAACATGTTATTAAAATAGCAATTAAAGCCTTTGTGCAGGATTATTGAAATGCAGTAAACTAACGTTTAAAATGCACAAATACTGCGAGAAAAAGCAGCAAACAGCTGTTTCGAATCTACAGCGAGATTCTTCTTCAGTGCAAGAGAGGGAAAAAAGGAACAGCGTGCTGGAAAAAGCAAGGCTGAGCAAAATGATAGACAGAGACGCGCTGCCTTATATACCCTATGCGGGTAGCGAAAGCGCCAGAAACAACCAATGAGAGAGAAGCAGTGGAAACGACTGGGTGGACAAGTAGCGACATCTATCGGAAAAGGAGAGAAAATGAAACCAAAAAAGAGGAAATTAAATTAATGCTTTCCAAATACTTGGAAAATCTGGAGTACTAGATAAGTCATTGACTAAAGAGTGAGAATTTTTAATGATGTGGTAAGCTTCCCAAAAATCAAGATCAAGGTTAGAAGAACATTTTTGGATAATGGTGGCTGAGGAAAAATCGAACCTATGTTGAGAAGACCAAGAATGTTGAGCAATAGAAGAACGTTTGAGCTCCTGATTTTTAACATAACCTTCATGCTCTTTTAAACGAAATCTAAGAGCACGTTTAGTCTGGCCAATATAAGAAAGGCCACATTGGCAAAAGATTTGGTAAATACCCCAGTTATCTAGGCGATCAATGGGGTGTTTGAGATTTGAAAAATAGATTTTATTAACAGGAGAAAAAATAACATTAAAATCAAACCTTCTTAAGATTTTAGCAACTTGCTGACTGATTTTAGGAAAAAATGGTAACACAACTGAAGTATTAGAGTTGGAATTAGAATGCTTTTCAGAATGGACGGATTTCGTCAATTTCTTATAAATAGAATCAATAATATTAGAGGAATAACCACGATCAACAGCAATAGCTTTGAGGTAATTAAGTTCAGCACTAAGTAACTGAGGAGTGGAACAAACATTGGTAGCCCGAAAAACAAAAGTATTGAAAGCAGCGAATTTCTGGTTAGGGGGATGAGAAGAATGCCTGTGAGGTGGAAGACTGACAGCAAAAGGTTTACGAAAGACGGTAGTCTGAAAGCCATTATCACAACGAATAACAAGGACATCGAGGAAAGAAAGACAGTTATTGGTCTCAATTTCAGAGGTAAATTGAATGCAGGGATCAATGGAATTCATAATAGAGAGAATCTGATTAATATCCGAATTTATTTCAACCAGGACATAAACATCATCAACATAACGAACATAGAACGGAAATTTTAAAATTTCAAAAAGTTTGACCTCAAAATAGTGCATATAAATATCGCATAAGATTGGACTAAGAGGCTTACCCATAGCCAAACCATCAATCATGCGGAAGAAATTACCATTGAAAACAAAAGTATTTTGTGACAAGCAAGCGCGAGTGAGAAGGATAAGTTCCTCGATTTCAAAATAAGAGAAATGGAATTCACAAAGCCTGTTCTTGAGGCAATCCAAAGCCCCCTCAACCGGAACGTTTGTAAATAATGATTTAACATCAAAAGAAACCTTCATGTGACCCTGCGGCTTAAAATTATGGAGTTTTTTAACAAAATCAAAAGAATTCTTAACAGTGAAACAGTTACTGCTCCTTTTGAGCAATGTAGCAAGCGCCATCACAGCTTGATTCACCTGGAACGCGGTGAAGAAAGTATTGATACTAATCAGGCAATACCAACACAAAACAGAAGTAATCTTAGTAGTAACTTGTCGTCAACCGCAACCGCATTTTCTCCTCATAGTTACACAAATAGTCAGATGTCTGTCACCACTTTGTGTGAAAATGCACCTTCATTTGATAACACGCATTCAACCATAAACAATACTGTAATGTATATGACATCTTCTTTTAGTAAACAAGTACTGCTTTCAACCGCGATAATATATGTAGAAAATGCTAGAAGAGAATTTGTTCCTCTTAGGGCATTGCTAGATTCAGGATCTCAAAATAACTTTATAACGAAGGAATGTACCAAGTTCTTCTACTTGAAGGGAAAGAAATAAAGGCATCAGTTTCAGGGCTAAATGGTTCAGTCATGAATATAAAGGAAAGTGTTATAACAACCACCGCCAATGAAAATAGAAGTTTTAGTGAAACATTGCAATTTTTTGTTGTTCCTAAAATCACGCGCATAACGCCAGCTACATATCTAAACATCATGCCCATTACGCAATGACAGACATTTCAGTTAGCTGATCCACAATTTGATAAACCAGGTTCAATACATGTTTTATTGTCAAACGAGGTATTTTTTAACATAATGGGAGCCAATAAAATAAATATGCAAAATTTGGTTTTTCAAGAAACAGTTTTTGGCTATGTTGCCAGTGGTTCTAAGTTTCTGCAACAAGAAGACAATTTCAGTAATTATTGTGGTCTTGTTCGATCTGTGGACGATTTATCCAATATTATGCAGAAATTTTGGGAAATTGAAGCGGTTAATGATACAAATCCAATAAAATGTAAAGAAGTGCAATATTGTGAGGAACATTTCCTGCGTACCCATACTAGAAGGGAAGATGGCAGATATGTTGTAGAAATGCCAATTAAAACTGGTGGGCTTGAATGCTTAGGAAAATCAAAAGAAAATGCAAATAAGCAATTAAATCATTTACTTAGGCGATTTACGTACAATCAAACCATGAGATTCTTGTATGAAGATTTCATTAACGAATATAGTAATTTGGGACACTTAGAAGAAATCTCTTTGGAAACTAATCCCAGATTTTCATATTATTTGCCGCATCATGGGGTATACAGACCCGATAAACCCAGCACGAAATTAAGAGTTGTCTTCGACGGTAGTGCAGCTACTACTAGTGGTGTTTCTTTAAATGATGTTTTATTAAACGGAGGTTCAGTTCAAGATGAGCTTTTCGATATCATTTGTCGATTTCGAACACACAAGTACGCCTTTACAGCCGACATCATAAAGATGTATCGTCAGATACTAATTGCGGAAAGGTAGAGAGATTTATTGCGCATTTTGTGGAAATGTGGTGAAGGAGAACTTGTCAAAACATTTAAGTTAAAGACAATTACTTATGGAACATCGAACGCTCCATATCTTGCCACGCGGACTCTAAATCAGCTCGTAATTGATGAAAAAGATGATTTTCCGCTAGCATCACGTGCAGTACTCCAAAATTTCTACGTCGACAATGTGCTAACAGGAGTTAGCAGTTTAGCAGAAGCCCAACAACTGCAAGCACAATTAATCGCATTGCTTGAACGTGGCGGCATGGCATTGCACAGATGGTGTGCTAACCACCCCAAACTGTTAAAAATCAAAACTAGTAACAAGGAATATTCATTCATTGATCGTGATGAGGACCAGATCACTAAAACTCTAGGACTCTTACGGAATCCAAGTCATGACTCCTTTATTTTAATTAATTTTTCAACTACATTTCAGCAGTGAAATTACGCTTGAAATTATTGAATATTAATGATGTGAATTATCACACTGCTAACAAAGCGTAAACCAACTTAGTGAAAAATGTCCAAGCCGGGAATCGAACCCGGGTCCCTGGAATTAATTTTTCAACTACATTCAGCAGCTTTGTTAGCAGTGTGATAATTCACATCATTAATATTCAATAATTTCAAGCGTAATTTCACTGCTGAAATGCAGTTGAAAAATTAATTAAAAAATTGTATATTCACCGATGCTGGGTTTATTTGCGTCTCATGTTACGCCGCTAAAATGTGTGCTAATGAAGACTTCTCCATCTTGTGCTGCGGTTGCAGCCTTACCGACTTATATAAGTGAGAAATGCCAAGCTGGACATCGTCCTTGTGGTTTAGTGGTAGAGCACTGGAGATCTATTCCAGGAACTCGGGTTCGATTCCCGGCTTGGACATTTTTCACTAAGTTGGTTTACGCTTTGTTAGCAGTGTGATAATTCACATCATTAATATTCAATAATTTCAAGCGTAATTTCACTGCTGAAATGTAGTTGAAAAATTAATTAAAAAAATTGTATATTCACCGATGCTGGGTTTATTTGCGTCTCATTTTACGCCGCTAGAATGTGTGCTCATGAAGACTTCTCCATCTTGTGCTGCGGTTGCAGCCTTACCGACTTATATAAGTGAGAAATGCCAAGGTGGACATCGTCCTTGTGGTTTAGGGGTAGAGCACTGGAGATCTATTCCAGGGACCCGGGTTCGATTCCCGGCTTGGACATTTTTCACTAAGTTGGTTTACGCTTTGTTAGCAGTGTGATAATTCACATCATTAATATTCAATGACTCCTTTTTGTTTAATTCATCAGTTAAGGAGCCAGTTGTGTACATGAAAAGAACTGTTCTATCAGATATAGCACGAATTTACGATCCATTAGGATTACTCGGTCCTGGAATAGCTAAGGCTAAAAATTTCATACAGAGACTTTGGTTATTAAAGTTAGGCTGGAACGATCCACTTCCAGATGATGTTAAAGATGAATGGCAACGCTTTATCAGAACGCTTCAACATATAAATAATTTAAAAATCAATCGTTTTGTTTTAAACGAAGGCCATTCGGAAATTGAACTGCACGGATTCTCAGATGCATCCGAGCTCGCATATGGAGCAGCTATTTATCTACGCTGTCCCACAAAATTTAATACATCTTTAAATTTACTGTGCAGCAAGTCTAGGGTTGCACCATTGAAACCTTTGACAATTCCAAGACTTGAGTTGTCCGCAACTGCCGTATTGTCTCAACTCGTTTGTAAGGTAGTGAATCTATTAAAGTTTCATATCAATAAGGTAATTTTGTGGTGTGACTCAATCATCGTCTTAGCATGGTTACAGACTTCTCCTCATGTACTAAAAGCTTTGTGGCCAACAGAGTTTACAAAATTCAAGAATTGACCCAGACTTATCAATGGAAACATATACGTTCAGAGGAGAATCCAGCAGACCTTGTTTCTCGAGGACTAACCTTTGACAAGTTAATTGATTGTGAACTTTGGTGGCACGGCCTTCTTGCCTAAGAGAAGGTGACATCATATCCAATAAAGACATTGACTTGGAACATGAGAAAAACACTCATGAGTTTTCATCAGATTTAAAACTGAAAAACAATACTGCATTAGCTTGTTTTAATTATGGTGAATTTGTTAATGAGATTTTAAGTATTAGCAATAATTATACTAAAATATTACGTGTTTTGAGTTATATTTTCAGGTTTTTAGATAATACGAAAAAATCAACTGAAAAAAGAAAGGGACACGTAAGTATAGATGAATTATCAAGAGCAGAAGCATTTTTGATACGGGAGGTTCAAAAAAGCGAATTTAAGGCAGAATATACTGCATTGTTAGAAGGTAAGCAAATTTCTAGGAAAAGTAAATTGCTATTGTTAAACCTCTTTTTGGATGCAGATAAGGTGCTAAGAGTAGGAGGTCGCTTAAATCATTCCGACCTAAAATTTGCTCAAAAACATCGATACATTCTGCCAGCTAAGGATAAATTGTGTAGTCTAATTGCAATTTACTACCATAAAAAATATCTTCATATAGGTGCACAAGCATTGTTATGCTACTTGAGGCAAAAATTCTGGCCATTACAGGGAAGAAATTTAGTTAGGAAAATAACGCATGAGTGTATAACTTGCAGTAAAAGCAATCCTATAACTGTGCAACAAATCATGGGTTCGCTACCCACAGAAAGAGTACGTCCTAGCGCACCTTTTAACTATGTGGGAATAGATTTTGGTGGCCCCTTCTTTATAAAATATAAAGGACAAAGAAAGGGAATTCTTAATAAGGTGTATTTGGAAATCTTTGTTTGCTTTGTAACTAAGGCAGTGAATCTCGAATTAGTGTCAGAATTGACGCCAGATGCATTCATTGCAACGTTAAAAAGATTCATTGCTAGGCGCGGTAAGTGCGCAGTAATCTTTTCAGATAATGCAAAAAATTGTGTTGGCGCGAACGCAGAGTTACAAAGACTCCATAATTTGCTCAGACGTCCGGAAGAGAGGTTGGCAAATTATTTGTCAGAGGAAAATATTACTTGGAAATTTATTCCTCCTCCAGCACCCAATTTTGGTGGGTTGTGGGAGGCAGGAATAAAATCGGTAAAATATCATCTAAAGCGAACAGTAGGTAATGCAAGGCTAACTTTTGAAGAGTTATTAGCTGTAGTTGCTCAAATAGAGTCTATATTAAACTCACGTCCAATCACTCCATTGTCTTCAGACGTGAATGACTTAGAGGCCTTAACGCCAGGCCACTTCTTAATCGGGAGACCTATGACAGCCATAGTTGAACCAGAATTAATTAATGTAAGCGAAAATAGACTGTCTAGATAGCATAGGATTACAAAATGCGTTCAGTTGATATGTAATCGTTGGAATAGAGATTATTTGAATAAGCTTCAACAGCGTTCGAAATGGCAATTTTCAAAAAATAACGTAATCATAGGTACCCTAGTGTTGATAAAGGAAGACGATCTTCCTACAAATAAATATTTACTAGGACGCATTACAAATGTTTTCCCAGGTACAGATGGTAAGATTAGGGTAGTAGAAATCAAAACCTCAAAGGGAATACTTAAAAGAAGTATATCTAAATTGCGTTATTGCCACAACAAGTTTCAGAGAATTAGTTACGAGCTATTAAAAAAAGGGGGTGGGGGAGCTTGGTTGTGTCTTTTCTATAAATTTTTATTGCTGTATTATTTTCATAATTGTATTATTCATTGTTAAAAGAAAATTGTTGTGTTGTATCATATTTACACAGTCATTTTTAATGTTAATATTTTATTTTCTATTGTATAATTGATTGAAGTTGACACTTCAATGTCGGGGGGTATGTTCGAATTATCTGTTATTATGTGACAAATGTTGGCAACGCACTTGTTTTGCGAATGTAGGTAACCATAGAAACGTAATTTGTTTCGTCATTCTAGTTTATGTTTTTGTCTTGCCATGAGTGCAACGCATCGCTTCACATTGTCAACAATAAAATGGAAATACAGTCTTTAAGTATGTGAGTTTATTAATTTGTTTAATACGCATCGCCTACAGTCACAAATACAGGGTGTTTCATTCTAACTGAACTTGGGTTGACGCTAATAATTTTGAAAAAAAAAAAGCAATAAAAATGCAACGGTATGTACCTTATTCTAAGTGAAATGCTATAACTTCACGAAAAGTTCTGGAAAAACAGGGTACTCAAGCAATCGATGATACAGTATAAACAGGTAATCGCAGTCAAGTACATACTACTCGCGAGTATAATGGAAAATTCTACCACTTTTTTTTTATATTATCACATTTACAAAAAAGGTGAGAATGTCTACTGTAAGTTGTGTTATTAACATACTTCAGTTTTCTGAAAGTTATTATCGTCAATCCAAATTTAGTTATGGTGTGTTTTATATTAAATACCTGGTTTCAGAGCCCATGTTTTAGGGTAATTTTTCATCCTCTTGATGACTGCTATCATCCCTCTGAATTTGTCGGTCACATTCGCCAACACCCTGTAGATTCATTTATTTCTTTATTATACAAGGGTGCTCTGTACCGTTCACCCTTCGTGCGCCAACCGTCGGACTGTCAGCAGACTAACATGTTTCTAATTTGTTCCTTATTCATCTATTGGTGGAAACACATTGAAATCCACCATAATAACCAATTAAAATCTCTAAATAAAAATTTATGAATTTTCTTCTTCTTGAAGGAAGAGAAAAGTTCATGGTGACCATTGCCCACGAACATACACACAAAATTCAAACATGTTATATCAATGTAAGAATAACCGGTCAAGCGCGAGTATTACTCGCGTACAGAGGGTTCCGTACAGTAAATATATCAATTAGTAATTGGGTATTGCATTACACAAATATATCATTAAAAGCTGTTATCTAGGCTGTTACCTAGGGAGTACGCCGCCCGTGCCTTTATGTAAGTTCAAACCATCTAATTATGAAGAATTTTTTTCGAAAATCGTTATCAACAATCCTTTTATACTTCTGCGACGATAGGTATCTCCAGCACTCCTCAGTTCCTTTGCTGAACGCCTGCAAATCGAAATTTGTGCGTAACGGAAAAATGCGATTTCCTCAAAGACTTTGTGACCTAGTCTAATCGCTATAGTTTTCCTGCAAGTTTTAAATTAATTTCTACTACCCTTAATTTTTTCATAATTTTAGTTTCAGTAGATTCGAAAATAGAAGGGGGCTAGACATATTTTTGCATTATATTTTCGACGATATATCTCTGAAAATATAATATCTAAAAAAAAAAAGAAATGTATTTTAGAGTTCAGCGTTACGAAAGTTTTCACACGATATGTAAAGAAAATATCTTTTTTTTTTTTTCAAGTAACTTATTTAGCCCCTCTACATTTTCCCTAGATATATTTGTGAATGGTTCATAATCTATAAATATGCGGGTCAATAGCCTTTATTACTTCAGCCAATTTGAACGTTCCACGTTCGATAGTTTACGAGTAAATTGACTGTGACAGACGGACAAACAGACACAAGAGTGATCTTATAATGGTTCCGTTTGTACTTTTTAGGTAAGGAACAATAAAAATGAAATATTCGTTCCATAAATAATTTTTATATCTGTGCAACTGTATCACTAATCTATTAAGATTTAAAAATATCCGTGGCTGAAACTATACAGGTATCTATCTCTGAAGAGAGAAAAAAAAATAGAATACTAAACAACCTTCTAAAGTGTTAAGATAAAGTTAGATATTTGCTAATAGCTCAGATAATACACTTTTCTCATTAAAGTGTTAGATGATTAACGCTTATCAGATTATCGCTGAAGAAAATTCTTTTATCTAATTCATTTATTTCTCTAACAGAGCGATTCGAAAATAAAGCATTTTTTTTGTAAGCAGTCAACAAATTTCGATCGTTTTGTGTATTAATAATGGGCAAAGCGGGTAACTCCATTAAAACTAATTTCTCAGATATAAGTTTAGGATTAACGTGCAACTAATTGCTAGTTTTTATTCTTATTGAGAATTACCGATGTAAATAAGTTATTAATAATGTCTTGGATTTAATTCTGTCATTAGTCACCATTAGTTAAAATGTTTATATAAAGATTCAATTCCTTATTAATAGTGAATAATGTTAGTAATTTAATTGTTAACTGCGAAATGTTAATAATTTAATTACTAATTAGTAATAATCAAACAATTAATTATTAATAATACATTAAAAAGCCATTTGCGAAGTGCAAGTGAGAAATGCAATTTTAAAGTTAGTAAAAGTTTCAGAAAAGGATGTCTATTATTTTACTAATCATAACTAATTGATCTTGTTAAAGAATATTCCGTATTTTATTCTGTAAATGTTTCAGACAAGAAATACATTCTTCTGTATTAGTTTATTTAACCTTTTCTGTACTGAATTATGAATTCATGAAAATTTTATCTTCTAAAACATTTTTCGTGACTTGTTTAAACTACAATAGAAGATTTACATAATCATTTAATAAATTTTAGAAGGATTTAGAAGGATTCATTAAATTTGAATTTATAGGGATTTTGTGCAATATTTAAAAACCCACTCACATCTTTTATTTTAAATATTTTTGTTGGTATTTTGTAAAATTAAGAAATGTTCAATTATAATTTTCTTACAGTAGAAATATAGAAATATTTTCGAATTAAAAAATTCACTGCCCCCAACGCCAAAAAAGCTTAATAGATGCAAAGGCAAAAGAAATCAGCCTTTTAAAAAATTTCGTTTTGTGTAACCCATAATACTTTTGGAACAAGATAAAGTAATGTATCTATAACTCATTCTAAATTGTATTACAACTAATCGATGTATTAAATGAATTTTCTAATAAGCTATTTTAATGGTACTTATAAGTACCGTCAGTAAATAAACGGTTAAAACAAGTAACTTTACAAATGATGACTTTAACAAAAATATATTCATAATGAAAATACATTACTAAATTTCTAACTTATCTATTACGAGCGTTCAAAAAGTAACGAGCCAGAGGCCTAGAAACAGAAACTACCCTCATAGCATGCATGGTCACAGTGACGTCGTTGTGACGTCACTGTAAGTCACTGTGGTCACGTCACATCTGTGACCAAAATGGCACCACTCAGTGATGTCACATTGTGACTGAGATGTGAACTTCTTAGAAAACTTTAAAAAATTACAAAAATTCTTCAAAACATGTTTTTTACTGTAAAATTTTATTTTTCTTGCACTAAAAAAGAATTGTTATGTCACTGCATGTAACGTACGTCACGTCACACATGTAGCAAAAAACCTCACCATATTGTAAGTCACAGTGTGAGAAAAATATGAACTTAAACAATCTTTGAAAATGAAGAGAAATGTTTTAAAAAGGCCCGAGTTACAGCGGCATTAGGAATGAAACTATATTAGTGGATAGCAAATAGTAAATTCGCGCACGAAAAGATGGGGGGGGGGGGGGGGGCATGTAAAAGGAAAATGCAGGGTACAAGTATCAACAAACTAGATTTTCATGCTATATTTTATCAATTTGATATCTAAGAGAGTGAAAGTATACTTTTTTCGTGATTTCAATTTTATCTAGTATTGCAATTTAATATAATAATCCTTCACTTATTGTTATTATTATGAAAGTGTTTCTCGGAAAAATGGTACGTGCTGGAGCAATTTGGATAACATATTTAGAATTAGGAATATTAAATATATACACTTTACATATTTAGTTTGCAGGAAGGAAATTTTTTTTTTCCTTTTTTTTTTTTTTTTTTTTTTTTTTTTTAACCGACCACTGGTATTTGAAACACTTTTCTGGCTTCAAACTAAAAAATTTCTATTATAGTTAAGTCTGCAGCTTTTAATGAGCACACAGAAAGAGTCTTCATAGTTTAGTCATACATACATTTCTTGCTTTATAATTTGCATTCAAGTCATATTTTTTCCTGTTAGTGTACCTATTTTAAGTAACTATTTTTTTAAAAAAAATTCTACTTCTTTTAGACTTTTAAAATAAAATTAGCATTTTCCGAATTTAAAAAAAAAAAATACAAAATTTATGTAAAACCCATGATATAATTAATTATTCATATTTCAAATTTGTGTTTTAGAGATATGACTTTAAAAAAAGTTATTTTACAAATTGTTCTATTCTACAGAAAATTAACATGAAAAGAATGACAGATTGACAAAGAAAATTTTTTTATCCCCGATATTTATTTATATCTTTTTATTTATTAAGAAGATATTTTGTATTTATTACGTGAGAAACAATCTTTACTTTAAAAAAGGGAGGGGGGGGGGGGTAAAACTGATAAAAAGAAAAGGTAAAATACATTGGAAAATTCTTCAAATAAAAAATTTTAAAGAGAGACAGTCTCATAAAATGATTGCACATGTAAGTTCCAAATCTGTTGTATACAAAAGCAAATAAACGAACACCTGCTCAAAATCGTCTGCCCACGATACCGCAGGGTAAACAGAGAACTTTTTGTATTAGACGCGAGAAGTTACTAGCCTACAATGTAAGCTTTTGCGTATGCTTTTTTTAATGGAAGAGAAAGACGTCCGCAATTTTCGGATACTAATACACGGATATTATTAATTTATGGGGATTAAAAAGTAAGTCTTATTTAATTTAAATTGTTTATCCCTGTTTTGTATATTATGATGATGAGTTAAATAGTTTTATATTATACCTATAGAAAGAGGCTGATCTGGAATTGTTTTTCAGATTAGAAATTAACATTATACTGGGGAAATGTCGTTTTATATACTATAGTAGTGAAACTTTTGAAAGACTTTTTTTCATTGCTAATAATATTTTAAATTATTATTTAAAATCCTAAATCTTCATATCAATGTTTTCAGATTTAACATTTGCCAAAATTATAAAATAATAGGAATTCCTTACAACTTATGGAGAGATTTTTGAGATATTGTTAAATATTATAATATGTTTAATTCAACTATTGTAGTTTGTTGTTGTTTAATAGTACAATTATAAATACTAATTATTTAGTGTTTTTCAAATTGGTATATTTATTTTTTTTATTGTATTTAAGCACGTTTTTACTGTTTGTGATTTTAATCAAACATTTAATTGTAGACGTTCAGAATATTAAATTTTCTTCGATTGTAAACTCATTTTCTACGTTTTCGATACAGGTAATTATTGGCATTAAAAAATAAAATATGATATTTAAGCATTGAAATAAAGTGTTTTTCATGCCTGATAACAAGTTTCTAGATTAAACTGCTTTAGTATACTTTTTAAATTTTGATATTTATAATATTTATAATTTATGATATTTATATAAGTCGATATTATACTGTTCATTAGCGATAATTGCTGGAAATGCATTTTTAAATATAACTAGTTGCGTAGCAACCCGTTGTGTTGCTTTTGAATTGCATGAGACAATCGATCTTTTTACGAAAAATGAAATCTTAACTTTATTGTAAATTTAGAAAGCCATTACAATATTAATTTTATTAAATACAATATTTCAAATAATAAGTTATATTTACAATTTAAGTCGAAAGCTTTCCCAATAAAAATGCACATATTCTATAACTTTATTTGCCTAGAGCTTTTCGTTCTTCCAAGATTTTGCTTCGAATTTCGGAGTCGGTAGAAATGATGTCATTTGGGTCAACTTATACAAAAATGAATTTGTTTGGACGAATTTATTCAGAAGCATTTTATATTTATGAATTAAAATAAATATTTAGAGAATTATTTTTTTTTCTCGCTAAAACATTTAATTTTTAATGTCCGCTTCTGAAATGTTTTATTAGCCATCTTAAGGCAATAGTTGAAAATCTACTTTTCGACTTTAAATTAAATGAAAATAACGTACGATGTTTTTTTTTTTTTTTGTCAACAGAATTTATTTCAATGTTCCAGTCGAGAGTCGAATTTGTGTTTCTAAAATAAACAGATTCCTGAAGTTTGAATGTGTGTGAGTTTGTATTTAGTGAAATTTTCTTGAAAACTACAATAATGTTTTCACTATTTATTCAAATAAACGTTAATTTCAATTTAAAAATGATTTCAAACAATGATATATAATAATCTTTGTAATTTTTCCTTTTCTCTCTTTTATCCAGAAAAATGGAGCAATTTTAGTTTCCATCATTACAGAAATGTCATTAAAAATTTATATCTGGAAAACTAATCAAATTTTAAAATTCTACGACCACTTTTAACATCCTCGGACCCATGCGGATAACTGGCGTTAATTTGATCCCCAAACATTCCATACTCTAGGAGGAACAGCTGTGAAATACAAACGGACAGTCACTTTTTAATGTAATAGATTGATGAAGTTTTAATTTCGCTATAAAAAATTAGTCAGGGACAAATGCTGAATTATTTATATTATTTTAAGTGCAAATGGCTTATTTCGTAAATGAGCCTGTACTCAATGGATATAGATTAAAAAACATTATGCTTGAAAATTATTTAAAAAGACATAATAAATAAATCAATTAAGATAAAGTTTTCAAGCAAATTGCATTTGAAAGTAGATATTATTTCCCTATGTAACGGGTGTAAAAATTGAAGATGCGCGATGTTTAGAAATTCAAAAAATTGCAGCAGCAAAGATTGCAAAACCGACATTTAATCGTCAAGCGTTGCCATTCTCAAAATGATGTCAGCCTTACGCACTGACATATTTTTACCCGACTACGGCAAAGCCAAAGGAGGGTTATGATTTTGACAGGCTATGTATGTATGTATGTATGTATGTATGTATGTATGTATGTATGTTCATCTGTTCCCTCGTAACTTCTAAACCACTAATCAGAATTCGACAAATGACATATCATTAGAAGCGTCTTAATTGTCCGCTGGTTATAGGCTATATAGATTTTCACCAAATTCAATGTGGCGCCTTCTAGCGGACAAAATATACAGAGTAAAAAAATAAAGTTAAGCTAGATATGCCGTGTTTGGTATCATTTTAAAGCGCTTCACTTGTACATTTCGAATATATATATATTACTAGCATTTGCTTGTGACTTTACTTGCATTTATGGGCTAATTGCATATAATTCACATCTTTTCGTTCTTAATTTCTTTGGTACTTAGTAATCAGAATAAGACCACTGCAGTGCCATTAGAAGGGTCTTGATCTTGATATTCTGTTGGTTGTGAGCTATAAAGTTTGTCACCAAATTTACTATTATGCCCTCTAGCGGACAAAAAGTATAAAATAAAAATATATGCAATGTGTTTGGTATTACTTGAAAGAGCTTCACCAGTATTTATATGCTTATACATAATTACAAGACTGCTTTGAAGATGTTTAAAAAAAATGAGCGATAAGAGTAAAGCGCGGATCACGGGAACTGTAATGTAGAGCAGCGTGAACGTTAATAGAATAACTACCTCATAGATAGAACTATAGAATAACACTAACGACCTCATCCACTAATCGGTCCATTACCCATTTGCTGCCATCGACGGATATGTGCGTCACTACTACCAAATACTGGAAGCGTCATACGTCAAAAAATAAAGTTAAGATAAATATGCCGTGTTTGGTATCATTCAAAAGCGCTTTACTTGTACATTTTGAATATATCTATATATTACTAGCATTTGCTTGTGACTTTACCTGTATTCATGGGGTACTTTTATACTTTTTCAGCGTAGTTTTTTGTCGTAGTTGGGTTTTAGTTTTTTTACTTTATCTTGTTCCTTTATAATATAGATAGATTTTCAAACGTGAAGTTCCGTTTGTCAGCTAAAACTTTGCATGTGAAAATGTATTCTTTTAGCCTGAGGTTCTAATTTCAGTACCACGAAGTACAAATTCCAGAAACTGATGTCTTTTAGATGTATTCGTGGTGAAATATATAGTTTTATCAAAGAAAAGGAGTGTTTTCATTTAAATATGGCACTTACTGAAGCATTACGCCAAATGTCTCAAATTCGGTATCAGCCGAATGAAAATATATTATAACATTAGCTTTATGAGCGAAAATGTTTTTTAAATAGTGACGTCATTTTCTGTTCAGACTTAAAATAAAGTTATTTTTAATTGTAATGAGTAAATGGTATCAATAAGGATAAATAAACCCCAATATTTCTTTTTTTTCTGCAATAGTGGAAATAATACAATTGCTACCATTTTGATGAAATTTCAAAAAAAAAAAACTTTTCAAATTAAATTAAAAATATAAAAGTGGAAATATTTAGAAAAATAGCTAGTGCGAGGAACAAATGAACTACAAATGAACAGCTTTCATTTAAAAAAAGAATTATTAGCAAAATTGGTACATTAGAAAGTTCAGGGAAGATGTCAAAGCTATCTTGTGTGTTCAATATATAGATTATTTTTTACCCGACTACGGCAAAGCCAAAGGAGGGTTATGATTTTGACAGGCTATGTATGTATGTATGTATGTATGTATGTATGTATGTATGTATGTTCATCTGTTCCCTCGTAACTTCTAAACCACTAATCAGAATTCGACAAATGACATATCATTAGAAGCGTCTTAATTGTCCGCTGGTTATAGGCTATATAGATTTTCACCAAATTCAATGTGGCGCCTTCTAGCGGACAAAATATACAGAGTAAAAAAATAAAGTTAAGCTAGATATGCCGTGTTTGGTATCATTTTAAAGCGCTTCACTTCAAAACCATAGAGGGTTTGTTTATAAGTGCCTTGGATCATAATAAGTTGCTTAAAAATCCACATGACAGTCAATCGTTAGCAGAATTAGATAGATTAAGAAATCTTCCTAGGTCATCTTAATACATGAAACCTTCAATCTACATTACACATTTACACATTACACTAACGACCTCATCCACTAATCGGTCCATTACCCATTTGCTGCCATCGACGGATATGTGCGTCACTACTACCAAATACTGGAAGCGTCATACGTCAAAAAATAAAGTTAAGATAAATATGCCGTGTTTGGTATCATTCAAAAGCGCTTTACTTGTACATTTTGAATATATCTATATATTACTAGCATTTGCTTGTGACTTTACCTGTATTCATGGGGTACTTTTATACTTTTTCAGCGTAGTTTTTTGTCGTAGTTGGGTTTTAGTTTTTTTACTTTATCTTGTTCTCTTTTACTTTAACAGTTCCCTAGCAACTCTATTTCATACAAATTACATTTAAAAGCACATATTTTTCTCAATTCGGCTCTAAAAATTTAAACTGTTCGATTACATATATGTTAAATGCGTGCTTTTTAATATATTATTCTTTATTTATTTATTGATGAAGCTTTATTTTCGTTGTAGAAAATTAGCGGGAGTGAAAATCTGAACTTTTTTTATGTGCAAATTGTTTATTAACATTTCGCAATGGAGCTGGACGGTAAAATCATTTAACTGATAAATAAAAACGAAATAAAGCCAAAACTCACTGGGTTTTATAACAGGCGATATTCTTGACATAGCATGTATTTTAATTTCAATTTTTTTTTCGGTTTTTATCAGAAAATGGCAACAAAAAGATACAGCAATCTACTATTTTCATTTTTTCCCCATTTACTTTCAACAGAAATGGAGCTGCCACGATTACGAAAAAAGTAATAAAAACTACAAAAAAATTAATATCTTAAAATTAAATTGGGATACAGCTTTCAAATAAATTGCATTTAAAAGAGCATTTTTTTCCTTATACGGCGGTGTAAAAATTTAAAATGTGCGATGTTTAGAAGTAGAAAAATTTGCAGTAGAAAAATTACAAAACCAAAATTTTATTTCAAATTTCAAAGTGTACCCATTCGCAAAATGACGTATGCGTTACGCACAGATATGTTTGTCCTTTATAATATAGATATGTGCTTTTATGATTCACTATATTTATGCATAGTATATGGTGTATATAAAAGCTATAATTCATATACAGAGCTACACAGAAGTATTCGTAAGAGTTACTGGATATGGGCGCAAATTGCTTAAAGGTGGTTTTTAAATGACTTATGGATTTTTATGTTGAACTGCATTTAATTTACTAAGAAATGTTTGTAGAATATGGATAAAATGATACACAGGGTCACGCAAGGAAATGGATATATATGCCGTCTATAAATTATAATTTCTGAAAATGTGATTTCAGCAGTTTTAAGAGTGTTTTAATTTGAATTAAACTTTAAGTAAATAGTGGTGTGAAATAAAGGTTCTAGATAAACTACAGAGTTGTACAAAAGTATTCAAGTACGTTTTCATATATTAGTATAAATTGCTGAATGAGAATTTCAACCTGTTATGCGTTTTCTTGCTAAACTAAATTTTCACATTATATACTAGTATATATTAACCTACAGATTAAATACGGGGCTATTCAAAAGAATTGGAAAACATATTTGGCTATGGACGGTAACTGCTGAAATCAGTTTTTCAAATGTTTTATGCGTTTTCTAAAATATTTACTTAGTTATCTTATTTACGTTATTTCCTTAAATTACGATGTCTAGTTAAAGCATTCAGGAAGCGTTGGAAAGTGCTTTATAATTTATGCTTAACGCATGATTTTTCTTACTTGTTTTTCTAACCTACAGATTAAATACAGGGCTATTCAAAAGAATTGGAAAACATATTTGGCTATGGACGGTAACTGCTGAAATCAGTTTTTCAAATGTTTTATGCGTTTTCTAAAATATTTACTTAGTTATCTTATTTACGTTATTTCCTTAAATTACGATGTCTAGTTAAAGCATTCAGGAAGCGTTTGAAAGTGCTTCATATTCTATGCATAACGCATGATTTTTCTTACTTGTTTTTTCTATTTCCTAGATCAGTCATTTCCTATAAAACATACCAAATCTATTTAGCTCATAGTAAAAAAATACAATATACACGGGAATAAAAAATTTAAATAAATATGGCTTATCTTATTGTTCTATACATAGGAAATGTATTAATATTCGTTAGACTCCATATTCGTATTTAATAAAATAATAACAAATCACAACACATAAAAACTTACAATTCTTAATATAAAGCTTGAACTCAAGATCAAGCATAGAACATAATAAAAAAGGATGCCAGTTGATAAGCAATGTTTTTTTCAGTGAAAAAATTAAAAGTATTTTAGAAGAATAGGACTCCAAAATAGCGATACTTTGCTAAAAAGTACGGTAAAAAGATTAGATTGTATATTTCAAACAAAACTTTATTTTAAAATCCATCACAGTGTTTATAACAAGAATCATCACAGTATTAATGATTGGAAATTTTTCCAGAAAGAAACATTCGCCTTGCATACAATATTTCAAATGAAAATCAAATTTCAAATTAATTGCTTAAAAGGCGCAAAAGCCAACATAATGAAAAAAAATCCATAACGGTACTTGAACCCGGGCCCTCAGTATAGCGCCTGACTAAACCACATGGAACGAGACCCAGCCTGGAAAATGTCTTACTATTACATGTTGGCAAGGCTACAAACGCAGCATAAGATGGAATATTTATCATAAGCCACCGACATGGGGCAAACACGAAACTTAATTAAATCCAGCAGCGATTTAAAGTATACTTGGAATACACTTGGAATTTTTTCCAGAGCGAAACATTCGCCTTGCATGCAATATTTCAAATGAAAATCAAATTTCAAATTAAAATTGCCTTTTAATCAATTAATTTGAAATTTGATTGTGAAATTTGCAGTAGGGAAAATTTCAAAACCGAAATTTGATAGTGAAGTGTTGCAATTCTCAAAATGATGTCAGCATTACGCACAGATACGTTTGTCCTTTATAATACAGACTAGCAAACCCCGCGGCTTTGCTCGCGTAATAGTTGAAATATGCCAAGTTATATTTGCATGACTATTTTTTATAAGAAGAACACCTTTTGAAATAATCCAAAAATTACAAATTAAGCCTCAGTTTGACTCAACTTCATTATAAAAGTGCAATAGACAGAAATGAGATTTTAATTAATAAGAACTAAAACTAATTCCAATTAAATGATAATTTAGAAATAGTCCAGGCAATAGGGAATTTTACCTAGCAAAATTAATGGTAGTTCTGGAAATCGGCTTACTTTATGTTTTTTGGGTCGCTGAATCCGAATTTGTAACTGCCCACCAAAATTTCCACCGGCACCCCCTCCCCCAAATCTTGGTAAAATGCCCCACCCCCCCCCCCCAAAAAAGGTTTTAATTAAAATCAATTTTTTTACTGTTTTAGGGGAAAAGTATCTAGAAATTCAGAAAGTATACAAAATTTTCAACAAATTAGATATATGACATTTTGACTTTGGATGAAGGGGAAGGGGGGATCTGCCTCGAAACATGCGCGCGGTGTTGCATGGACTAAGTTGCGCAATTCCACTTAACCACTCACACGTTTACATTCGCCCTCCCATCTCCCCTCCGAACTTTCCTTATAAGGTTTACTTTAAGTTTGTTGGGTCGCTGAATCCGAATTTTTAACTTACCCCCAAAATCCCCCCCCCAAATAGTTGTTATTAAGTTAAATTTCTTATTGTTTTAAAGGAAAAGCATTACAAAATTCAGAAACTAGACAAAATTTGCAACCAATAGGATATATCACATTATGAGGTAGGATAAACAGGGAGAGAGGGGGCTGCCTCGGAACATTAACCGCGCGCTTTTCTCAAAAACCAAATTTTTTCAAAAAATCAATTTTTTTTTTTTTGGGGGGGGGGGGGGGTGACGGATGAAATGTTGGTGGGAAGTTACAAATTCGGATTCAGCGACCCAAAAAACATAAAGTGAGTCGAAATCCAGAACTAGTAATAATTTTTCCAGGTAAAATCCCCTATTGCCTGGACTTCATAACTTAGTGCACGTAGCGCCGCAGTGCATGTTCAGAGGCAGCCCTCCCCCTCCCCATTCATCCTACGTCATAATTTCATATATCCTATTTGTTGCAAATTTTGTCTAGTTTCTGAATTTCGTAATGCTTTTCCCCTAAAATAATAAGAAATTTCAGTTAAAAACAAGTATTGGTGGTGGGGGGGGGAGGGGTTCGGGAGGGAAAATTTTAGGGGAAAGTTAAAAATTCGGATTCAGCGACCCAAAAAACTTAAAATAAACTTTATAGAGAAAGTTCGGAGGGGAGATGGGAGGGCGAATGTAAACGCGTGAGTGGTTAAGTGGAATTGCGCAACTTAGTTCACGCAGCACTGCGCGGATGTTCCGAGGGAAGTCCCCCTTTCCCCTTCATCCTAAGTCATAATGTCATATATCTAATTTGTTGCAAATTTTGTCTACTTTCTGAATTTCTAGAAACTTTTTCCCTAAAACAATAAAAAGTTGATTTTTTTAATTAAAACCTTTTTAGGGGGGGGGGGGTAGGGGCAATTTATCAAAATTTGGGGGGTTGACGGGGGAAATTTTGGTGGGAAGTTAAAAATTCGGATTCAGCGACCCAAAAAACATATAGTAAGCCTTTTTCCAGAACTGCCATGAATTTTGCAAGGTAGAGCCCCTATACGGTCTCTATTGCCTGGGCTAAAAGTATTCTGAGACTTTTATGCTCATTTCATACGCTCATTTCAGTATTCATTTGAAGTTTTGAATTTTTTAGAAACACATAATAACACATTTAAATCTTAACACATTTACATCTTAAAATTAACCGCCATGTCAAATTCTAAGCTTCTTGTCTAACAGTCTACCACCTCTTTGGTGTTAGTGGCACCAACATAAAATGCCGAAACAGAGTTGAAATAGAATGTCTCGAAAAGTGTTGAAACAGACACTGTCACCATTAATTTGCCAACATTAATCTTGAAATCAGTTGGTGTTTCCTAATTTTCTATAGAAAACGGAATTTAGATGCTTTTAAAGGCTTTCTTGCTGTTCCTGCAAACCAGGTGGTAGTGACACCGGCATAAAATATAGCCCGTATAGGATCAGGGACTATCACTCTTGATTCGCAACCAATAATTTCTATAATCGATTAATTATTTCCTGAGATTCCATAGATATCGTAATTTAGTACTCTTTTAGAATGCTTTTCGCTCATTCCCTTCGCTTCACCCCTTTTTAATTTCGAATTTATTTTTGACTGTTCTTAGAGGTCATTTGAGGACCCTAAAAGCCAAGGGGTATAAGTGACAAAATTGAAAAAATTGAACTACGTGCACAGACGAGCTGGAAATATGCTTTTATCTTTTCAGGTAAAGAAATATAAGGGATTTTCTAATTATGTGTTGTGTTTTAGAGATCAACCACTTTTGTCGAATAATGATCAATATTGATTAATTATAAATTTAATGAAAATTGCGATCTACTTTTTTCACATTTATTGAAATAAGAGTTCAAAGACCACTGTGTAACAAGCAGCAATTTCCTATTTAAATTCAGTCAATTATTGTTGATGTTCAACTTTAACGTCAATTATCTTTGAACTCAATTTACTCCAAATCGTAATTTTGTCACTTGTAACCCTTGGCTTCTGATGTCCTCATTTATATTTTATAAGTAACTACCGTACTATAAAGTTTCTAGCCTCTTCACTACCGCAGAAATCGCAATTTAGAAAGTTTTTTGCTCCTGCAACCCTCGACATAAAATATAGCTCATGTTTGAGCAGGTTCTATCAGCATCAATTTGCAGCCATTATGTTTGAAATCGGTTTCGTATTTCATACGATTGCATAAAAATCGTAATTTAGAACGCTTATAGAACGCTTTTCGCTCGCTTCATCCTTTTAAATTTGGAATTTTCTTTCGACAATTCTTAGAAAGCATTTGCATCTTTGAAGTAATTACCATTCCAAATTTAAAATGTTAGACCACCTCAGTAACACAAAAACCGCAATTTAGAAAATTTTATGCTCCTGTAACCCCCAGGTGGTAGTGACGTAAAATATAGGCTATGTTGGAGCAGGACTGTCCCCATCAATTTGAAACCATTACATCTGAAATTGGTTTACATTTCCTGAAATAGCGTAGAAATCGCTATTTAGAACGTTTTTAGAACGCTTTTCGTTCATTTTCACCCCTTTTAATTTTCAAATTTTTAAGGAACTCTTCTCAGAGAGTATTTACTCATAAGTAATTACTATGCCAAATTTCAAGTTCATAGCCCCTTCAACCCCCATTTCAGTATCACAAAAATCACAATTTAGAACGTTTTTTAAAATGCAACCGCAAGTTGGTAGTGACGCCGACATGAAATACACTGCTCAAAACAATTAAAGGATATTGCAGTTTTAGGTGGATTTTGTATCTGGTAAACTGTTTAGCTGATTGATACATGGCCGACAGACATAGTAGGTTATATGAGAATAAATTACACATGTTTGGCAGAAAAAAATGCATTTTATTGCGCATTTGTGTACTAAAGGAAAAAAACACAATTTGTGCATATGAGAAAAAAAGAATACGAAAAGGTGTTTTCTTCAAAGAAAATCATTTTCAGTAGAGGGTATGGTTTCCACGGGCGGCCAGCAACGTTGAACACCTTTGAGGCATGGACTCAATGAGGCTATTAATGACGAGTTGGGGTATTCTGCCCCACTCTTCCAGAAGAGCACTTTCCAGTTCTTGGAGAGTTTGTGGGGGTTGTTGGCGGCCAGAAACTCGTCTTCCTAGAGCGTACCAAACGTGCTCGATTGGATTCATGTCTGGAGCTGGCCATTCACGCTGGCCATTCCATTCGAACGATTCCTTCCTCGAAAAGTAAATCCTCCACCAGGTTTGCACGATGTGGCCTGCAGTTATCGTCCATTAAAATGAAGTTATCTCCGATTGCTGCAGCGTAAGGGACTACAATAGGTCTGAGGATCTCATCCCTATATCGGCGACCAGTCAGAGCTCCATCTCGAATGATGTAGAGGTCAGTGCGCCCGTCAATGGAGATGCCACCATACACCAACACTCCTCCACCACCAAATCTGACACTTTCGTGCACGAACGCAGGATTATTCCTACTGCCACGGTCCCTCCAGATGAAAATACGCCTATTATCCGGATGCACAGAAAAACGGGACTCGTCAGAAAACAGAATATTGCTCCATTCATTTCTCCTCCAGTTGACATGCTCGGTTGCTCACTCCCTGCGGTCGCGACGATGCCTTGATGTTAATCTAACACATACCATCGGTCGGCGAGCATACAGACCTACAGCATGGAGCCGGTTTCGGACAGTCTGAGTTGAAATCGTGGTGCCTGTAGCCGAGCGAAGGTGTTGTTGGAGAAGAGTAGCGTTCATGGTTCGGTGTCTCCGAGCTGTTAACGCTAAATACCGATCTTCATTGGGCGTTGTTGCCCGTCTACGACCTTGCCCTGGTCTTCGGCCTGCACATCCACTCTCCAAAAAACGGTTCAAGATCCTGGAAATGACACTTTGTGACACTCCAATGGCTTGCGCTACTTCGGCTTGAGTTTGGCCCCCTTCTAACCTACCAACAATTCTCAAAGCTTCTGAAACTGTCAAATCACTTCGCTGAGACATCGTACTCATCGAAACAAAGCAATCACTGAAAGCCGATCATCCTTGTCTTCATTCTCTTTTATCCAGTTGAAAGTCAAATTTCATTCGCTGCCGCTGAAGCGACGGTTTTGACGTCGAACTCAAAATTTGCATACTCCACAGTTTGAAAACCAGAAAAATTTGCATTTGTGATTCTCTTCCTCTATTTTCGGCAAAAAAATTTTCGTTTATATCTTTATTTTACATAAAACTTCAAATATCCTTTAATTGTTTTGAGCAGTGTAGATCCTATATTGGAGCAAGGGCTATCATCGTCAATTTCCAACCATTACTTTTGAAATCGATTGGGTACTTTCTGAAATTGCGTAGAAATCGCAATTTAGAACGTTTTTCGTCCATTTTCAACCCTTTTAAATTCCGAATTATTAAGTAAATCTTCTTAGAGATTATTTATAACTTATAAGTAACTACCATGCCTAGTTTCATGTTCATGGCCCCTGCAGTATTACAAAAAACGCAATTTAGATTTTTTTTGCTCCTTCACCCCCTTTGGGGTAGTGGCACCGACATGAAATACAGTCTATGTTAGAGCAGGGCTGTCACCACCGTTTTCACACCAATTTTTTTTTTAATCGGTTCGGTACTTCCTGAGATTGCGTAGAAATCGCAATTTAGAAAGATTTTTAGAACGCCTTTCGCGTATTTTCACCCCTTTTAAATTTCGATTTTTTTATGAAATGTTCTTAGAGATAATTTTTATCTTATAAATAACTGCCTGCCTAATTTCAGGATTCTAGGCCCTTCAGTAACACAAAAATCGCAATTTAGAAAGTATTTTGCTTGTGCAACCCCTAGGTGGTAGTGACACGGGCATGAAATAGAGCCTATGTTGGAGCAAGGGCTGTCATCATCAATTTCCAACCATTACTTTTGAAATAGGTTGGGTACTTTCTGAGATTGCGTAGAAATCGCCATTTAGAACATTTTTTAGAACACTTTTCGCGTATTTTCACCCATTAAAAATTTCGAATTTTTTAAGAAATGTTCTTAGAGATCATTTATATCTTATAAGTAACTACCATTCCAAATTCCATGCATCTGGATCCTTCAGTAACACAAAAATCGCAATTTCGAACGCTTTTTGCTCCTGCACCCCATTTAAGGATAGTGGTACCGACATAAAATGTAGCCTATGTTGGAGCAAGCGTTGTCACCATCATTTGGACACCATTATTTTTTAAATCGGTTTGGTACTTCCTGAAATTGCCTAAATATCGCCATTTAGAACTTGTTTTAGAACGCTTTTCGCACATTTTCACCCCTTTTTAATTTCGATTTTTTTAAGAAATGTCCTTAGATATCATTAGTATCTTATAAGTAACTACCATTCCAAATTTCCTGTTTTTAGGGCCTTCAGTAACACAAAAATTGCGTTTTTAGAACGTTTTTTGCTCCTGCACCCGATTTTGACCAGTGGCAAGGACATAAGATATAGCCATTATCCATATCCATAGCCATAGATATATCCAATCCGATATAGTACCATTACTTTTGGAAACGGTTCGGGAGTTCCAGAGCTTACCTCCTACAAATAAACAATTTTTACCTCTTTATAAGATTAGTATAGATTATTATGCAATGTTCTGACAATACAAGCACTGTATCTATTTTATCGAACTTTTTTTTTTATCAAGGATGAAAGGTAAATTCCTCTATTTTGTCTCATGCCGCCTTTTGATTTAGATGAAATATTTAAAAAAAAAAAAAAAGTGCAAATATGGTTATTTTCTGAAAAAATATTATGGTTTCTGTATCTCTGAAGCATATCACACATTTATCAGGTAAATAAACTTTTTTCCTTTAGCTTGAAAAATTCTACGAGGTCCCACGAAATGTAATCGCATAAATTATATATGATATATTGCATGAGATAAATACCGATATTTCAAAAGAACATATTTTGAAGATTGAATAACGATAATAAAATAAGCTAACAATTTCCCTAAAAAATGATCTCTTGTGTGCAGTCCATAGATAAACGCCGTCTAAGAAAAAAGGCCTGCCCAAAGGTGATTAATTTTTCTAAGCATGTATTTTCTGAAATATATTCCGAGGCACTGACCAGAAATTTTTCAAGCGCATCTATCTGGGAGTTCAGTAAGTTAAGTGTCCGCTGAGACATCCTTTCAAAAGTCGAAATACGAGTATTATTAAAGTCGAACTTGTATTCATTAAGTTGTTACGTACGTTCTCGGCGGCGAAAATGACCTTATAAAGTGACCTTTTATTCATTTATTAAAAATATTGTGAATTTAAAAAATAGTCATTCAAAAAATACATCCCAAATATTTCGAAAGGCAACTACTGAATCAAATCTCCCCATTACTGGGGAGGATTGATACAGTGTGATACAGTGTTTGATACATTGATACAGTATTTGATACAGTGTTATGTAAATTGAAAAAAAAGTGCAGACAATTCAATTTATGCGTCATACAATTTTTTATGATAAATCTTCAAATATTTAAGTAAAATATGAAACGAAATGACATTGACATATTTTTGTTTCAGAAATGTTTTTTTACAAAAATATTTAAACTATTGCTATTATTTAAACAATCCTATTAACACACTTTTTAGAAAATAAATAATGAAAAAAACCCCTAGAGATCTAGCTGCAAGGAAAAATGAAGTGAACATTGCTGATTTGCAAACAATTTAACATAAATTTAGCACATTTAAGATTCCTTTAACACTTTCAGGGGCAAAGTATTTTCAATGCTAAAGTGTTGAATAAATGAATGGCACCGGAATTTACCATCAAATTTAATTAGAAATAAGAAAAGGGATATATTTCACTTTCATACTAAAAGGAAAATATTTTACCAAAATGCTGGTTCCAATGTGGCGTTTGGGAATTAAAATTAAGTGGTTTCATAAACATACCACCTCCCCTGAAATGGTTAAAAGAAAAACTTATAACTCTATCATTTTGATAAGTAAAATCGGGTAGATTTGACGTTTTATCAATTTTCTCTTCGTAAATTATAGAAACATTTTCCCTTTCAGGCCATTTAAACTTTTTCCCTTCTACATGACGAGCAAAGCGAACTAACCATCTATCATCGCACTGCTTTTCTATGTAACCTACATAATGTCTATGAATAGTCTATTTGTTCTTCCTTACCAATTTCAGTAGCTCTTGCTGTAAAACAATAATGAATTAAACAAAAACCTAATTTGCAGAGCAAATTAAGAAAACAAAATTTATTTCCTAAATTGTTTAAGCCCGAGAAGGGGCAGATATTAAGATATTTCATTAAATTCGTTCTACATTTAATGTTAAATTTTTGTAACAAATAAGTTAAACCAATTGGACATTAAAAAATAAAAATTAAATTCATACAATATAATACTTTAAACACCTATATACTTATATTCCGTTCAAATGAAATCGAAATAAATCTTAGACTTTTTTTAAAGTTTTGTATTTTGCATGTATCTTATCATATTATGTACAATCGTCATAAACATAATGCAGTTTAAATATTTACAACTTAAAAATGGAAAAAGTCTAAGATTTATTTCGATTTCATTTGAACGGAATCTAAGTATATAGGTGTTTAAAGTATTCTATTGTATGAATTTCATTTTTATTTTTTAATGTTCAATTGGTTTAAATTATTTGTTACAGAAATTTAACATTAAATGTAGAACGAATTGAATGAAATATTTTAATATCTGCCCCTTCTCGTGCTTAAACAATTTAGGAAATAAATTTTGTTTTTTTAATTTGCTCTGCAAATTAGGTTTTTGTTTAATATGTCAAGTTTTTTAATAACTACTGCCTTCAGACGAACACGTTTCAAAATAAATGGAGGTATCATCATCATGCTTTGATTTGTGCGATATCGCATCACAATTTGTGATGTAATTTACCTATGTATAATTCAAAATTTTTTACCAATGCATTAATGAATATTGCTGTACACTGTTAAAAATTTTGCAGCATTCTGGCAGGTCATTCGACCGTTTTTTGAAAAAACGGTTTCATAACCGTAATTTAACTATATTCTGACCATAAAATGGCCAATAATATGGTCAGAATAGTATTAAAATTACGGTTGTGTAACCATTTTCGAAAAAAACGGTCAAATGACCTGCCAGAATGCTGCAAATTTTTAACAGTGTAGTTTGGACGAAAAATTCCAATCTGAACTTAAAAAATCTGCTTGAAAATGTAATTTTTATTTCCACTATGACGTCATATTCATCTCCTTTTTAATTCTTAAAAAAAAGCTATTTCAGTTTCTTTAGTTTCATGCTTCACGTGAAAATCATTCAACTAAAAATAGGCAAATTATTATTACGGCTTTTGAATTATTTACAACAATGACGGAAAAATGTTAAATTTTATTAGAAAATGTCCGTTGAATCTCAATAAAAAAAGCGAAATTTGGAATTATTAAGAAAAATATTTGGATAATGTAAATAAAAATTAGCCCATGTTATTCTCTAGATTATAATCCACCTATATGCAAAGGCATTTTATGATCCGTTTTGACCCTGACGTCTGGCAAATGTTTTTACAATTTGAATTTATAATATTATTAGAATTAGCAAAGAATTAAAAATGAGTGGCATCAGGGACAAAAAGGTGGGAAGAAAAATTGAAAAGGTTATGATCTCCATAGGCTTTTCTATGTTAAATTAACATTGAGAAGTGACACTGGAAATAAATAAGTATTGCGCTGCCGTGCAATACTTAAATATTACATTATATTAGTTTGCAAACTTAAAAAAACTATTAAATTTCAAATAGACAAGTGTATCATTTCTCCCTATTATGCCTTATTGGATTTTCAATCACTTTGTTTGCAGTTGCAAAATGGTAATCTACTTTCTGGTAAAACTAATCCTAATAATGTGCTTTATAAATAAAAAAAATTACAAGATATTATCTTCACAATAATAAGAGTTATGAAAGAAAATCAATCAATGAAAAAATTTACATTGACATCCCCAAAACCTTCAAATTTAAAAGGAAAGAAAAGTTGTCAGTTCTTAACTGATTAGTCCAGCTAATGATGGCTTCAACAAATAAATGAAGCCTTCACATGTGTTAGAGTGGCTCTTAATGCCATTTGATGAGAAAAATTGTCAATGTATCAACCCTCCCTACGTATCAAACCTCCTCTACCTCCCCTACATCATTTTTCCTGATTTCCACTATAGCTCTATCTCAAGAACTAATGCGTAGATATTCATCAAACTTCAGTTCAGTTAGTCCTTGATATGAGTTGATGTTTACTACGTTTTGGTGGAAATCGCAAAACAGGTGGCGCTGCTATACATAATTTTTCCTGATTTCCGCAATGTCTCTATCTCAAGAACTAATGCGTGGATTTTTATAAAACTTCAGATTCAGTTAGTCCTTGATATGAGTTGGCCCTGACTATCTTTTAGTGTAAATTGCCCAACAGGTGGCGCTGCTATGCTGTATTGTTCCTGATTGCCGCAATAGTTTTATCTCAGGAAGGGATGCACGGATTTTAATCAAACTTCAGATTCAGTTATCAAGTTGACTTAAGTTGTTTCTTATTAGGTTTTGTATACATCGCCCAACAGGTGGCGCTGCTATGCAGAATTTTTTACGATTTCCGCCGTAGCTCTACTCAAAAACTAATGCACGGATTTTCACGAAACTTCAGATTCAGTTAGAAGTTGACATAAGTTGTTGCTGATTAGATTTTGGTGTAAATCTTCTAACAGGCTGCATTTTTCAGGAAGTATTAACATGTATGAGATAGAAGAAAGTTTTGGGATTGCCATGTACGACTAGTTTTCTGTTGTTGTTGTTGTTGTTACTTCAAATATTTAAAAAAAAAATTTCGTTGTTAAATGTGGTAACATATTACATTGGAAACCTGCAGCCGCGTTCACCGGTACAAAAATATTCAGGGTCGATAGGCATTCTAATTTCCTGTAGAAACAAATAAATTATTAACACTTTGCATTCCGTTGTCGCCGCTGCAGCGACATTATCGTTCTTTGCAAACCTTGTTTTTGGCACGAGTAAAAAAAGGAAAATAAAAATTTCCTTATTTAATCAGAACATTTTTGAAATTGTGTACTTAAAGTAAACTTCTTTTTAAAAAGAGGTGCGACCGAATAAAATTTGCGTAAGAGACGCCGGAGTGCAAAGTGTTAAAATTTCAGTTTCTTCTTGTAAAATAAGGTTGTAGCTAAGGACAATCGGCTCAAAGTTTTGAATTTTTGAAAAAAAAAAAAAGAGAAAATTGTGCTATTTTAAAAAGAAAATTATATTTCTTTTAAAATTTTGACCTTTTAACTTATTGGAAAAATATATAAGTTTAATTTTTTTTAAATGGCCAAAATTAGTTGCCAAAAGTGACACCAACTTGGCGGCATTTCTAATATTTCGCAAAAATTCCCATAGACTTCCATTGTAAACCAATAGGGTTTACTTGCTTACAGAATATCAACATACTGAGCTATTTTAAATCAATGCAGATGTTATTGAAATGCCTACAAGAGTCGCATTGCTCTTATGTTGAGAATTCTAAGAAAGCGCAAATACTATTTCCTTTCTTAAAACAAAAGTATTTTTACGTGAACATTAAAAAGAGAAAGAAAATTTTGGTGAAAATTACGTCAGATTTAAAACGATACATTTAAAATGTCTTATTTAAAAAAAAAACTTTCTTATAGCGTTGTTAACAAATACCGGGAGACAAGGCTCTGTTTACTGAAATCACTTTATATTAGCTTATTTTCACATGTTTCACTGATCTGATTTAATCAAAGACGAAAACAACCCGTTAACAGGGTGATAGACACTGTTTTTTAATTATAATTCATTCTTCCGAAATTTTTTAAAAGCCGATCAAATTAGCGTACTTTTAGTTGTTATTGTGCAGTGTAAAACACTTTAAAATAAGTTAAATAAAAATTATCATTTTTTGAGACGTTTTTGTGTTGTAACACAGGAGTGACATTACGATATTATGACCAACAGAAATATCAATATTTTTTTCACTCTTTCTCTAGTGAATAATTTACGAGACTCAAATATGATGTTTTCCGAACAAAATAAAAAATAATACATTAAAGACTTAACCTGGAAATTCTAGGATGTATAATAAAAATAATCACAGATTGAAGAATTTTTTAAACGAGCATATTTTAAAGATTAATCGATTAATAAAATTATATTTATAATAATATATCAAGTATTTTAAAGATTATATAGAAATTTATCTAAATTTTGTATCGAGACTCAAAAGGTAACTCCGTGTATTTTTCTCATACCTGGTTTCGACAGAACAAATCAAAAGAAAATTGTCAAAATTTGCAGAACAAACATGACAAGTTTTATAATAAATATTATAATTTTTCATATTTTGAAACATATCACAAATTCACTGAGTAATTTTCACATCATTTCCGCTTTTTTCAAATATACTACACCTACACGGACCGGCGAAACGTAATCTCGTGAACAATGATTTATTACATATTATAGTATATACAGGCATTTCAAATAACACATTTTCTAAATACAATAAAAATATATTAGTAATTTTCTTTAAATAAATAACTATATATGTATTGTGTGCTATCCATCGATAAAAGCCGGCTAAGGAAAAAGCCTACCCAAAGGCGATTAATTTTCCAAAGCATGTATTTTCTAAAATATATTCAGTGGCGGTGACACTAGAAATTTTTCAGGCATATCTATCCATTCTATGCATCAAGGCTTTCAGTCAGTCGAGTGTCCGTTGAGGTTTCCTTCTGAAATTCGAATTAGCATATTTATCGACTTTAAAAGATTTTCGACCCTTTTGGTGGAATTCCCCTTCTCTTGTGGAAGTCTTCAGTCTTCTCTTAGATAGTTTTGGTCTGATGGAGTTAGAATTGCGACAGTTTCGGATGTATGTCAGTAAGTAACGACAATCAGTCGAAACCGAGCGTGTCTAATTTGGTCGTAAAGAAGCGAAAAACATCCTTCGTAAATGTGAGTTAAGTCAATTGGGCTTAAATGATATGAATTGCTTCATATATCGCGATAACACTCTGAATGTTATAATTTTAACTCGAATGACATTTCGTTTAAAGACACACTATTTCTATTTTTGTTTATTTGTTTCGAAGGAGGGGAAAACAGAAAATTTTAATGCTGCATATAACCGGATCATTTTGTGCAATTGATGTTGTAAAAGCGATCGTGAGATCGAATCAGTGTTACCAAACCTGTTGCATTTTTATTCAGAAATTTTGAATTCGTACCAGAAATTTTTTAATACATACATTTTTATTTTTTTTATTATCTGTCCTTTTATAAAATATAAATAATTATTTAAAATTTCTGGTAAGAGAAGGAATTTCAGAATTTCAAAAATCTTCAGACTTGCCAAAACTGGCTTGAATATACATATATCTGGAACTAGATGGAATATGGGGCATTCTCACAATCTTTTGACTTTTGGGGGAAAAAATCTGACAAAATTAAACTTGCTAAAATAACATTTTAATCTGATAGACGAATGCCTTAATGATTCAAAATAAAGAAAAAATGGTCAGCAGCGAAAATTTTTTTATTTAACTGAGGCTTAAGTTAAACTTGCGAGTTTAATTTTCCTTACCATTTTACCCCTATAACTTTTTATTTTCTTCTAAATTTTTACTTATAATGAATTTGCATAGTACGCACAGGACATTCAGATAAGAAATAATAACAATGTAGTACTTTTAATGCAAAATTTTTGTATAACATTGTCTTAAAGGGGTGTTAAAGAAGGGACGGTAAGGTAAAAAAAAGGGTATGGTATTGGAAAAAAGGGACGGTAAGGATGGAACGGTAAGGAAAATTACCACCTATTTTTAGGAAAATTATGTTGAGACTAAATGATAACCACAATGTTCATTCATTTTTAGAAACAGTTTTTAACATTGGGTTATATTATTTTTTTTATTTATTTATTTACCTCGAAAAGTGCAGGAATAAACCTCGGAGACGGTGAGACTACCAATAAAGCCACGATGCTTGAAATTGATATTTAAATGCTGATTTAAATTCTACAGTAAATTTCCTGCCAAAGAATTTTAGACATTATTTCTCTAGCATACTTCTGCTTGAGAAAAAACTTGAAAAAAATCTGTGACTGCATCTGAAATGATTTTCTGTATAATTTTAGAAGAGGGATGGTAAGGAATCTAAAACCCAGGGTCAGAGTTTAAAAAATAATAACAACCCTAAAAATGTTTGCAGGTTAATTTTTAGCTACATATTTATATAAAACAATAGTTTTAGTTTCAGAAAAAAATTACGCCGAATTATTTTTATTGAAACAATTTTATCCAGACAGCTCCTAACATAAAATCAGCATCAGGGACACGGGACGGTTGATGAGTTTTCCTGGTATTTGGAACCCCAACATCGTCCAAAACTTATTTATCTCGTTAATATTGTTATGCAATCATGTAATGGGATGTTCTCCAGTATATGAAATTAAAAAAACACAAAAAAGTGTATTAAATAAAAAATTATTATTCAGGGACATGAAAGTCAAAAGATTGTGAGAATGCCACATATATACTATATGGCCCTTAATGACAGGCAATTTTCAATTTTAGACATTTTGTCGAATATTTAAATATATACTTGCCAGATTCTTCTGGAATTTTAGGATTAAAAAGAACAAGTATGACTTCATATTTATCAACGTCGATTTGATATGGAGGACAGTTACGGGGCCAACAAAAAATTAAAGAAAAAATAATACTTGTGATCACCCTGTAAAATAAAATGCACGAAATGATCTATTGCTACGGAATATATATAAGCAGACATTGTATAATATGTGTATTTATTTGTGTAAGAATAACATGTATATTAATAGAGATATAGCGATTTTTTTTATAAAAAAATTCTTGCACTTTTTTTGCTTATAACATGCAGGGTTTTTAACCAAATTTAACGCCAGTTTCAGAAAAATTGACAAAATGTAGTAGAAACAATATAGTGTAATTGGAATGTAAATATATTAAATATTTAAGGAAATGTGGGCAGTAAAAAACCAAGAGATCTAAAGAAAGATTCACACACACGCACACACACATATATTTATATATATATATATATATATATATATATATATATATATATATATATTGGATGAAAGAGACAATACTAAAAGATTTTTTACTTCTCATAATTTAATAGAAATAAATCATCCAAGTTGATGATGAAAAACAAATCTTTTTCTTTTAACATTTGTATACGTCTAAAAATTTTCCCCAGCCACACCTATTTATGTATAGCATCACGGTTATTTTCAAATGTCAGTATGTAAATGATATAAATGAATTAGATTAAAATTTATAAAAGAGTTTTTTTTTTCTAAAATGTGTAAGATGAAAACTTCAAAAATAGTAAAAATAGTTTTATTAGGCTGCCTACATGTTTCGGCTCTCGGGCTTTTTTCAAAACAAAGAAATAAGAATATTACAAATTTGCACGATTTATGGTGTAATGATCCGAAATACCACCATTCGAGTTTTCTCGTACTCTTTCAGAAACACGCACGTCATTTGTTATTTTATCTTGAATGTTTATTTCCATATTAGTAACCATGGAGTAACTCGAGCCATAATTTTGGCAATGTAACGCGCATTATTTTACTTCTCTTTTTGGATATATGTCGCATGTTTTAAATCATTATGTATTTGTTAGTAAATTAGTTATTATAATACAATAAATCTATTTCTCTAACAATATTGATATTAATTATGTAATGAATGATAGAGTTTATACATTTTCTTGCTTCTATTAACCTATTCACTCCCTCCCCAAATGGGGACCTCCGCTTTGTCCCATTTTATTAATGGTACTCGAACGTAATTACAATTTCGATATCAGAATGATATGTTTCGAAGTCTAAGATTCGAATTAATGCAAATAAAGTAGTCAAATGGGAGAAGAAACAATTCAGTAATCTATCTATCTATATCTATATATATATATATATATATATATATATATATATATTACGCTAGCGTATGTGGCACAAAAATCGCGATTATTTGTTAATTGTTTAATTGCAATTCCAGAATGAAACGCATCTGATTGTTTATTGAACAGCATTTAATGCATCTCCATGCCTGTAAGGGGGGTTACCATAGGGGGACCCATTTCTGTCGCCAAATGCCGCCAACTTGGCGAACTATCGGCAAATTTGTTACTAAAATTAGTCGCCAAAAGTGACGCCAACTTGGCGATATCTCTAATATTTCGCCAAATTCCCAATGACTTCCATTGTAAACCGATAGCGTTTACTTGCTTACAGAAAATCAACAAAATGTGATATTTTAATGCAACAAAACTAATATTAGCTTAAGGGATTATATTAATTATATTTAACGGAGTCCAAGTAAATTAAATTATGAATACAAGTATCATGATACAATGCTTAGCATGCTTTCCCATACATAAATTTTGAGAGAGACAAAAATGGTCGCCAAGGGTGACTAGTAATTAATAATACTGCATTAATACTCAGTAGCAAAGAGGTTACGCAGTCAAGTGGAAAGTGCACATAAAAATATTCTGCTTTATTTCATTAGTTTTGTGTTTAATATTAATGAATGTAACATGAATGACCAGCAATATTTATAATGAGCAGTACAGTAATTAATTTATATTTGTTTACATTTTACCATAAAAAAATATTTTTTTTTTCATTTTCAGTTATTTTGTACAAACTTTATATAAATAAAATTATGTAACAAAGGTAGTCTGTGTTAATGTGAACCGCAGAAGAATAAAGTCATTCCATGTATATACATTTTCATATTAATTTCATTATATGTAAATTTTCCCTTTTAAAATTCTTAATTAACATTAATAGCAGCTCCATCTTTCGAATATTTACTGAATATAATGCAACTTTCTAAGGAAAAACTAATAATGATCTTTGATAAAATAGGAACGTAATAGAAACTTTTGAAAATTTTCTTCATAATCACCACTAAAAGTAGATTATAATGAATGAATTCTTCGACTAATTAAGTATGAATTAAAAAGCCTTATTAATATTTATTTAAAACATTAATTAGCATAGGAGAAAATTTTTTCTTTCATGCATTTGCGGAATAAAATAACACATTTTTAAAAATAAATTGACCACTAATAAACTTATAGCTAAAATTCATGTTTTCCTTACAATGTTTATCCATAAAGGTATTCATTCCATGAGGTATATTATAATCAATGTCTTATTTTACTATTAATTAAGAATTAAATTGTTAATTAAAGCTTTTATCTACAAATGGCATATAATGATAGAAGAAAAATTATGAAGCCGAATAATATCGAGCAATTACTTGTATTTAATTAGTTAATCTGAGACATATCTGAGAAAGTAGTTTTATTAAAGTTACATGTTTTGCTATTCTAATGAAAACAATACTAATCCGTTTAATGTTTAGAAAGCTTTATAATTAACTAATGCTCTTTAAAACAAATAAGTAAATTAGACAAAAAAGCATTATTAAGACATGATTGCAAACACTTTTTTACTCTAAAATGTAAGGTATTTCTTAATGCTACTTTGTAATGCGAAAAGTACACTCACGCAGTAAATAGTAATCTGTGATTTTTGTTTTTTAACACTTTCAGGGGCAAAGTACTTTTATTCGTAAAATACTGAAATGATTGATTGACACCAGAATTTTAAAATGAATTTATTTGAAAATAAGTAAATGCTTTTCTTTACGTGCATAATTAAAAAAATTAATTCTAAAACTCTGCTCCCAATCTGGTATTTAGGGAATTAAATTAAGTGTTTCAAAAATGAACCACCTTCTTTCAAGGGGTTAAACATAAATCTATTTTTAGAAGCTTTAAACATGGGAATCCATACACCGTTTTCCGTTAAGTATTTTTTGAGTTGTATTTAAAAAAAAAACAGCCGCATTGCAACAAATTATTTTGCAACAACTACAAATGAATTTAACATTTGGAGTTTCAAATATTAAACTTTGATAATCCCTAAACTACTTTACCGAATGACTTCCCGTTTGTTATCTTCAACATAATTTTATACAAAAGCCAAATATGATATCAAAATTTGGTGTTCATATTGAAAAGTTAAGAGTTCAGTGCAGTTTCACTATGAAGATGTGTCCATGGGCCGGAACTACCATTTTTTGCGCGATGAGCGAACATTGTTTTGGGATGCCCAGCCCCCTTCTCCGCAAACAAAATTTACAAAGAGAATTATACTTAATTTCTAATAGGACCATTCTATGAGAAACGGATAAAATCTCCCGCACGTGACGCTTACATAAATACCTGTATTTAATAATACCTATTGTTTATATTTACCCTAATTTATAAGTTGTTAAAATATAAATTGTACGTTAAAATTTAAAATGAACACAAAAACCTATTTTTACTTTCTTCCATCTTTACAAGAAGAAAGTATTGGATTCGGAAAAATTTTCGACTTTCGGTTTTCGACGGATTTACACGTTTTAGGGGTCAGAGATTCCGAAAAACATGTTTTTATAAAATGTCAGTCTATGAGTCTGAGAATCTGTCTGTCTGTATGTGACACAAATTTTGCTCTAACACAAGGACAGATGCACGGATTTTAATAAAAATTTATATTCAGTTAGTCCTTGATATAAATTGGTGCTGATTAGTTTTTGGTATAAATCGCTCGACAGGTGGCGCTGCTAAGCACCATTTTTCCCGATTTCCACAGCAGCTCAATCTCCAGAAATAATCCACGGATTTTCATCAAACTCCAAATTCAGTTAGTCCTTGACATGAATTGACATTTTATACATTTTGGTGTAAATCGTTCTACAGGTGGCGCTGCTATGCTGCATTTTTTGTAATTTCAGCAATAGCTCTATCTCAAGAACTAATGCTTAGATTTTCAACAAACTTCAGATTCTGGTATACCTGGATATGAATTAGTACTGTTTAGTTTTTTGTGTAAATAGCTCAACAGATGGCGCTGCTATGCTACATTTTTCGGAATTTTCACCATAGCTCTGTCTTAATAACTAATGCACGGATTTTCATCAAACTTCAGATTCAGTTATTCCTTGGCATGAATTGACGTTTTATCCATTTTGGTGTAAATCGCTCAACAGGTGGCGATCCTATGCTGCATTTTTTGAAATTTCCGCAATAGCTCTATCTCAAGAACTAATGCTTGGATTTTCAACAAACTTCAGGTTCAGGTATACCTTGATATGAATTAGGGCTGCTTATGTTTGGTGCAAACCACTCAACGGATGACGCTGCTATGCTACACTTTTCAGAATTACCACCATAGCTCTATATTAATAACTAATGCACGAATTTTCCTCAAACTTCAGATTCAGGTATACCTTAATATCCATTAGTGCTGTTTATGTTTTGGTGTAAATCGCTCAACAGGTGGCGCTGGTATTCTACATTTTTCAGAATTTCCGATATAGCTCTATCTCAAGAACTAATGCACGAATATTCATCCAACTTCAAATTCAGATATACTTTGATATGAATTGGTGCTAAATTGATGTAATTTCTTGTACTATTTGAATTATTTAATTGGCGTGATTTATATAGAAGAAAGTTTTGTGATGGCCACAACATACTAGTTTCATATTAGCATAGTTGTTTTAATTTGAGGATACAATAGCATTGTTAAAACAGCAGTATTATGTAGAAAACTGTTCCACACGTGATATGGAATGGCCCTTTAATAGGTTTAAAATTCTCCACATTTTAAACCTAGACCTTAGTAAGCTGCACGTTTTTCAATTCCTACTATTAGTTCACACTCTCCCTATATTTATTTATTTATTTATATATATCTTGTTCAAATTTTCAATCGTTAATAAAATACTTATTATTCATCCTATCAAGTTGAAATAAATTTTTTTAACTGGATGACAATTGATGTTAATATAGTTTTTTCAAATATTAATTCATTAATTAAATTTTAATTAATTAATTTCAGTTTTACATGAGAGACAAAATGGCGGCCATTGGTTATTGGAGCATTTAATGCATCTTCATATCTATAAGGGAGGTTACCACAGGGGGGCCCTGTTATGTAGCCAAATACCGCCAAGTTTGTTGCCAACTTGGTGGTATATCGCCAAATTTGGTGACCAAAACGAGTCGCCAAAAGTGACGCCAACTTGGCGATATCTCTAATATTTCGCCAAATTCCCATAGACTTTCATTGTAAACCTACTTGCTTATAGAAAATCAACAAATTGAGATATTTTAATGCAACAAAAACTAATATTAGCTTAAGGGATTATATTAAATTTTTCTTTGATGACCTAAGTAGGAATTGACTTTAAAAACAAAATTTTTATATTACTTGTTAATAATAAGTAAATAATAAAAATCTCCACATTTTAAATCTTAGACATAATAATGTGCCTGTTTCAGGGCCATTCCATGAAAAACTGACAAAATGTCCTGCGTGCGGCACTTACATAAATTCCTATATGTATTGACTTATAAGTTGTTAAAACATAAACTATACATTAAAAATAATAAAAAGCTCTAGATTTTCATATTATCATGCTTGTTTTAATTTAAGGTTACATTAACATTGTTAAAACAGCAGAATATGTGGAAAAGCTGCCCCACACGTGATATGGAATGACCCAATTTATTTTGAAATTTAAAAATATAGAATAATAAAATACTTAATACTGAACTACGTAATCAGCTATGCTAAATAATAATTAATTAAAACCTTCCGCTTTATACAGGTTTCCATATCAGAAGTTATAATTGTCGATATTTTTTTTTTGTTGTTGAAAAAATATGATTTTTTCATTTAAGACTGGATTCCGTTATAGACAAGTTTCATTTTCACAGATTTTACAGCAGCAGTTGTAATATCGCAATTGAGACGCTTAAAGTCACAGTGATATAAATTAAAAGACTACATTACTCACCCGATGACATTTGTAAGTTAATATTAAAAGTATGCGAGCGTTCTTGACAAATATCTCGCTTGCGTTTTATTACTTTTAAATATTTTTTGATTTATTATTTTGAGATACCTGAGGTCGATATCTGATGTTGTGCTTTTGTACTTTTTCATGTTGCCTCCCAAGCTTATTATTATTATTTTAACAAAAACTGGAGGAAGACCTAATTTCTGGTCAATTGGCTATTTTATTTATTCTGCGACAATTTGAAATTAAAATGTGTGTTGTTTTCTCTCTGCCTTTTTTTTCCCTTTTCGGCCGATTGTACATAAAATGTTATAGGGGGAGGCCAAACATATATTTTAACAAAAAAATAATGCATTGTAATAATTTTTAACTTTAACTTTGTAGCAGATATGGCAAATGTAACAAAATAATGTTCCCCTTTTCCCTTTTTTATGTCAGTAAAAAAGGAAAACTCCACCATTGTAAAATACTCATAATTTATGAAAATTCTACTTTTAATTTATCTTTGTCGTTGGAAACAATGTTATACGATTTTACATGGTTTAAATTTTGTCTTATTTACTGGCGAAAAGACCTGTTTTTTTAATTCTTTCTTGTCCATACACCTTCAAAATGTGAATACTGCGTTTCATTTTGGTACCAATTTCCAAACTTACTTATACACTGTAAAAGAAAAAAAAATCTCTAAAGTTACTCAATTTTTTCTAGGAAACTGGGATTCCTAGAACTTTTTATGTATAGGCAACAACAAAAATTCATGTAACATATACACTTTTGCGCCGTAAATCAAAATATCTGTAAGGTTACGAAGAATTGTTTAGGAAATTGGGATGCCTAGAACTTTTTATGTAACTGCAAACACGGCTACAGATAAAGTTTTAGAAAGATTACTGTAATTTTAGAAGATGCTTTTGTAAAGTTACAGATTTCTGTAGCTTTACATAATCTAGTTTTGTAGATTTACATTTTCTTTTGTACAGCGCACAGATAAAATTTTAGTAAACATACAGATTTCTGTAACTTTACATCTGTAGGATTACAGTTTTTTTTTTACCGTGTAGTGTTTCTTACTTATAGTGTTTTCGTAAAAAAGTGCTGCCAAACATATTACATTTGTATATGGGACGCTAATGCCGAAGGGGTTAAAAAGCAAATATTAAATTTCCTCTGCAATTACAGCTGCGTTATTTAATGCATTTCCAAAAACTTGCATTTGATGGGCTTTGAGAATTTTATATACAAATACACATTTTTGCAATTTTTGCCTGTCCTTGTTGGCTGATTTCTATTTACTTTATAACAAAACATTATAAATAAGATGATAATTTTCTCAAATAGTTTTTTTTTTAAATCCCGACATAGTTACAGCAACATAAAAGCAAACTCATAAAAATAATATGCTTTATCTATCTAAAACAGCACGCACGGAAATCGCTCGAATAGAACTAAAGTAATGTGGTATAATTTAGAAATTACCCATATTACATCTTTCATTACCGAAAACTAAATAAAATAGCGTTTTCTTTTTCTTTTAGCGATGAAAGTTATGTGACACGGTTGATTTACATGACATTTGTGTGTTAAAAAAAGCAGAACACCATTTAAAAAGCGTGACTAATTGAAGAGCTGATGAAATCCACCAACAAGTCAAAGCGATCATGTTAACACGCGGCATAGTTCAAAAACTATGAAGTACAGAAGGGAAGACCTGTGTTCTTAAAAAAGACATTAGGGTACATTTGCTAACATTGCTGGTTTATTAGATTCATTTTCAAAAGAAAAGAGAATTCGATCCGCTTTGTGAATTTTATACAAATACGTATATTTATGCTATTTTTAGGTGCTTTTGTAATTATATAAATACCTAGCATCTAAAGTCGTCGTCTAGCCCGTCCATCTGTCTGCACATAGCAGCGCAAAAACTACTCAACCGAATGGTTTGAAATTTAGTATATAGAATTGTTGCAAAGTTTCGTCGAGTCATTTTTAATTTTATGAAAATCAAAACAAAACATAAAAGATATCAATAAAAGTTTTCTCCATTTTATTAAATCCTACCATACCTAATTAATTCTATGATATTCTCTGATAGGTAATAATTCTAGGTTGCCATGATGATGACGTCCTATTTAGGATTGAGTCCAATTATTGCCGTATTGCTAAATTTAATATACAGAATCCCAATAAATTTTGTATTCATGCATTTTTGCATAAAAATGCAACAGCTATTGCACCAAGTTCTGAATATTTATAAAATAAGTTATATTACTACCAAATCTCATTTACCATTATTGACGTACAATTTTTGACATGTTGCTGTGCTTGTTTAGTGATTCAACATTGTAAAAAAGACAAATGTTTTTTATTCCAGGAAAATATGATATAATCTCGATTGACAATATAAAACTAGTATGTTGTGGCCATCACAAAACTTTCTTCTACATAATCCACATAAATAGCGCTAATTGATATCAAGGTATACCTGAATCTGAAGTTTCATGAAAATTCGTCCGTTAGTTCTTGAGATAGAGCTATAGTGGAAATTCTGAAAAATGTAGCATAGCAGCGCCACCTGTTGAGTGATTTGCACCAAAAGATAAACAGCACTAATTCATATCAAGGTATACCTGAATCTGAAGTTTGTTGAAAATCCAAACGTTCCTGAGATAGAGCTATTGCAAAAATAGAAAAAAATATAACCTTAGCAGCACCACCTGTTGAGCGATTAACACCAAAATGCGTAAAACGTCAATTCATGTCAAGGGCTAACGGAATATGAAGTTTGATGAAAATCCGTGTATTAAATCTTGAGATAGAGCTATTGCAAAGATAGCAAAAAATGCAGCATAGCAGCGCCACCTATTGCGTGATTTACACCAAAATATGTAAAACGTCGATTCATGTAAAGGACTAACTGAATCTGAAGTTTGATGAAAATCTGTGTATTAGTTCTGGAGATTGAGCTATTGTGGAAATTCTGAAAAATGCAGCATAGCAGCGCCACCTGTTGAGCGATTTACACCAAAACATAAACAGCACTAATTCATATCAGGGTATACCTGAATCTCAAGTTTGTTGAAAATCCAAGCATTAGTTCTTGAGATAGAGCTATTGCAAAAATCGCAAAAAATGCAGTATAGCAGTGCCACCTGTTGAGAGATTTAGACCAAAATATGTAAAACGTCAATTCATGTCATGGACTAACTGAATCTGATGTTTGATGAAAATCCGTGCATTAGTTCTGGAGATTGAGCTATTGCGGAAATCGTGAAAAATGCTGCGTAGCAGCGCCACCTGTTTAGCGATTTGCACCAAAACAAAAACAGCAGTAATTCATATCAAGGTATACCTGAATCTCAAGTTTGTTGAAAATCCAAGTATTAGTTCTTGAGATAGAGCTATTGCAAAAATCGCAAAAAATGTAGCATTGCAGCGCCACCTGTTGAGCGATTTACACGAAAACATAAACAGCAATAATTGATATCAAGGTATACCAAAATCTGAAGTTTGGTGAAAGTCCGTGCATTAGTTCTGGAGATTGAGCTATTGCGGAAATCGTGAAAAATGCTGCATAGCAGCGCCACCTATTGAGCGAGTTACACCAAAAATTAATCAGAACCAATTTATATCAGTGACTAACTGAATATAAATTTTTATTAAATTCCGTGCGTTAGCTCTTGAGATAGAGCGCCCACAAAATTTGTGTCACTTACAGGCAGACAGACTCACAGGCAGACATTTTGTAAAAACATGTTTTTCGGAATCTCTGACCCCTAAAATGTGTAAATCCGTCCAAAACCTAAAGTCGAAAATTTTCACGAATCCAATACTTTCTTCTTGTAAAGTTCTCCTAACTTCTCCGCTCACAAAAAATTCGAAATCGGCGGCGGCGGCGGCGGTGACAACGTTAGTTACTTTTTTTTAGAATAGAGAGATCAGCAGCTTACTCCGTCTTGTAGAAAATTGGTTTCCTAAATGTTATAAGAAAATTAATGTTTAACGTTTTGTTTCACTGATTTCAAATTTCAATTTCTCGGGTGTGGCAACCCTCATCTGGTTAGCACAAATGCTACTTCGTTTTTGCATACTAGAGTATGTTATCTTTTTGCAAACAACTAAATAACGTTATTTGGATGTCCATCTTTGAAAGAATTGTGATTTTAAAAGAAGTGTAGCTTTAAAGAAACACCGGATAATTACCAGGCAGTTTTCAATGTAATTTCCCGACACTAATATGTCTTACAAAATGTGTTTTGATTTATCCTATATGGTAAATTAATTGTTTGCGAGTGATTTAAAATGGGTTGTATATTTCAATATAACTTCAAAAGGCTATCTGTAAGTTAAAAGGAAAATACTGGGTGGAGTTAAAGATAAGATGGGGGATTTATCATGAAAGATAGAGATTTATGAAGAAAGTGAGATATGCATTTCAGAATCAAATATATAATATATGCTGTACTATATTATGACCAAACATTCTATCTGGGCCAAGTACAAAAGTTGTTCCACAAAGATGACTATGAGAAAAATCTGTTCGGAGTTGAAATGAAATTTTTAAACTGGCTTAGGGTTGATAGACATTCGTGACCAAAAAATATCAAGTTCAAATTATTGCCAAGTCCTTTTTTTTAGACCTATTAAGTCTACTGATTCTTTCTATGTTAAACTATTGAAGATGTAAAAGAATTGACTAACTATTGTTAAAATATTTTACAGTGATATCTTTACTGCCAAAGAAAACTAAAATGGTTTGGCCTGTCGAAATTAGTGCTGAGTATAAAATTTATTGTAGTGTTAAAAAGCAGGTTAGGCTACTAAAATATTTATTTATTTATTTATCTGTTTTTATTTTTATTGCTATTATTTTATTTTAAATGGAATTGGTGTCGGTTTTATGTTCTTATTTATTGTTGATTTTTATTCAACCATCAGAATTGTTTAAAAAGTCTGAATACTGATTTACCTAAATTTATGTAAAACAGATACAGCTACAGTAGCTATGTAGAAAAAGTACCATATAATCTGGGAGCACGGCAGTGCGTCCGCCAAGTTCGCACAAGCCGTAAGCTACCTTTTCCTGAACCATTTCGGCATACTTTTCACCCCCTCATGACGTCGTTTTAGGGAGAGATATAGACATTTTTCTTTTATATACATGTTCGTATGGTCAAACTGAACTAAGGTTCCACGATTTCATGTTTCTGTATTTAGTAGTTTTCGAAATATTAAATTCCGAAAAAACGCTTTTTTGTCACTGACTCACTTAGCATCATCAAATAACTAAGGTACTTCTAAAAGTCGTAGAATCATGAAATTTCACAAGTAAGTCGGGTTTCTAGCACAATTAACCAAAAAAATCTGAAAACACAGAAATTCCGCCTCTAAACCCTTCATACAGGGGGTGTTCATTTGGCCGTAAACAGTTCCTACGCATTCAATTGTGCCAATGTTGGTCGCCAAAACTCGATTACAGAGCTTTGAAGGCGGTCACGTGATTTCAAGCCGAATAAAATTTTATATATATGCTTTTCCAAAGATGTTTGTTAAATAGAAAAAATGAATATACCTAAAAATTTTAATGAGTACAGGTTATGATATATTTACGATATTAAAACAATAAAACATTTAACAAAATATAACCGCAATTCGGTACGTTTCCTATATAGTAGCCTTGGCGAAATACAGAAAATAACCTTGACGAGAAAAGAAATTTGATAATAACGTATTTTCTGGCAACCTATTTACTGTGTCATATACACAAGCAATTTTTTCCATATGTATATAATTTATTTAATGTAAGGAACCCGTTTATTTATTTTTATATACCAACATAAATAATCTGTATATAAAAAATAATGTTTTATACATGTATAAATAAAATGTTTATATGTATATAAATACATATAAATAACATAAAAGTTCATCAGGTTTGTTTTCGTAGTTGTTTATATCATTTGGCAACATATCTCATTTTGTGAAGTCCGAATTGCACCAAGATTTTTAAAAAATGCCAAGATCCCTATAGTGGAAAAATATCCTAATTCCATATGAAAGTTTAAAAATCTCCTTTCAATTAAATGAAATGTGTAACTAATAAACTATCTTTAACGATGTGCGACAGATGCGGCATCCTAAGTCCGCTGCTATTGTTATTATATTGTATTATTAGCCTACTTACTGTTAATTTATTGTTAATTTTAAATCTGTAAAAGAAAGATTATAGTTATAGATAAGATATGGTGGTCGCCAAAACCCGATTACAGAAAATTAGCCTGAGTTATAAAGGTGTTACATGATTTCAAGCTGAATGAATTTTTATATGCTTTTACAAAAATCTTAATAAGGCAAATCTTTCAGTTTATCTGTCCATTTTCTATCTTTTACTTCCTTAAAACAAATTTTATTAAAGACCGGGAGGCGTCTGCACAAATCATCACCTCATTGAATTGGCGGCTGAAATTTTAGGATTAGTTAAATATCGATTAGCGTATTGAAATGTAACTGGTCTGCCAAATCATATATTTGTGGAAACCACCTACAGACCCGATTTTACGGGTTAATTGGTGGATTTTCCATTGTGTTTTCCTGCACCCATTCCTCCATGTTTCCAAACTTTTGGATGCAGGAAAATACAATAGTAAACCTATCAGTTAACCACTAAAATTAGGTCTTCAGGTGGTTTCTACCAAGATATGACTTAACAGACCAGTTGCATTTAAATATGCTAATCTAGTTTTAACTAATCCTAAAATGTCAGCTGTAAACTCGATGAGGTGATGGTGTGTACAGACGTCTATTATAAATGTCGGTATTCTAATCTCAATAGCACTCTGGTCAATCTGGCAATTATCCCTACTATTTATGAAACACTATTCCTTTAAGTGCGTTTTAGTGATGTTAATGAACTTATGCATATGCATCATACATATTATACATATGCATATAATACGTAATACATTTGCATCATACATATTATAGGTATGTGTATAATACATAATACATATGCATCATTATGACGTCAGAATAAACAAAATATTTTTTTGTCGCCAAATTTGAGAATTGACATGATATATTACCAAATTTGGCGAAACTTTGCTAAATGTCGCCAAGCTTGGCGAATATTTGACGCTAGTGTCTATTTTTCAATGAGTTAATTATTAACGCGAGCCATCTATTTTTATTTTTCCGCATATCATCTGAATAGTTAAATGATATAACGTACTAATATTTCCAAAGTGCTAATAGTTTCGTCACTGCCCAAAACCTCTGCTATTGTTATTATATTGTACTGTTATTATACTTACTGTGACTATGTTGTTAACCTTTACACCGCTAAAACTTCTGTATTATATAAAGAGAATTTACGGAAACTATTAAAGCATTGAAACTGCCAGTTCTCCTTATGATTATTATAATTCTATAATATGTAACCTGTTAATCAATATGTACGTTAGAATGAATCTTCGATAATCCGGTTCCTAGCATTTTAGTTTTCGGGTTTCGAGTAAAATTAGCTAAAATCTTAAAACCATGGCACATTGACTAATTCTTCAACGCGATCAAATGTGAAGAATGATAGATTTTCAAATGGATCATGGCAGTGAGCCGGTAGACCTTCTATTCTTCCGTAATCGAGCCTATTGAAAGGTTAACGGGAAACAAAAAGATATTAGCATCAATATGGTTTAATGCAAATACAGATATTGTCAAAGGATTTCATAAGAACCATTTCACTTGTACCCAGTCGTATCAGTTAAATTACAACAATTGGCAGTGAGCCCAATTAGAAAAGATTACTTAATAGGATTAAAAATTTCCGCATTAGAGAACGAATCGTAACTGCTAAGGAAGCATGCATAAGTGAGTTAAGAGATATTTGTCACGAAAGATGAAATGCATAACAACACAAAATATATGATGTGCTTCCATGATCGTAAAGAGTTCTTGATTTCTCTATCAAAAGCTTCCGAATTGGCGAAAGAATGGGCAAGTAAATTAAATTATGAATCACAGTAACATGATGCAACGTTTAACATGGAAGTAATACGGTAAATACTGTTTGCTAGAGGCGGCTAGTACTTTAATATAAAAAGAAATAAAGTATAAATTTGTAAAGCTCAATAAAATAAATTTAGGTATTTTTATGTTAGCCGGGCGCAAGTGGCAAATCGCCAAATACTGTTCTCAACTTCATTGTTCATATTGCATTCATTTCATTTAAAGATATATACTTTTCAGTCATCTCATTTAAAATAGATGCATTTCCCTCATTTTATTTAATAGAATATTTAACATAGAAATAAATAAATAAATAAATAACAAATAATAACATAAACCAAAATATTTTATCTGAAAATCAAAGCATTGTTTCTAATTTACACATGTGAAAAATGAAAACTGCTATTGGCGAAAAAACAAAAAGCTAATGAGGAGATTTGCTCCCGGCTAACATACAAATACCGAAATTTAAGTTTTTTCATATTAGTATAGTTTAGAATAACAAACTTGAAAAAACATACAAAAAGTAGTGATATCCCAACAAAAAGTTTTCGGTAAAAAAAAAAAAAAAAAGCGCCAAGTTCTCCTTAATGTTTCGGCCAGAAAAAGTAGTGATATCTGATATTCGCACAAGTTAAAAGCCAAACATCCCAAATCTTTCATTGAAGATGGCTTCCTGCGACTTGGCCGTTAATGCCTCCGTGAGAGTTTTTCAAATTTTAAAATATGTACAAATGAGCTACATGCCAACTACATTTTTTGATTATTTTAGGTATTTTGTGACACAGAATACAGAAATAAAATACACATTTGAAAAAAGCATTTAAACAACTTCAGACTAATTAAATGCTTAGAAGTTAAAAATAACAAAATACTTGTATTCAGGAGATAATATCGCTAATTGCTAAAACATAATTAATATCAACTTTTAACAGTTTATAAATCGAATACTTCTTAATGTTTGCAAACAAACTATAATAAATGTTCAAACGAAAAAAATCTCTTTCGTCAATACACAAGATTTCAATATTATACAATAAAATATAATGTAACATATTGTGAGATATGAAGTAAGTAAATTTTGTTTTATTTCTTCGGTTTTACGTTAATGACTTTAGCTTTTGACCGTATAAAATGTCAATTAAACCGCAAGTGGACTAAATGATCTGTAATCAAATCTAATGTTTGTTGAAACTGAATGGTAGTTATCAGAAATCTTTTACTTATAATGTCTTTATGTTAATTTGCCTCTTTGCATTCTAATATTACTTTTAATATTTAAATAATTCATAAATGCGTAATTTCCAATCATTAATTTTGAAATGTTGTAGAGGGCATTAACGGCCAAGTCGCAGGAAGCCATTTTCAATGAAAGATTTGGGATGTTTGGATTTTAACTTGTGCGAACATCAGATATCACTACTTTTTCTGGCCGAAACATTAAGGAGAACTTGGCGCTTTTTTTTTTTTTTTTTTTTTTTTACCGAAAACTTTTTGTTGGGATTTACGTTTATTCGCGAGAATGTAAATGAATTTCAGTTGTACAGTTACAATTGCGTTTTCAAGCCTTTTTACTGTTGTCTGTAATCAGAATGGTCTAAAAAATACCCCATTTTGTGTCATAACATTTTACAATGGTGTCTCTTAATTACTGTAGTTGGTGCTCAAATCTAACCCTTAAATAACCCCACAAATAGCTGAAAATTACCCCATAGGTGTCTGAAAATTACCCCAAACCACGAGGTAATTTTCAGACAGGATTTTATTAATTTTATTTTTTATTATTAATGCTAATTATCTGAAAATACTTCAAAATAATCACCAGGCTTGTGATGATTTTACCAAGAAAAAATTAAAAGAAATAGTCATTGATTGCTGAGTAATTGCAAAAGTTTTGTTTTTGTCTGAAAATTACCCCAGGCTACCCTACATATATATTTCATATATATATGTTATAAAATCCATTTTCTTTTTAACGTAAATAGGGAGCTCTGCCCCCTACGAGAGAAGATCGTCAACTCCGTTTAGACACCGCAGGGTCTTTCAGGCCAGAAAATAACTTGCTCTGTTTTAAAAAGATTACCCGATCACGGAAAAATAACTGATATTGTCACAACCAGTGGCAATTTCCTTTAATCGAGGTGTGATTCATTTATTTTACAAAGAGGAATTTTCAGCACCCCAGGCCGCAATCCCCCGCTTTCGCGACAGCTGACGGCTATTTTCCTGGTTTATTAAGAGAGATAATTACACATTTGTCAATTAGCTTGTATGAAGGGATTAAGTAAAAAATGTCACTGTCTCCAAGACTTTTATAACGTTTAGAAAAAAAGTTTATTTTAGATTCTGTAAGAAAATTGTTGATAAAATGATATTTTAAATATGACGTAATTTTCACTATTAAATGCTATATGAACATAAGAATTTAATTGTTTTTCTTTCTTTTTCAGAATTCACGTGAAAATATATATTTCAATTATAAATACAGTGTTTAGAAATGCTTAAAAAATTGTTTTAAATATAACGTATTAAATATGATGTAATTTTCATCAGTCAATGCTTTTAGCACGAAATAGCTTAATTAGTTTATATTTTACTTTCTTTATCCGCGTGTAAATATGTTTTTCTATTGAAAAGCGTTTCTAAATATTATTTGTGGACTTTTTTAAAATTTGGAAACAGTGGGTTAAACTTGCTATTTCAAAGTATAGATTAAATCTCTAATCAGATAATAATTTTTTAAATCGAAAATTTGAAAAATCACTTAAAAAATTATACACATTTAAAAAATGATTACACACGGCGCATTGCCAGAGAACGTCGCAATCTAGTCATGTATGTACCTGCGAAAAATGGTTAAATTTCCATTATTTTTTTTATTCTATAAAACTCTTTAGACTTTTGACCTATTTAAATATTAAATAACGCTTAAAATAATTATTTGATTTAAAAACTAGCTACTTCAGCGTTTTTATCATGCATCTCTCAAACAACCATTTTTCATATTTTTATATGCAATAGTTTTTTATTATGAGGTTAGAAAGCCAAAAGATTACAAAAAATTCAGTTACGACAGCCGCGGCAGCAGCATTATAAGTTTTGTTTTTCGAATAGAGATATATATTTTTATTGCTAAAACTATACTGGTCAATGTTGCGTCAAGATTATAATGTTGAATTTGAAAATGATGAAAAATTATAACATTTACAGCGATATAAGGTTAGAAAGCCAAAAGATTACAAAAAATTCAGTTACGACAGCCGCGGCAGCAGCATTATAAGTTTTGTTTTTAGAATAGAGATATATACTTTTATTGCTAAAACTATACTGGTCAATGTTGCGTCAAGATTATAATGTTGAATTTGAAAATGATGAAAAATTATAACATTTACAGCGTTATAAAAGAATTTCTGAAATAGAATTTTATTCTCAAGTACAGGTGGTTATCAAAATAATCGAAACACTTGTGAATGAAAGGGACATTTAAGAATTCCCTTCGTAAGCATTAAAATATAATCTTAGCTACCAGATTTTTTTTAAATATAAAAAGTACATGTATTAGGTAGTATGTGAGAGCTCTAGAAGAGTTGTCTACGTTTTGATTTTTTTTTGTCAGCGTAAAATGTCAGACCTCACAGATTTTCAAAGAGGCCAAATTGTAGGAGCCCGACTAGCTGGAGCAGCGGTGACCGAAACATCCCAGCTTATTGGCGTTTCTAGAGGTACGGTGTCTAAAGTCATGACAGCATACACACAGCGCGGAAAGACAAGCTCAGCAAAGCAAAATAGTGGACGGAAGGAGAAGCTGAGTGAAAGAGACCGACGGGTATTGAAGCGGATTGTAATGTCTAAAAAGAAAACAACTGCAGGCAAAGTGACCGCAGAGCTCAATCAGCATCTGGATTCTCCAGTGTCAACAATTACAGTTCGGAGATACCTTCATAAAGAGAACATTTACGGCAGAACAGCAATTCCCAAGCCACTTGTCACAGATGCTAATGCCAAACGTCGTGTAGAGTGGTGCCACAACCACAAAACCTGGTCGATTGATAAGTGGAAGACTATTATATGGTCAGACGAATCATCTTTCACATTGTTCCCCACAACAGGACGGGTACATGTCTGGAGAACACCTGCACAAGCGTATGATCCTGATTGCCTCCGTCCAACTGTCAAGCATGGAGGTGGATCGGTCACGGTATGGGCAGCCGTGTCATGGTTTTCTGCTGGTCCAATCGTAACCCTGAAAGGAATGATCACTGGGGAGAAGTATAGAGAAGTTTTAGTTGACCAGGTCCATCCCATGATGCAAATTTTGTTTCCTGCAGGAGATGGAATTTTTCAGGATGATAATGCCCCTATTCATGCAGTCAGAGTTGTCCAATCATGGTTTGATGAACATCAGGATAAGGTGGAACATCTACCTTGGCCCGCACAGTCCCCAGACTTCAACATAATCGAACCGTTGTAGTCTATTTTAGAGCTTTCAATCCGGAATCGATATCCTCCACCGGCATCTCTCACGGACCTTTCACAATATCTCCATGAAGAATGGTACAATATTCCTCTAAACACTATTCAGAATTTGTATGATTCGATTCCCAGGCGAATCCAAGCTGTATTACATGTCAAAGGCGGTCCTACGCCATATTAATAAAGAATTCCTTCAAAATCTAGGGTGTTTCCATTATTTTGATAACCACCTGTATCTTTAAAACATAATACAAAAATTACAAAAATATCATTTTATATACAAATACTCGACTATCAACTGCATTTTAAGTAATGCCATCTCATAATGTTAATGGTTGAAAAACTGGAAATATTAATAATAATAATGAATAAAAAATCGCTTCCTTTCTCTTAAACGATGAAAGTTATGTGATACGGTTGATTTACGTAACACTCGTGTGTTAAAAAAGGTAGAACACCATTTAATAAGCGTGACTAATTTAAGGGCTGTTGAAAACCGCCGACTACTCAAAGCGATCATATAAACACACGACATTGTTCGAAAACCAAGATGTACAGAAGGAAAGACCCGTGTTCTTAAAAAAAGACATCAGGTTGCATCTGCTAAAACAGCTGGGTTATTTCTTGAAGCTAATCCACGAGAAAATTGCTTTTGATTGTCTTGAACTGTCATTTAGAATTTAAAATACAAGTAACAAAAGAATTTTGCTATAAGTGTTTTTATTTACTGAAGTAACTTTATAGCAAAGTTAAAATCAATGTGTAAACATTTTAATAATTGGCTTTTAAAATCAGGAATCCCGGAATTTCCTGGAGTTGTTCAATGAAAGCCATTCGAAATACCTGAACGGCAAAAATCATTCGGAATTCCGTGTCGCAAGGTTGCCAGTTAACATCCTTTTTATTTAGACATTATGAATCTATACCACAAATTTCGAATAGTATACAGACATTTCGTGATTACTTACAAGGACGGTCTCCATACGGGCATATTCAGAAAAATCTGAAACAATTACAGAGTGTTCTTCTCATGTGGATATATATGTTTATAAAAAATTTATTGGCGGAACCTCGATAGAAAGTTCGTAAAAAAAAAAAAATTAAAATTTTGTTTATTTGGCGATTTATCATCGGTTGGCGATGAAATGAAATTTCGAAAAATGCTTTTTCATGTCGAATATTCTTTAAGATAAAAATGTTTCATATTGAACTTGTTTAAATAAATTTAATGTAAATAAAGTTAGTTTTGTCAGTTTTAGTTTGATTTAACTATAGTTTTGTCATGATATACACAGACACATATATATATATGTATATATAATGATAGTTAAATATCAAATTTTATGAATTAAACAAAATTAAAATAAATTAAAATTGTTTCAATGTCTCAAAATTAAGTCCAATTAAGCACTGTCGAGTCAATTCAGTTTTGTTGCTATGGAAACGACGAATTCTTTGATATTGAAATGAATAACTGGTAAATGAATCTTGCCTTTATTTTGGAATACGCTTAAATATATGAAAGTATTTTTTATGCATAAAATTGTTTTTAAAGTAATAAAATTAAATAAAAAACAGCAATTTAACAAATTACAACGACCATTTGGAAAATGATTTTTTCAAAGACTAAAATTTAAGACATGAAAAATCGCACGGAGTTGATCCTACATTACGTACGCGATGGATTAAACGATAACATTCCTGGACCCATCATGAACAAATTTTAAAAGAAATTTCAGTTTTACAATTTTCGGTACTGTAAATTTTTAAACTTCTACGGAGCTGGTCATACATTACGTACGCCATGAATTAAAGATTCATAGTGTTATTACACGTAAAAATTGCAAGCAAGAAAAATCGCCTGCGACTCGTCAGATTTCCTATGAAACTTACGTAATAGGCAAGCATTTCATTGGCTGTTCGGGAAAAGGCTTTTCTATCATCAGATTTCCAAAAAAATCTCACGACCAATTTTAAATAAAATTTCATTCTTAAACTTCTAAACAACCGACAATATTACTTTTTATACCGTCAGATAGAGAAAAAAATGTACTTTTAAGTGCAATTTGTTTGAAAGCTGTATCTCAATTTGTTTCTGATTTATTAATTTTTTTGTAATTTTTATTACTTTTTTGTCATAGTGGCAACACTCTGTTGTCCATCGTTGTTGAAACCAAAGGGAAATACAGATTACTGTATATACCAATCAGATAACGAATAAATTGTGGATTAAACCAATGAAAACGTTCAGATATGCTTTTGATTTCCTACCCTGACGAGAACAATAACCATTTTTCAGAGCCGAAACTAGCCTTTTTTGCGCCCGGGGCAAACATGAATTTTGGCGCCCCCCCCCCTTTCTTCCGCAAAGTATATTTACAAAGAGAATGTTACTAATTTTCTAATGGCCGACTTATTTTAAAATTTAAAATATGTAATACTGAACTACGTAAATTGAATATCACGTTTGTTGCAATTATAGTTCGTTCACATAAAAGAATTCGCATGTATTACCGGCTATTTACAGTGTTTGCTTATACAGTAGAGTTCCGATTATCCGAGTCCCGCGTAAACCGAGTTATTTTCTTCTGATGGACTGATGGCTTTCATTATTATGAAACAGCCATTATAAATGAAGTGTTAGGTGAAGATGAAAGAGCAGACGTAAAAAGTTTGAACTCTGATTTTCTGGTCAGAATGGGAAAAAAAATATGGCCATTTTTTTCCCATTCTGACCAGAAAATCAGTGTTCAAACTTTTTACGACTGCTCTTTCATCTTCATCTAACACTTCACTTATAACTGCTGTTTCATAATAATGAAGCCATCAGTCCATCAGAAGAAAATGATCGATTCCAAAGGTATAATCTTTCATTTGGCGCCCCTTGGCTCTGGCGCCCGGGGCACATCCCCCCTCTGCCCCCCCCCCTTAGTTTCGGCCCTGCCATTTTTCCATATGGTTAATAAAAAGCAACATAAATATGCAATGCGAAAAAATGTATTTATTAAACTCTCTCATTTTTTATGTTTAAATTCATTAAATACTTTTTACACCCATTCTAAAAATCAATTACAAACAATTTTCAGGTGCATTAAAATCGTTTGCTTTTGGCGAAGAAAGGTATTGCTCGCCAAATCGTGTGATGCTTTCGACTTTTCGCACCAAATACGCGAAAGTATTTTATTTTTTTTACAGACTTTTTACTGCAATTCCGCCGCTAAATTTGACTTATACTTTATTACACACATAAGTAGATTAATTGGTATTTTTCTCAAAATATTCTGAATATGCGCAGTAAGGAGACCTTCCTTGTTAGAATAAAGATTCTTCTTTCGAAATTTCCAGTATGAATTCGGAATTTCTTCATAAAATTTTTTTTGATTAAACGGGCGACCCTGCAGGGTTGTTGGGATCACGATAATGCTCTCGACACATAGTACAAAATGTTCCTATTTAGGATTATCTTGTGCAGAAGTTATTTTAGTAATAAATGTTTTTAGAGGATATTCAATAATATTATTTTATTGGTATTTCTCCATTGTCCATTCAACTACTTTCCATTAAAAAAAAAAAAAAAAAAAAAAATGCAATTTAATAAATTACAACGACCATTTGGAAAATGAGTTTTTTCAAAGACTAAAATTTAAGACATAAAAATTCGCACGGAGTTGATCATACATTACGTACGAAAAGGATTAAACATTAACATTCCTGAACCCATCATGAACAAATTTTAAAATAAATTTCAGTTTTACAATTTACGGTACTGTAAATTTTTAAACTTCTACGGAGCTGGTCATACATTACGTACGCCATGGATTAAACATTAATATTCCTGGACCCATTTTAAATGAAATTTCATTCTTAAACTTCTAAACATCCCACAATATTACTTTTTATATCGTCGTATAGAGAAAAGAATGCAATTTTAATTGCAATTTGTTTGAAAGTTGTATCTCAATTTGTTTCTGAGTTATTAATATTTTTTTGTAGTTTTTATTACTTTTTTGTCATACTTTCATTATTACTTTTTTGTCAGTTTTTATTACTTTTTTGTCATACTTTCATTATTACTTTTTTGTCAGTTTTTATTACTTTTTTGTTGATAGTGGCAACAGAAGTATCCATCTCTGTTGAAAGTAAAGGGAAAATACAAATTACTGTATAGACTAGGGATTGCACAACCTGTCGCCCGCGATGGGTAAACTTGTGGCCCGCGATTTTCGTCAATTTATAATTGGAAAAAATCGTGAATTTCGTCATTTTTTCGCGGAAGCAAATTGCGGGAAAATCGCGACTTTCGTCGATCGGGCGCAGAAATATCGCGCCTTTTGTCAAACGGACGCGGAAAAATCGAAAGTTTTGCCGATTGGGCACGAAAAAATCGCGACTTTCGTCAGTCGCGCGCGAAGAAAATCGTAAATTTCACCAATCGTCAATAGTTGATCGATCACGGAAAATTTTCAAATTTCGCCAATCCGCGCGAAAAAATTGCAAATTTCGTTGACAGGGAGAGGAAAATTCGCGAATTTGTCGATGAGGCGCGCGATCGTGAGCGGAAAAAAAGTCACAAATTTTTTTGATCCGGTGCGGGGAAAAATCGATTTATCACAGAAAAAATTCGAATTTCGTCAGTTTATCGCAGGTATCACAAATTGGTTGTTTGATAAGATTACAAATTTTGTCAATCGGCAATTGCAAATTACCGCGAAATCTGTCAATCAGTCGTTGATAAAAAAAAACGCAAATTTCGTCAATCAGTCGCGTCTTATTGGCAAAAAAAAAAGAAACGAATTTTGTTAATCAGCCGCAGAAAAAAAAGCATTAATTAGTCCATCATGCATTGTTATTTCAAAAATGTTTCCATTTTTTGATGAAGTTACTCTTCAATAATAAAAAAAAAAAGTTGAATTATCAATAACGTTCTATTTTTTAGAAATTGTGTTAGTATTTTTCTTCAACAAGTTTCCATTTATACTCCCCCTATTAGTTCACAAAGTTCACATTTTATTCAGCATTAGCTACTTTCATGCCTATGTTTGTTTTTTAGCTCTTTTAATAAAACAAAATTTACTCCCCCGAATAAAGTCAAGGAATTTTTTCACTCCTTGAAAATAATCCTTGTTATATCTCTGTTATATATACAAACGTAATCTGTTGATATATCCTCGGCAACTGAATTGGGTATGTTGACTAGGTAGGGGAACCTAGAGTAGTAAAACTGTCCTACCCCCCTCTGAAACCATGGTTTTATCTGATTATAGCCCACAGATCCCCCCCCCCCAAATAGAATTTTTTCCGTGTTAATGATGTGGCCCTCGACAACTTAGACATTTTTGTAAGTGGCCCTTCTCTCAAAAAGGTTGTGCACCCCTAGTATGGACCAATCAGAAAACGAATAAAATGTGAGATTCAACTAATAAAACGCTTCAGATATGTTTTTGATTTCCTACCCTGACCGAGGACAATAACCATTTTTCCAAATGGTTAAAAAAAAACAAAAAAAAACATCGCCAAATAGTAATGCCCCATCGATATGTGACTTTTTTGTACGAGAGATAAATCAAGACTTTTTTTTTTTTTTTTTTTTATCTAATCCTTTTAACATTTTCTTAACTCCTTAAGGCTCCCGTCACTTCCGGCAAAGACACTCACGAGCTAATGCTAATCCTATGGGAAGGGATTTATCTAATATCTCGTTTGCATTTCGACTTTTTTTTTTTTTTTTTTTTTTTTTTTTTTTTTTCATTCGATAGCCGAGGTCCGTCTCTACATCACATTTTTTTTTTTTTTTAATTTTTCGATTTTCGTCGCAGATATTTTTTATAAAGTTACTTTCACTTTCAAAACCGGTTCTGAAAACGAAAGTGTCATTCTAAAAAATATTTGCAATCAATATCGAAAAAGTAAAAAAGGTGCGATGTGGAGACGGATCGTGGCTATCCAGTGAAAAAAATAAAAATAAATAAAAAAAAAATAATTAAAAAATGTCGAAATGCAAACGAGATATTAGAAAAATCCCTCCACAAAGGATTTACATTAGATATTGACTGCCTTCGCCGGCAGAGACAGGAGCCTGAAGCTCCGCGCCCAATAGATTTTTCGTTTACCACCACTTTTTTGAAGTAGAAATATTCCTCTTATTTAATGGTAGATAAAATAATGCGAGATTAAAGACAATTTCACTATTTTTTTAAAAAAACTGGTGGAAATCAAACTATCTGAATAAAAAAAAGTAGCGTACAGCTCCCGTGATAACGGGCACGAGACTTTAGGGGTTAATTATAAAATTATCAATATCTGACTTACAAGTGATGTCGCTGGAAGAGACGGCTAGAAGAAACGGTTACCAACAAGGATCTCTTGATAATCATTCTATGACTACGGAAAAAGCAACAATGTGGAGCAAACAAAGCGACACTTATGACCCCGAGGCTAACGAGAAAGACAGGCTACCGCAGTGCATTCCGCGTATCTTTTTTTACAGACCGCTGGAGTCACGTGATGTTCGAACGCACCAATGAAGATGTGCGAAAAGAGCATCATGTGTCACTAGGCGTTTGTGAAAAAAGACAAGCGAGATGCAGTGCGGTAGCCTGTCTTTCTCGTTAGCCTGGTTATGACCCTATATGACGTCACTGTGACTTCAAACACCGCCCCCTGAATACTAGGCTTGAGCACTGACACAAAAATGGCGGCTGCCGAAGGCGGATTTTTTCCTGCATGTGTACGTTCCCTTAAATATTCGTACCAATAATTTTTTTAAGTTTTTTCCGCTTTATTTTTCTGAGATTAAAAAAGTCAAACAAATCTTTTATATGTAAAAAAAAAAGCCTTCGGCAGCCGCCATTTTTGTGTCAGAGCTCAGATCTAGTATTCAGGTGGTGGTGCTTCAAGTATCGCCTTCTGAATACTAGATCTGAGCGCTGACAAAAAAAATGGCGGCTGCTGAAGTCGGATTTGTTTCAGCGTGAGCACAGTCCCTTAAATTTTGGTACCAATAATTTTTATAAGTTTTTCAGATTTATTTTTGTGAGATTAAACAAGTAAAGGAAATGTTTTATAAAGTACTGGTGTCAGAATTTAAGGCTCCCGTCCCTGCCGGCGAAGAGACTCGGGAGCTGATGCTAATCCTATGGGGGGGGGGGGAGATTTATCTATTATCTCGTTTGCATTTTGACATTTTTAAATAATTTTGTTTGCATTGGATAGCTGAGGTCCGTCACTACATCGCACCTTTCTTACATTTGAGCATCACGTGACTTAAGGAATCCTTCTATATATAAAAACAAGTTTTGATTTGGAAATGGACAAATGAAAATCTGCGTAGATATTCCCGGTAGATCGGCATCCAATTTGAATGCTTAAGCATGGCCTTTCTTCGTTAATATTAAAAAAAACTGTTGCATACAAAATATGAAAATCGGTGGTATTATAGAGAAATGTTTGATAAACACGCTGATGCAAACAGTTTTCAAATCAAAGAATTATTTAAAGAGATATTTAATGCTAAAGATGGACAAAATCGTTCCATTAAACAAGTTTTATTGGAGCAAAAACTATACATGAGAATTTAATCATTTTTAGATCATTTTATACGTTATAAGTTCCCGGTGTGCAGATTGCATTTATTTTTTTTATTTGACTCATTTTTTGAGGTTTTATTTCTATTTGAAATTAAAATTTTCAGCATTTCGAGAGATATTTTTTATGTATTTTAGAAAATGTTATTAATTTAAACTGTTGCCAATTGTATAAACAGCGCAAACAATAATGTTTACTTCAAATGAAAAAAATATTTACACGTGACTATTATAAACAGAAAAAAAAAACTTTAAAATTAGAATTAAATGATTACATGTTAAAAGCAGGAAAATTACGTCATAAGAACCATATTTACACTTGAATTTTAAAAGAGAAACAAAATGTTAAAATAATAAAATTATTATGCGTTAAAACTTGTAAATACAGGAAATTACGTCATATTTAAAATGGCTAAAAAATATGGCAAAACAATTTAAATTAAAAAATATATTTGTGCGAGATATTTTGAGATAATCTTTTCAACTATTATCGTGAATTCGAAGACAGCGCAAATAATATTTCCTTCTAACAACAAAAGTATTTTCACCTGAATATTAATAAGAGAAATAAAACTTTGGTGTAAATTACGTCAGATTTAAAACGATATATTTACAATGAATTATTTAAAACAAATATCTTATAGCGCTGTTAAAAAATACCGGGAGACAATGGCACTGTTTACTTAATTCATTTTACATTAGCTTATTTTCAAATGTTTAACTAATTTTTTAATTAAATACGAAAACAGCCATTATATCTCTTAACAGCAGCAGATTTGGTCTTTAAAATCCCCGATCCAAGGCAAACGAATGGAACACCGTTTACAGAGAGATCGTTACTTTTTTTCTTTTTTTTAAAATTTTAATTCAATATTTTTAAAGCCGATCAAATTAGCGTGCTTTTTGGATTTTGGTGTGCCGGAACGGGGGGTTGGCGAGCGTAGCTCGTAGGGGGCAGAGCCCTCTAGTCTTAAAAAAAAAAAAAAAAAAAAAAAAAAAGACACGTGTAACACAACACACTCCGGTGTCTTTTTTGTTAGCCTCGGTTTTTATTTCGACCGGCTGTGTTAAAACTTATCTTTTTCACAAGAAAGGAACCACTAAATAAATTTTTTGATAAATAAAGTTTAAATTTTAAATACATTAAAAATCTACACAAGAGTATTTTTCATAAATACATAAATCATCTATTTTTAAAACATGGATTAGCAATACATTTTATGAATACAATGATTTTTTGGCCATTCAAATCAGCATTTTGACAAAGGATTGGAAGTCATATTCACGAAATTATTTCATGACAAAAATTTCGTTAATCAAACACTCGTGAACGAGAAAAACGTACTTGACTATTGCTGCCCTATCCTATTCGACGCCACCGTTTGAACAATAAGTAATGCAGGAAATTACTGTAAAATAAAATCATCTTAAGGTATCTCCCTACGTTCGGAGCGCTTTAAAAAATGTGTAATATTAGGTAAATACACATATTTTTAGTTCTATTTTAATACAGAATGATGAAAAAACACAAAATCCTGACAATGTCTTCATGACATTTTAAAAAATTGGGGGTTTTGCCATTTTTTTTAGCAAAATTTCATGTTTACACCAGACAATGTACACTCAATTCAACTAAGTACGGCGTCTTCATAAAAGAATGTCTCACATTCAATGGTATATTACAAGAGTTTAATTTAGACTATTTACAACGAATCTTGCATCAAACTGAAGGTAAACTAACATAGTTTTCCTTACAAATGTCTAATGTGTGCACGTAACAAGTCCGGATAAATGGAAGCAATATACGCTCCATTTCTGTGTCTCAATTCTGGCAAACCATTAGGTAGTTTCGGAACGTAGACACGATCTTTTATAAAGCTCCAAAGAAAAAAATCTCATGATGCTTTAAATCTTCAGCCCAGCAATGACGATTCACTCTCAGGAGTGGCCCTTTTGCGTATGTGGCTCTGCAAGTGAGTCAATAACAAAGCAGTTCTCGCGCATGCGCTTATCTAAAAGTTTTTGGGTTGCTCTTTCTTTTGTAACCTTGAATTATTAAAAAGACTGTTGCATACAAAATATGAAAATCGGTGGTATTATAGAGAAATGTTTGATAAACACGCTGATGCAGACAGTTTTCAAATCAAAGAATTATTTAAAGAGATATTTAATGCTAAAGTTGAACAAAATCGTTCCATTAAAAAAGTTTTATTGTAGCAAAGACTATACACGAGAATTTAATCATTTTTAGATCATTTTATACGTTATAAGTTCCCGGTGTGCAGATTGCATTTATTTTTTTTTTTATTTGACTCATTTTTTGAGGTTTTATTTCTATTTGAAATTAAAATTTTCAGCATTTCGAGAGATATTTTTTATGTATTTTAGAAAATGTTAAACTGTTGCCAATTGTATAAACAGCGCAAACAATAATGTTTACTTCAAATAAAAAATTTATTTACACGTGACTATTATAAACAGAAAAAAAACTTTAAAATTAGAATTAAATGATTACATGTTAAAAGCAGGAAAATTACGTCATAAGAACCATATTTACACTTGAATTTTAAAAGAGAAACAAAATGTTAAAATAATAAAATTATTATGCGTTAAAACTTGTAAATGCAGGAAATTACGTCATATTTAAAATGGCTAAAAAATATGGCAAAACAATTTAAATTAAAAAATATATTTGCGCGAGATATTTTGAGATAGTCTTTTCAACTGTTATCGTGAATTCGAAGACAGCGCAAATAATGTTTCCTTCTAACAACAAAAGTATTTTCACCTGAATATTAATAAGAGAAATAAAACTTTGGTGTAAATTACGTCAGATTTAAAACGATATATTTAAAATGAATTATTTAAAACAAATATCTTATAGCGCTGTTAAAAAATACCGGGAGACAATGGCACTGTTTACTTAATTCGTTTTACATTAGCTTATTTTCAAATGTTTAACTAATTTTTTAATTAAATACGAAAACAGCCATTATATCTCTTAACAGCAGCAGATTTGGTCTTAAAAATCCCCAATCCAAGGCAAACGAATGGAACACCGTTTACAGAGAGATCGTTACTTTTTTTTTTTTTAATTCAATATTTTTAAAGCCGATCAAATTAGCGTGCTTTTTGGATTTTCGTGTGCCTGAACGGGGGTTGGAGAGCGTAGCTCGTAGGGGGCAGAGCCCTCTAGTCTTAAAAAAAAAAAAAAAAAAAAAAAAAAAAAAAAAAAGGCACGTGTAACACAACACACACCGGTGTCTTTTTTGTTAGCCTCGGTTTTTATTTCGACCGGTTGTGTTAAAACTTATCTTTTTCACAAGAAAGGAACCACTAAATAAATTTTTTGATAAATAAAGTTTAAATTTTAAATACATTAAAAATCTACACAAAAAATCTAAAGAGTATTTTTCATAAATACATACATAAATCATCTATTTTTAAAACATGGATTAGCAATACATTTTATGACTACAATGATTTTTTGGCCATTCAAATCAGCATTTTGGCAAAGGATTGGAAGTCATATTCATGAAATTATTTCATGACAAAAATTTCGTTAATCAAACACCCGTGAACGAGAAAAGCGTACTTGACTATTGCTGCCCTATCCTATTCGACGCCACCGTTTGGACAATAAGTAATGCAGGAAATTACTGTAAAATAAAATCATCTTAAGGTATCTCCCTACGTTCGGAGTGCTTTAAAAAATGTGTAATATTAGGTAAATACACATATTTTTAGTTCTACTTTAATACAGAATGATGAAAAAACACAAAATCCTGACAATGTCTTCATGACAATGCCTTCATGACATTTTAAAAAATTGGGGGTTTTGCCATTTTTTTTTTTTAGCAAAATTTCATGTTTACACCAGACAATGTACACTCAATTCAACTAAATACGGAGTCTTTATAAAAGAATGTCTCACATTCAATGGTATATTACAAGAGTTTAATTTAGACTATTTACAACGAATCTTGCATCATACCGAAGGTAAACTAACATAGTTTTCCTTACAAATGTCTAATGTGTGCACGTAACAAGTCCGGATAAATGGAAGCAATATCCGCTCCATTTCTGTGTCTCAATTCTGGCAAATCATTAGGTAGTTTCGGAACGTAGACACGATCTTTTATAAAGCTCCAAAGAAAAAAATCTCATGATGCTTTAAATCTTCAGCCCAGCAATGACGATTCACTCTCAGGAGTGGCCCTTTTGCGTATGTGGCTCTGCAAGTGAGTCAATAACAAAGCAGTTCTCGCGCATGCGCTTATCTAAAAGTTTTTGGGTTGCTTTTTCTTTTGTAACCTTGAATTATTAAAAAGACTGTTGCATACAAAATATGAAAATCGGTGGTATTATAGAGAAATGTTTGATAAACACGCTGATGCAGACAGTTTTCAAATCAAAGAATTATTTAAAGAGATATTTAATGCTAAAGTTGAACAAAATCGTTCCTTTAAAAAAGTTTTATTGTAGCAAAAACTATACACGAGAATTTAATCATTTTTAGATCATTTTATACGTTATAAGTTCCCGGTGTGCAGATTGAATTTTTTTTTTTTTTTTGACTCATTTTTTGAGGTTTTATTTCTATTTGAAATTAAAATTTTCAGCATTTCGAGAGATATTTTTTATGTATTTTAGAAAATGTTATTAATTTAAACTGTTGCCAATTGTATAAACAGCGCAAACAATAATGTTTACTTCAAATAAAAAATTTATTTACACGTGACTATTATAAACAGAAAAAAAACTTTAAAATTAGAATTAAATGATTACATGTTAAAAGCAGGAAAATTACGTCATAAGAACCATATTTACACTTGAATTTTAAAAGGGAAACAAAATGTTAAAATAATAAAATTATTATGCGTTAAAACTTGTAAATGCAGGAAATTACGTCATATTTAAAATGGCTAAAAAATATGGCAAAACAATTTAAATAAAAAAATATATTTGTGCGAGATATTTTGAGATAACCTTTTCAACTATTATCGTGAATTCGAAGACAGCGCAAATAATGTTTCCTTCTAACAACAAAAGTATTTTCACCTGAATATTAATAAGAGAAATAAAACTTTGGTGTAAATTACGTCAGATTTAAAACGATATATTTAAAATGAATTATTTAAAACAAATATCTTATAGCGCTGTTAAAAAATACCGGGAGACAATGGCACTGTTTACTTAATTCGTTTTACATTAGCTTATTTTCAAATGTTTAACTAATTTTTTAATTAAATACGAAAACAGCCATTATATCTCTTAACAGCACCAGATTCGGTCTTAAAAATCCCCAATCCAAGGCAAACGAATGGAACACCGTTTACAGAGAGATCGTTACTTTTTTTTTTTAATTCAATATTTTTAAAGCCGATCAAATTAGCGTGCTTTTTGGATTTTGGTGTGCCTGTACGGGGGTTGGCGAGCGTAGCTCGTAGGGGGCAGAGCCCTCTAGTCTTTAAAAAAAAAAAAAAAAAAAAAAAAAAAAGGCACGTGTAACACAACACACACCGGTGTCTTTTTTGTTAGTCTCGGTTTTTATTTCGACCGGTTGTGTTAAAACTTGTCTTTTTCACAAGAAAGGAACCACTAAATAAATTTTTTGATAAATAAAGTTTAAATTTTAAATACATTAAAAATCTACACAAAAAATCTAAAGAGTATTTTTCATAAATACATACATAAATCATCTATTTTTAAAACATGGATTAGCAATACATTTTATGACTACAATGATTTTTTGGCCATTCAAATCAGCATTTTGGCAAAGGATTGGAAGTCATATTCATGAAATTATTTCATGACAAAAATTTCGTTAATCAATCACTCGTGAACGAGAAAAGCGTACTTGGCTATTGCTGCCCTATCCTATCCGACGCCACCGTTTGAACAATAAGTAATGGAGGAAATTACTGTAAAATAAAATCATCTTAAGGTATCTCCCTACGTTCGGAGTGCTTTAAAAAATGTGTAATATTAGGTAAATACACATATTTTTAGTTCTACTTTAATACAGAATGATGAAAAAACACAAAATCCTGACAATGTCTTCATGACAATGCCTTCATGACATTTTAAAAAATTGGGGGTTTTGCCATTTTTTTTTAGCAAAATTTCATGTTTACACCAGACAATGTACACTCAATTCAACTAAATACGGCGTCTTCATAAAAGAATGTCTCACATTCAATGGTATATTACAAGAGTTTAGTTTAGACTATTTACAACGAATCTTGCATCATACTGAAGGTAAACTAACATAGTTTTCCTTACAAATGTCTAATGTGTGCACGTAACAAGTCCGGATAAATGGAAGCAATATCCGCTCCATTTCTGTGTCTCAATTCTGGCAAATCATTAGGTAGTTTCGGAACGTAGACACGATCTTTTATAAAGCTCCAAAGAAAAAAATCTCATGATGCTTTAAATCTTCAGCCCAGCAATGACGATTCACTCTCAGGAGTGGCCCTTTTGCGTATGTGGCTCTGCAAGTGAGTCAATAACAAAGCAGTTCTCGCGCATGCGCTTATCTAAAAGTTTTTGGGTGGCTCTTTTTTTTTGTAACCTTGAACCAACACTCTACAACGCTTGCAGTTCATTCTAATAAATTTATAACGGGGGCATCTTTTATGGACACCCTGTATATTAGCCCCCGGTATGCTATTTCTTTCTCCCAGGCTATTTTGTCTCCAATAAATAACGTTACCTTGTATACGCCAGCCGTAAAACAAAAGCAGATGTTTCATTGTGCGATTCAATACTCTACAATAGGGATGGGCATTATTTAACGTATTAGGATAAAAAACCCTGTTACTATGTTGGAACCTAATATTGAATTAATATGTTACCGAAAAGTCCCTGTTAATTAAATAACATATGGTTTTAAATGGCAGCGCCTTTATTCATTTGCCTTAATCAAGCAATCAATTCCGTGTCTTTAAAATAGAACAATATTCACAAAAAACGTCCTCCATCGTTTCTTTTCTGACGTGCGCCCCTAGTTTGGCCCATCTTACCCCTATAGTTATGGGCAACTCTGTTAGGTGTGTGGTGCTAAAAATTTATTGTGCATTTCATCAATCTTTAATGCATGAATAGTAATGACTTGTAGTACTAATTAAACGCTTTTTTCGGCTTGGTGCCTGGTGCTGGGTCATCAGCATCCTCACATGCTTTCACCGATTCTGATTGCGCAAAGTGGAGCATAAACTAAACACTGGCACAAATAGTAAATCAGAAAAACATCTGAAAATTTCTAAGAAAAAAGTTCATGCTTGACATGTTTTGTACTCATGAATCGTATATGTTGTCTTCATTCAGCATTTCCATACCAAAAAGTCAAATTTGACTTAAAAAACTCAGCAAAGTTTTGTCTAATTTTTGATCTGAACAATTTTTTTTCAACTAAAAATATATTTTCGTGCTTTTTACTTTTCACCAATTTTTTTTTGTTGAATTTTCCAATATATTTCATTTATGTTATGTAAATGAAAAAAAGCATTGATTCCCCCCCCCCCCTTTAAAAAAAATGCTGCGAAACAGGACTTCAGGTTACTTAATTTTATAAAAAGTACCTTTTTGCAGCATTTAAGTAAAATACGTTTATTTACAATTTTATCTTTTAAAAACTTTAATTCTCGATTTTGAATAGAAAATCTATTTCCAAAAGTAACAAAACATTGTTTAGCTACATTCAAATAAAATCCATGAATTTATAATGTTTTAATTGATTAGCGCATTTAAAACGGGTGCATTAAAACTTCAATTAATTTCAACAGAAAGCAGCTGAGACGTGTTGGAAACCAACCACAGATAATTTCTTAATTCATTCTGAATCACGCTATCAGTAAATGTGTTCTTAACATATAAAAGTATCTTTTTATCGCTTGGTAAGTTTATGAAGAAAGAGAGATAAAAGAACTCTTTGCAATTATATATCGGTTAAAATTTTCTGCGGTCAATATAACATTTGCTTATTTTGAAACATTTGGTGCAACAGTCTTTTAAATTAAAAAATACGGTGAAGGATATATTTATCTGAATGGGCAATTTTATCAGAGTGAAACGACTTTTGATTAAGAATGATTTATTTACTCTTCCTGTTTCTGTAAAGGAATGTAGCGTTGTTGGCGGTTTATTTAAATATTTAAAGGCTATTTACTCCGTACTCATGGAGGTTTTTTTTTTTTTTTTTTTTTTTTAGGGGATGGGGGGGGGGCGAGAGGGATTCCTACACTATAAATTTTTGTTTTGGGGCAACTTTTTTTTTGTTTTGTCATTGTTTTAATTTGCTGAAAAAAAGAAAGAAAATAGCCTCCTATAATTTGTGAGAAAACTTAATTTTAGTACAGTTGTAATTAATTTGAAAAACTTATTCGTACGAACGAAATTTGTTTGGATGAATTGCATTTGATTAAAATTATATAAATGATATTTTTGTGTTCTTGTGAAATTAGCTTTGAATATGCGTTGTTATGAATATATGGTTGTTATGAAGTCGGGGATCAAATTTCTCTTTTTTAATACTTTCCAACGTAGTTGAAAAGTGTTTATGAATTCAGATTGTCTGTCCGTCTGTCTGTTCTTGCTTTAACTCGCGTAAATATTAATCCGATTGCCATGAAATGAATATATCTTATTTGGGTTTTTATGGCATGTTCGGTATTGTATAGGAAGTGTGTACAGCATATTTGGTTCATTTATAGGGCCACTCAAAAGCATTCCGTTACATTACGGTATATGGGGAAAATTGCTTGCTGTGTATTTTAATGATATTACAATATTTAAGACATATTGAAATTGATATAAGTCACTGAGGTGTACTACAAGGTTATTACTATAGACTAGGGTGAGCATAGAACTTATCGTTTATTTACAGGAACACACAAAAGTATTTTGATATAGAAGAAAATGAGCAATAATTGAATTTTTGAAGCCACGAAACAATAATTGCTGGAAGAACGTTTTCAGTTGTGGTATGCGTTTTTAAATTTAACTATTTTTGAAATATTACTTGGTGTGTATCAATTCCAGATCATATACAAGGTCGAACAACAGTTCTCAACAGCATTCGTTTATTGGTTGGAATTGCTGAGCGGAAGTTTTAAAATGTATTATGCGTTTAACTGAACTAACTTTTTGCATACTATGTAGTATGCATAAGTATCTGTAAATCATATACAGGGCTGCAAAAAAAAATCGTATATTTTAAAGACTATTCATGGTAATGGCAGAAATCGTGTTTTCAAATGCATTATGCGTTTTCCGAATTGTTCATTAAAGACGTCATCTTCCACTTTTGTCAATTGTGATGTTTTGTTATGGTATTCTGAATGTGGTGCAAAGTGCTTCATAATTTATACTGTATGCATGATTCTCTTTTTTTTGGGGGGGGGGGATTAGAAATCGTGTTGTTAAAACTGTGTTAATTATTATACAGGGTATCTCTTATCGTTAACCAATAACTAATTTCTAAACCGTTAGTTTTAAAGGTATAGTTCCAATTGCAAAAATGTTTCAAATTTTGCTCTGCATCACATAAAAATCGATTTACATTACAATGATTAATTTTTAAATAGATAAGAAATTACAAATTTTATACAATGCCTCTGTCCTATAAGTTTGATTTAGAAAATGTTTTTCCATGTTCTAAAAAGTAAAACAGCAACAATTTATTCTTTTATGGTCAAAACTTACTGAGTTATGATACTTAGAATTTTATGAATGTTTTAACCACCATAAATGGAAAAACACGTTTTTAGTGTCAGAAAACACTAAAAATGCATGAAATTCAAAGTATCATAACTAGGTAAGTTTTTGTCTTGTAAAAATTAAGTTTTTAATCACAAACTAATTTTGATTCATCTCAATTGAAAACAGCATTTATAATTATGTCAAAAAATTATTCCAAACATTTTGTTTAAAAGGCCTAATTAAAACATCCGTTGACCGCATACACAGCGATTAGTTGTATGTTATAAAAATAACAGGTTGTTGGAACCTGTTACCTGTACAAGTGAGCAACGATGTAACCTGTTAACCAAAAATAACTATATTTCCCATCTCTACTCTACAGCATTTTTTAAAAACTTCTAAGAATCGCACATTTTCAATGTTTATACCGTCGGAATGGGGGGGGGGGAAGTACTTTTTAATGCAATTTGTTTGAAAACTGCATCTCCATTTGTTTTTGAAATATTAATTTTTTTGTAGTTTTTAGCGACATTTGTTTCATTTTGGCAACTCAAGTACTCGATTTCTATAGAAAGTAAATGAAAAATAGTTGAAAAATAACAATTATATCTTTTTGTTGTCCTTTTCTCATAAAAATTGAAAAAAGAAATTAATTAAATTACGTGCTATTTTGAGAAAAATATAAATGAATGATTTATGATAAAACATGGAGCTATTATAAACTATATTTAATTTTATGTATCTATATTAATGCAAATGACGTCATTTTACATAAAATAAAAGCGTGTGCTTTAAGTCTTAAAATTGAAATATGTTTTGCAGTAGAGTGCCGATTATCCGAGTCCCGCTTAAACGAGTTATTTTCTTCTGACGGATTGGTGGCCTCTATTATTATGAAACAGACATTATAAATGAAGCGTTAGGTGAAGATGAAAGTGCAGTCGTAAAAAGTTAGAACTCTGATTTTCTGGTCAGAATGGAAAAAAAATGGCCACATTTTTTTTTTTTTTTTTTTTTTTTTTTGGAAAAAAAAAATATGGCTGGCCCTTTTTTTTTTCCATTCTGACCAGAAAATCAGAGTTCTGACTTTTTACGACTTCTCTTTCATCTTCACATAACACTTCACTTATAACGGCTGTTTCATAATAACAGAAACCACCAGTCCACCAGAAGAAAATGAAGTAATGGAAATGCCGGGGGCGACACTAAATTCTGAAAAAGCAGAACTCCTGTTCTCCAGCTTCAATTTCCTTTGTACTACATACTACTATCTGCTCACTGAACTAGGAGTTTAACACTGTCTTCAAAATTAACTGAAATATTTCAAAATATGTAAAAAAATACATTTTTTAAATAAATAATTATAATTTTTCATATTCGAGTACCTATAAAATAATACCATTATCACATAGAGCTTAGATTCTAGTTCAAGAGATATTGAGTACTTATAATCTATACATTCTGACAAAATTTCACTGAAATATGTTTAAAGCATTTTATGTAATGGAGTTTCTCGAACGCGGAAGTAACGGAAAAATAGAGTTTTCAGGAATCTCATTTAAAAATTTCTTATCTATTTTGTTTCTTATTTATAAAATTAATCTAGGAGTATCAATTAATGCAGGATTCGTACGCATAAGGAATTCTAAAAGATTTTTTGACATTTTAGTACCAGTATTTTTTAAAGTATTTTTTGTTTTATATAATGCATAAACATTCTCCTAACTTCAGATATAGCGACCACTACGTTACGAAATTTCTGGTACTAAAATGTCTATTTTTTTTTTTTTAATTACATATGCGTACGAACCCTGATTGATGTTTATTAGTATTTTTGTGTAAAAAAAACACAAGAAGATCCCGCATAGAAGCATTGTTTACATTTCTCCTGGGCTTCTTACGCCCACTTCCGGTAATTAATTACTTCCTGTTTAATAAATTGGCCATAACTCGTCTTCTACTATCGTAGGAATAAAACTAAAACATATTTGGAATCGTAAAAAACTGCTCTTTCAAACAGAACAATAAAAAAATGTTAGGAGCATTTTCACCAAAACAGCCATTTTAAGTGTCTTCCCATGGTAGAATACGTTCCAGAAATTCCGTAATATATTCATACCAGAAAATTTCAATAATAAATTTTTCCTTATTTAAATATGGAATGTCAGTTATTAAATAAAGTAAATATTGCTGACTTAAATTTCTGGTACGAATTTGGAAAATCCCAATAAAAAATCCACTAAATTCTAAACGCTTGTGGTACCATATATGTTACCATGGACATTAGAGGATTAATGTAAGGAAATAGATACCTTAATAAAATAAAATGTAACACGTTTCATATTTTACTCAATCAGTTGGCTACACAACAAATTGTATGTTTTTGGTAAGATAAATACATTCTTATATTTAACCGAAAATACAAGCAATAAGTTTGAAACAAGTTTTATTGAATGTATCAGCAATACATACCGAGATATATTTAACTAGTCCTTTGACAAAGATGACAAGAAACTTGTAACTTTTTATGTCTTTTCAAATAATAACATCCAAAATGTTACATCAGCTTTTTTATTTCTTTTTTAAAGAAAATAGTTTGGAAATTCCCGCAGATAGGTTTGAGATATTGATCCAATAAAAAAGTATTTACTACCAAAAAAGCGGATTGCAGCCTGCGGGTAGGCTTTTCTGAAATCTCTAGATAAGGCCGAAAATTGCGATAGAAAATATATTAGATAACAATATAAATCAGAGATTTGTGAAAAGATGATCTTATCTGTGGACAATAAATCTGTGGTTGCTGCGCTTTCATGCTATTTTAAGAGACAAAATTCCTAATTTTTATCATCGTTAATAAAATAGAAGTCAGAAATATTAATAAAAGTTCTTTTAATATATTTTTTACTGCGGTGGTTATTTTATTCCTTATCTCGATTGTTTTGAACCAGAGCTTCCAGATTGAACTCTATTCATATACCAAAATTCCGAAATCATTCTGAAAGAGATATTTTTACTTTAGGCATGGTTGCCAACCTCCCGATTTTTTTATACCAATATTTTTATGCAGAAATACTTGTTTTATGCAATCGCATAATTTCTGCAATTAAATAAAGCTAACATTTTTGTAAGAATTTACTGGTATTCAAATATGAGACACGCTTTATAAGTAATCATGAAATGTCTGTCATGAAATAAAGAAAGCAATACTATACAGAATTTCTGGTGTCAATGTAAAATTTCAGAATAAAAAATAAAAGCAATTGCTGGCAACCTTGCCATGGGCATTAGTATATTTTTTACTGCGGTGGTTATTTTATTCCTTATCTCGACTCGATTGTTTTGAACCAGAGCTGCCAGTTTGAACTCTTTTCTTATACCAAAATTCCAAGTTCATTCTGAAACTTTTGAAAGAAGTTCTTTTACTTTAGGTAATCACAAAATGTCTGTTATCAAGTAAAGCAAAAAATACTATTCGTAATTTCTGGTATGAACTCAGAATTTCTGAACATAAAAGGAGGCTTTTCTGGTAGCTCTGTTTTGAACAATTGAATCTTTTAAATTTTCACGTTACGGACAGCGGTGGTCCGGTTGGCAGAGCATCGGACTCGTAGCCGAAAGGTCGCGTTTTCGAGAGTCTCTATCAGCTAAAACCCCTCCCTGTATGCCAATGGCATCTAATGCATGTAAAATCCAACGTGGCACAGGGGTCACAAATCGCGATCAAGTGGCCAAAAATCATTTCCGGCTTTCCTAGTGGTTGTATATGATTCATTTTTAATTTTGTAACATTCTAAATGATATTACATTGTGAATTTAAACTAAATGTAATTGGAGTTCCGGGGGAGGAGATTGGGAGGGGGGGCGCAATAGAGGGGGGCAAGATTTTATTAAATTTAATTTTTCTTTTTTACAGGAATGAGAATTTTCCACTTTTGATTATGGTAAATATTTTCATTTTTTTAAGACAAATCATCTAATTCAGTCTCCGAAATGTTACCCCCCCCCCTCTCAATCCCTCCCTGAAAATATAAAGGTTAAAATCTTATTTTTTTCTCTTTTTAGTGTTATTGAAAAGTAACAATAAAGAGTATAAGCAATCAATAAAATACATAAATAATATGATATGATATGATATGAATAAATATGACTGTCAATAATAAGGAGCCTGGACGTAAATTTGGTTCAAAAAACTACAAACTTTATACTATTCAATATATTCCAAGCTTTTTTGAGAAATTAAAATATAGCCTTAAACGTTTCAATATCTGCTTAGTAGGAAAACCAACTCCGAAATTGAAGAATATCATTTGCGCTAAAATTGACCCAATTAGTTTTAAGAATTACTTTGGGGTATATGAAATACCATTTATTAGAGCAGACGGATCAAAGAATTGCTATATTGGTATGACTAGCTGGAAATTTAAGTATAGAAAAAAGGAGCATATGGCTGATATTAAACATAATACTAGAAAAACCACAGCCCTAGCAAGATTTCATCAAGAAGAAACCATCCAAGTAAATTTCAATTTAAAAAAAAAAAAATTCCCGTCCATGATGATAGCGGAATTCAAGCAATCCGACTTTTTTTTTTTTTTTTAAGTAGCCCACTGGCAAAACTGTACGCACCCGGTAATACATTCTTTTCACATTAATTACTCGCTTAACAGGTTGATTTGCTTGTAGAAAGGCAAATCATCTTCAATATCTAGTCTGTTACTATATTCTATTCGTCGAATAGCCTCTAATATAACTTCATATGCACTCAAAAGGTCAAAAGGTGCATGAAACTTACTTCGAGAAGCCCTTTGATACTGAATTACGGATATTAGTTCTTTATTTGGATACAAATTTCTCTTACAAAATTTAAAGAGGGTGCATTTATAGAACGAAATTTTTATTGTTTAATTTGTTTTATACACACAGTAGAAATATTAATTAATCCTACACTTCGCAATGCTCTTTATATGAACCAATTAAAATTTAACCTTAAATAAATAAATTTAGTTCTTTGCAGCCGCTATATTTAAATAAGATTATCCGTGTTTTGTAATGACAAAAATGTGCTATTAACCCTTAACGGGCCAATGCCGCCATATAAACGGGGGGTGGCACCCTTAACCAAATTTATTCGCTGCCACCACTTTTTTTTTAAGGAACATTCTTATGTTGTACTTAAAAAACACACGTAAGAGAAATTTACTAAAACTATTACTTTTAAAATATAGTGCGGCGAATAGAATACAATAATAGAATCATGTACTTAACAGGGGCTAGGTACTTGTATTCGTAAAATGTTGAAATAATTAAATGACACCAGTATTTACAAGAAAATTTATTTGTACACAAGTAAAAGAACATTTTCGCGTATTGAATTAAAGTGAAATTTTATTAAAAAATTCGGGTGCCATTGCGGCATCACTGTCCTTCAGAGGGTTAAAGCTGCCGTCAGTTAAGGGTTACATAACAAGAAAAAATTATCTTTAAAATTTCTGGTACGAAACCATAATATGAATATGAAACAAAAGTACTTAAAATGTATACAGTGCGGTGAATCGTTAAAGGAGTCTTATCCTTTTCAAGAGCAAGTAATTGTGTTTCTGTAACACACATCAGAATTTAAAAAACAATGATTTGAAATTAATAAATAAATGCATTTTTATAGCCCTTTTCACCATTTTTTTTTTTTTTTAATAAAAAAAAAATCTGGTACGGACCTTTATAAAAAAATAAGTGGATTAAAATTTATCCCTTCTAGGGGTTAAGCCCTTTATGAAAAGCATTATTTAATGCTATTTTTATGTTTTATACCAGTAATTCTTTGTAGTATTTTCTGTCTTATTTAATACAAAAATTCAATGATTAAATAACTCAAAGGTACGACTAAAATATTCTAGTAGTACTAAAAAATAAAAATCATACGCGGCGCCGTAAACGGAACGTACATGTAACACTTGTCGTGTAAAGGTTAATACATGTTTTACTGTATCTAAAAATATTAAAATTATCTATTTGAGAGATAGAATATACGTAGAAGAATTAAAGAGATCTTTTTTAGACTTCAAAATGTCTATAATTTGAACGATAAAACAAATAGAAATGTATGTGTGAGTGAAGTGAAATATTAATATACATTTTAATGTATTATGAACTATAATATTAAAGTTATTTACTAAACTACATGTTTAAATTAAAAATGCATTTTCGAAGATTGATAACCAGATCTGGATTAACTACAATATATATTTTATTGATCGTCCTTTTGTTGAATTCCTAAATGTAACCACAATTATTTTTAGTGCTGTTTCGAATTAATAGATGGCGCAGCGATCTTAAAGAAAAAGATAGCTGCAGGGGAAACTAAAATACAGTTGTTATCTGCTTTGCCACTCAGAAGAGTCGTAAAAGTTAGAATATTTTTAGTTACTCATAAATGCGCTATTATTAGAAGGTTTTTTATTGTTTGTTTGAGAATAATTTCAACATATTACATCTTTTCCCTTTTGTTATAATTTTTTGCTACTTTCTTTCTTTCTTTTTTTTTTTTTTTCCAAGAGTATATGGAATGCAGATATTTCGGTTAGAATAGTTTTTCTAATTCTAAATAATGCATTTTAATAAATATTCTCGAAGTTCATATCAGGAATAAATTCTTTCATGTAATAAAACTATTGCATCTAGAGAACTTAAGCGAGAATATTTTCTTTGGTATTTTCAGTTTATCGTACTTTTCGTCTTTTTTATTGTTTATTGAATTCGATTTAATCTTTCAGATAATGCGATCATTCTTTAAATATGTATATAACAACACAACCGCAGCATAAGGGAATGGGGGAGTGGGATTAACACTAGAACTTCCGAAAGCTTTACTTAAGGGGGCTGGTCACTCAGCTTCCGATTTCCCCTCACTAATGTAAAATCTATGGGCATTGGATGCATTTGTATATTTAAAATATCTCCTCGGTAATATTTTTAACTTCTATTTTTTGTGTACACTTCCTAAAAGATGTCTCTTTTATTCTTAGTTCTCAAAATAATTCTAAAGTATAGACTTAATTTCATAGGTAGTGTTAAAATCTTACTCACAGTTCACCCGCTTTTAACACATAAAATATTAAATTCAGCACAGATTTTAGATATGTTTTGAAAACTAAGAAAAAAAGAGGCATTCTTTAAGAAGAGTACACAGAAAAAATATGAAATTCCCGAGAAGATATTTTAAATATACGAATGCATAGCTGCCAACCTTCCACTAATCTTCCGTAATGTCTGGATTAATTTGACCCATGTTAACCGCATTTCGCAGCACAAAATTTATTTCGTGAATGCTTATTTATTTAATACCAGTTTTGTACGCGGAATGTATTTAATTTCATTTCTTAAAAAATTTTCTGGTTCGAAACGAATTAAACCAGGGTTAAATTAACGCAAGTATTACGGAAGATTAGTGTGAGGTTGGCACCTAAGCGAATGCATCAAAAGTCCATAGACTTAACATTACGGAGGAGAATTCCGAAGCTGAGTGACCAGCCCCCTTAAGTCATGTTAAAATGCTTTAAACCAGTATTTTTATTTAATAAAATTGATCTATATTTAAATAAAATCGTAAGTCGAAGTGCAATATTCCACCTTGATTCAATCACAAAATATACTTAGAAAGCTCACTGTTTCACTTAACGTCACTTTAAGCTCACTGTTTCACCTACCTTCGGGGCACTTTTTTTTGAAAAATATGAAATTTTTATCAAACACAAGTGTTTTAGTTAAAACAGGGATTAAAACTATTAATTCAAGTAAATTTTTAATGGAATTTTAATTAATTTTTTCGAATTTAGGCAATATTTAGTCAAATTTTAATTTTAAAAAAATGCGTTTATGTCAAACCTTATATAACGAAATCTATTCAATATGTTTCATCTTTTTTTTTTTTTTTTTTTTTTTTTTTTAACAATATATTAGCAAACCACTTACCTATGTTACGAAGCAAATATTTGCGCAAAAACACTTACCTGTATTACGAAGCAAATATTTGCAAAACCTCTTAAATTTAGTAACTTATGCCAAATTTTGTATACAAAACATGATTTTTTTCTAAATGAATGTGTATTTTTCAATAAAAATCACTCTTAATTTAATATATACAAACTTGCAAGCTATATTTTGCTTCATAACAAACCTATAGATGAGAAGAACCTTGTCACAAAATTTTATTTCAATATTTTCAAAACTTTTAAGAAATGATGTTTCCCGTAAACGCACACAATGAAAAACGCAAATTTAGATTTTGATAGAGCACCAAAAATTATGTATAAAGTTTACAATTTTGAAATCCACCCTATTTGTAGGGGTTTATATATTTGTGTATATGTTATATGTTATATATTTGTGTATTAAAATGTATTCTTTATCTTTCTGTGGCTCTTTAAATGGTCACTTCCGGTATCAGAAAGTTCATTTCGGGTTTCTATTTTGGGCTATAACTTTGCTTTTTATTATCGCTGAGCCAAAAGTAAAGCATATTTCGAATCCTAAATGTTTCAACTTTAATTTAAAATAATAAAAAAAGAAATCGAAAAATTTCACAGAATCAGAAATTTGAGGGTAGGGACATACCTTAAAAGGTGACAAAATAATAATAATGTAGATGTTACAATTTTTAAAATATACATTTTATGTGAAATTTCTTAGTACTTTCGGCCTGCAATTGCCACGGTCATCATCAAAGAAGATTTTTATTATTAATTGCTTTCCATTCATACAAATACGTCACTTCGTTTGAAAGGGCGAATCTATAATTATTAAGGTAGCTGAATGTATGTGTAGCAGAGCCTTAGATTGAAGAACTACTTCTACTGCTGTTCAGCTACGCATTTAAAAATGAAACTGACCTGTGTGAACAAAGTGACGTGTTAAAATAAATGGAAGGGCAGTTAAATAAATTTTTCTCTGTATAAGTTCAATCCAAGGCACTTCTACTTCCACTTTCAGCTACCTTAGTAATTATAGACTCTCCCATTTCATACGAAGTGAAGTATTTGCATGAATAGAACAACAATTAGTAATAAAAATATTCTCTGACGGTGGCGGAAACTGCAGGTCTAAAGTACTAAGAAATTTTAAATAAAATGTATTTTTTAACTTGTAACATCCATATTATTACCATTTTGTTTCCTTTAAGTAAAACAGTGAGCTTTTTAAAGTTTATATTGTGTATTTTGTGAACTATATTTATTTTATTTCTGTGTGGTTTATATTAGCGCTTAATTTACAAAGATACGTGGATGGTTCAATAATTATTTCCCTAGCGTATATAAAATATTTGTACTGCGATGGTTGTTGGAGGATATCGATGCCAAATGTCTTAGATACCTATATGCTCAATTTTAGAATCTTAGCTGCTATATTCAAATAGTTTTGGAGGGAAGAATAAAAGGGGGGGAATCGGGGTGCGAATCTGATTTTTAGCTTATGAGGCAAGATTTATGACAGTGGATGAGACGTAACTACTGTCGTTTGGACTCGGGATCATAGTGATGTAGCCACATCTCATCCACTGTCATAAATGTAGCCTCATAAGCTCCAAACCACCATCTCACCCTCATCCCTCTCCCCTTAAATACTCCCTCAAAAATAGGTCTTTAAAACTTCCTCCATAACTATGTTAGTATAGCACCTGCGATTCTGAAATTGAGCATATAAGCATCTAAGATATTAGGCTTCGATATTTTAAATGAACCATCGCATTGCAAATATTTTATATACACTAGGGACAATAATTATTGAATCGCCCACGTATTTTTGGTCCGGATAGAAACATATTTATTTGGTTTCGATCAAATTGACTGCTGCAGCCATTCTAGTGTTAAGGGTTAATAATCTATAAAGAACGCTGAAAAACTGATGTATAGCCTTGTGTTGAAAAATTCTTGAACATATTATAATCATTGTTAAGTCAGTTATAACGCACTGAAATGTTTAATGTCATTTGAGCTCAAATATATATAATAGAAAATATTTAAAAAGAACTTTGTAAAAATATTTCGTACTACTTTTCTTTAAAGAGCCGAATACTTATCTTCCTCAAGGAAGATATCTTGAGCAACCTCGTGAATAATTTCTTATCTATGCAATCATACAATTAGATTATGTTGTTTATAAAAAATTCAAACTGAAATTTACGACTAAGTGAACTAATGAACTGATTTACTGTTTCATGTATAATAAAACCAAAATAATTCATATAATATAATATTATATTTAAATTATATTACTAAATAATTTTAAAATGTAGAATTTTGGAATCATGACATTCAAAATTCTATATTTAAACTCACAAATTGTAATGTAGTTTTAAAGCAATGTAATTTATGGGGGGAGAAGGCACCCAGAATGCTGCCTCCTGTATAGAAAAGTACGTGCAAATTATCATATCAAATGAAAAACAAGTTGGAAATTGCTCGTCAAACGTGGCAAATGAGGTGCGTTCGTACTATAACTAGTTTTATAATTATTTTTTGTACCCCATATTGTACTGAATGTATATTTTTTTGCGCTTCATAAGTGCATAGTCTGTAACATCATTAAAATGCACTTGCAATATTTTTTTTCACATTGGCCGTCATGTAACGGAAAACTTTTCACTGTCCCTGTAATTAAACTATACATCCAATTTTCATAAAATTTGAAAAGGCTCGACAAAATTTTGCAACAATTATATATTTAAAATTTCAGACCATTCGGTTGGCTGTAACATCATTAAAATGCACTTGCAATATTTTTTTCCCATTGGCCGTAATGTAACGGAAAAATTTTGACTGTCCCTGTCATTAAACTATAGATCCGATTTTCATAAAATTGGAAATGGCTCGACAAAATTTTGCTACAATTATATATTTAAAATTTCAGACAATTCGGAAGCCTGTAACATCATTAAAATTTACTTGCAATAATTTTTCCCATTGGCCATAATGTAACGGAAAACTTTTGACTGTCCCTGTAATTAAACTATACATCCGATTTTCATAAAATTGAAAATGGCTCGACAAAATTTTGCAACAATCATATATTTAAAATTTCAGACCATTCGGTTGGGCAGTTTTTGCTCTGTTACATGCGGACAGACAGACGGACTGAACGACGACTATAGGTGCTACGTATTTACATAATAACGAACGCACCTAATAACTCGTGTAAATGATCCCGCCAAGCAACAAATCTAAAGCGTCAGTCATAAAAAGAAGTGGGATTGATATGCAAAATTTTAAGAGAGAATATGATTTCTATTACATTGATTTGGATTAATATGAAAATTATTTACTTAATCACAATGAGTTTAATTTTTTTTTAATGCCTTTGAGCAACCCTAAATAGTTTATTTCAAGTTTCTAAATATAAACATCAGGATAGGAAAAAAAGGTTTTATGCAATACAGTACTTATACTTAGAGATATTCTTAGAGATAGGAGAGATGGGAAATGAATGGGACATTTTAACAAACATATTTATTTTAAATACTTTTTTAAAGTATTTATCAGTATTTTATATCACATTTTATACATTAGGTATTTAACTACATCTATACACAATATTTATTCAAGATTATTATTACACAGTAAAATATTATAAAATTAAAAAAAAAGTTTCCCTCTGTCCCAATCATCCCCATAGCAGGGATGGACGGAGCACAAATATTTTCCTCCCTGTGCTCAATGTTACCTAATTAAAATTTATAATTATAAACTTATATGCATTTATATTTATAATATATGATCTTATAATATGGCTGTTTTATCTCAGCGTTGTAATCACTTCTTTTACTGCAGTTTTAACTTGTAATGCAAATTTCGGCTGTCTACCTGTTCCTTTTTCCAACTTGCGAGAAATTTTAGATATAAAATGAAGTGAAAAATTTCTTTGAAATACGGCATAGCTAATGATTTTCATTCTCAACTCATTAATTAATATTAATTAAATATATCTTAGATACCGTGCGCAACTTAAATTATGTTAGGGGGGCGTGCGAGAGGGAATTTATTTAAGCAAAAGTTCAAAATTCAATATAAGTTCTCCCATTTGATCAATAAACATATACTATTTTTAACAATTTTATCCATATTGATAAAGTTTCAGTAGCAATTTTTTAATAAACTATTTAATATTTATTACAAAACAAAAATTAGGATTCAATATAATTTTTAATAATAAAGAACTTATATAATACGAGTATTGTTTAATACTAATAATTAAGATAAATTATTAATTTATCAACCTATGCAATATTATTTAGTTTATAAATAATTTTTTCAACATTTCTAGGGATGAATGAGACGGTCCCATTCATTTCCATTTGATATGTACATAACATTTCCATGGTGCATATATTCAATTGTCAGCCAGTTTGTCTCAAAAATTATTTTGTCACAATACTAAATATTGATTCATTTTAGTACCAATATTGAATCTTCAAATAAATAACTACAGCATATCTTAATTGTTTATACTAGCTGTTTAACCCGTTCTACGCACGTGAGTTCACGTTCAATAACTATTCGATTTAGAAAAACATTTTTCAACTACTGTGCATTTTTTAATGAAATTTAATTTATATTGTTGCTATGGCAGTAGACGATAAAACGATATCTTTGGAATAAGGCAATAAATAAAACAAAAAGTTTTGTTGATGTTTGTGATAAAGTGTTTTTCTTTATTTTTAAAAAAGGGTAATAATTAAGCGTAATTAAATAATCTCTAATTATTTGCATGCGAGGTAAAAGTATTATCGAAATATCCGATACAGCTTCTTAGTATTGCAGCGTGGAGTACGTAACATGTATATCTCACATTGGAGTAAACATTTAGAGCTGGTTAGAATTCGCGCTCTCACGGATTCGACATTAAAAAAAAGCAAAAATTTGTCAAAAATATGAAAAAAAAAATCTATTTGTAATACCACCGCCGAGCTCCGCTGACCTTCCCGACGTGTGTATTCCTCGTAAAGATAGCACTTCTTCTTTAAACACAGATTATTAAGTTTATTTACAAGGAACATGAAGACATTACAAGATGACACAAATGATGATACAATTATTTACAATGAATGAATGGTTTCAAAAGATGCACGACACTTTTATATTTCACTCCACGAACTACACTTCACAATATTATTAAGTTATAATACAAACTACTCAAATTATAATCCTTTGGTGCCCCTAGCACCCGACATACTTCCGTTTTCACAAATAAAAAAAAACAAGCCGGCAAACCCTGCGCGGCTACTCTTACAATTCCTCCTTCCACACTCTGAATAAAACAGTGCCCCCCCCCCCCTCTCTCTCTCTGCGCGCGCTCACGCATCACGTGACGAATGGCGTTGGCGCCAAAAGAATCGAAAGAGAAATTAATCTAGACGTTCCCAGACATCACACTATTTAAAATTTTCGAATTTTTTGCCCCAATCGTTCATGGCCCTCCTACCAGCAACCCGTGTACCAAATTTCGTAGCCCTGGGCCCTGTGGTTTCCGAGTTTTTGTGGTTACAAAGATACGCGCACGGATTTCGATAGTGTAGATTGTATAAGATATTTGACAACTTCAAATGCAAAAAACAAAAAAATTACTTTTAAGCAGAGTTTCAGGAAATGCAACTTTAAAGAAAGAGGAAAACAGCTACGTGGTTTTGCTTTTGGTTCTAAAGCACACTATGGTACTGTCATATATCAAATAGAAAGTAACAAAAAAGAAGTTTATTGCCTGAAATATTGAGAATGTCCCATCCATCCCTTGTCCCATTCATCTCCCAGCTCCCCTATAATGAATACTTAAGAGAATACAATCTCTCCATTACTGATTTTGAATAGTTGAAACATCCTTTACATCTAATATATAAAAATGAAAATTTGTCTGACTGTAATTCTATACAAATGCACAGTTTGTAATTCAGAATTGTGAAATGTTACGTACGTGTGTATTAAAACACAGACGAGGCAACTAAAGGAATCGATCCGGAATCGAAATAATTTATAGTTAATTTTTAATTAATAAAAAATCACCAATTTAACAGCAATTTCCTATCAAAATTAAACATTTTTCGTTATAGAAGTTGCCAACAATTAAAAATCCACAATAAAATTCTAATTACAACAATTAGTTCTAATCTATTGCAAGATTTCCATGTGAAAAATGAAGATGTAATAAATAGTTTGACAAAAAAAAAAAAAAAGTTAATATTACGTCATAACTTTTCTATTGCAAGATTTCAACGTGAAAAATGAAGATGAAATAAATAGTTTGACGAATTAAAAAAAATTAATATTACGTCATAACTTTTCTATTGCAAGACTTCCACGTGAAAAACGAAAATGAAATCAATAGTTTGACGAATTTTTTTTTCTTTAAAAAGGGAGTATTACACCATATTGGAAATATAATAAACGTCAGCAGTTGAATATATAATGTCATATTAGTTTGAAAAAAACTATTGAAACATGATAAAAACACGATTATGGAAATGTTGGCATATTTTAACATTTTGAAATTATCCGAATTTGTTATCGCCATTTTAAAATCTATTCCATATATATACGATTGTGTATGCGTGTATATTAGAATTTCCACAAAGGTTTAGATCCCTAGAGCTTATTCTTAGTGAAGCTCATTCTGAAATAAAGATGGCTTTACTGCTTTTTTTTATTGTTTGTTTTATACTGTACGTTTAACTTTGAAATTGATTTCATTCTTAACATTCTTAAAATTCTGGGCAACGCCAGGTACTTTAGCTAGTTATTAAATAAATCAAAAAATCATAAACATTATTGCTACTTGTAGCTGATTTAAATATAGTGGATCGAAAGAAAAATAATTGTGTAATGTTAAATAATGCAACCTAAGTAGATGGAATTTAATTATTCAGAATAGTAAGAAATTCTTTTATGCAATAAAATCATTTGATCTGTAAAGTGCTACAAAGAATAAAATTTCTATTTTATTGACGTAGATAAATACCAATATTCTTTAAATAATTAAATAAATCACGAACTTATTGCGCATAGCTGAATTAAGTGTAGGAAGAATGAAGGAAAACGAGTTTTGCAATGGCATATAATTAAATTTAAAGAACAAGAGTATAATTAATCAGGATAGTAACAAATTCTTTTAAACAATAAAATTATTTTGCGTGGAAAGTGATACAAATAGAATTTCTGTTTTACAGATTTGAGTTAGTATAAATATTCTTTGAATAATTAAACATATCACAAAGTCTGTTTTATTAATGTACACGTAGCTGATTTATATACGTGTGAATTAAGAAGTATGTTTTGTTTTTATTTAGATATTTATTTTTGAAGCCGTTCCTAATACATTTAAAGGATGTAGAAGATATGAATTTACGCTGTTAAATTACTGTTTTGTGCAAAAATAAATAAATAAATAACAAATAATCTGCAAAGTTTTGTAGATGAAACATTTATTGATTTAAGTTATTACAAACTTTATTTACATATCGCAAACAATAATTGTGAATTTTACCATTATTTAACCTTTAAAAAGCACCGAAAAGCATTTTTATATGAAGTATATCAATTATGTATTCAAATAAAGTTTTGAAATTTATTATAAGTGGTCATATCGTCGGTACCATGTCAAACTATCCAATATGAGATCAGTGCTGCCAGGGGGCTACTTTTTTAAAATTCTGATTTCTGAATTAGCACCTCTTTTCTGAAATGGTAAAATTCCCCTAGTTTTCGTTTTAACTCTTAAATGCGCGATTTTTTATTTTGTTTCGAAAAAATTACATATGATACTCTGAAAGATTTATAACACAGGAAAAATAATGAAAAAAATCACAGATATATTTTTCATATAATACGTCAATCTTTTCTTCTGTTGCACATCTGCAATACAAGTAAAATCTACTGTCGTGTGGCTGTTTTACGCTAAAATAATGCAAATTAGTAAATACTTTAATGAGTATGTCTTCAAATACCTTATTTTATATAATTATTCATTTTGTAAAACTTAACCTTTAACCCTTTAATTCACCTAATAGAATACGTTCAAGAAATTACGTAGTTCAAAGAATCTGTCTTTACACCAGAAAGTTTCAATGTTAATTTCTCATTATTTAAATACGGAATGTCTGGTTTTTTTTTTTTTTTTTTTTTTTTTTTTTTTTTTTTTTTAATTAAAGCAAATGTTGCTATTTTAATTTTCTGGTGTGAATTAGGTATATGCCAATAATAAAAAATCTATTAAATTCAAAACAGTTTTCATTGCATATATGCGAAGCTGCACACTAAAGAGTTAATTAATATCTCATTAAATAAGGCGAATTTTACGATTTGAAAAAAATAGCACCTTCTAAATGGACTATTTCATTTTTTTTTCTATATGGACTTGGTCTACTATGGGTGTGAACCCCTCAAATAATGGTACGAATAGAATGATAGTTATCAGTGGGAACGAATCGGCACAAACTTTCAGGACAACCCAATATTATATGTATAGAAGACTGCTGCTCTAACCACTGAGCTACTCCGGCCGATGCCTAAGTCTGCAATTTCTCACTAATAAACCATGTTCGGGAAGTCACCAGCCATCTGTACGACAGCCTTGGATGACCGGACAACGATGAATAGATTTTACTGTTACATCGATCTACGATAATTATAATAAAACACTCATACTACAATATATATTAAAACACACATACACACATAAATAACGCCTGCATTCAACAGTTAAAGGTATATATAAATATTATACAGACATACAAACAATAAATACAATAAACCCAACTGGAGTGAAAAATTAGCCAGAGCCAGGAATCGAACCCGTCACCACAGTATACAAGACTGCTGCTCTAACCACTGAGCTACTCCGGCCGATGCCTGAGTCTCTAATTTCTCACTAATAAACCATGTTGGGGAAGTCACAAGCCATATATACGACAGCCTTGGATGACTGGACAACGATGAATAGATTTTACTATTACATCGATCTACGATAAATATAATAAAACACTCATTGTATGTTTTATTATATTTATCGTAATAAGTAGTATATTTATCGTAATATCGTAGAAGTAATAACATTAAAATGTTGCTTTGGAGTGGAAATTAAATCTCATGATTTGTTGTATTGTCACATACGCACCGGGTTTAACGTGATTTTTTTTTTTTTTTTTTTTTTTTTTTTTTACGACAATGTGGCGAAAACCTCGTTTTCAAATACCTGTTACGTTACATATGTATTTTTAAATTATTTTCTGTTATTTTTAAAATGACATAACAATAATTCAATAAAAATTAATTAATAACTATAGAACAAAATAATTTATAACATTTTTCGTAAATAAAAAGAAAATAAATTCAAAAAAACATTTATTAATAAATAAGCAACAATAGCCGGGTTACCATGTCAGGCAAAATAACGCCATTTTGGCGCCAATTAGGTACCCCGTTGCGTATATGACATCTGTGTCTAATATTTTTCTTTTCATTTCGTTTAAAAAAAAAAAAAGAATGAAGTAAAAGCAATTTATTTTAAAGGTTTCAATTTTAAATGAAAGTTTTTTATTAAATAAAATGATAATGAAATACAAATTGAATTCTGAATAAAAGTAACATGATGCATTTCTTAGCATACATTTAAGGGAGGCCAAACTCGTCGCCAAATTAATTTAAAATAACCTTTTCTAAAATATGAAAAAAATATCTGTTATGATTAAAATTTTTGTTGCCATCATTAGAAAAAAAAGTATTTAAAATTAGAAAAAAATTAATATTTCGAGAACTAATTCTAATTTTAAAATTCTAATACCAGTTTTGAGATCTGTGGATCAATACGGATTTTTGGTGTTAATTTCATCGCAAAGTATTCCATATTTTAGGAGAAATCGCCGTGAAACGTAATCAGTTGTTTAATCAGTCGTTTCATAGAATCGTTACATAAATTCGTTTCAATTCGATTCATTAGGATTTTATATATATAGGGTAGAATTAATTTCAAGTAGATATAATTTAGGTGGGCGGTCTTAACAGTATAAGTTAGTTTTTGATCTAATAAATATAATTGCATACTTCACATTGAAAATGTGTTTTTCATAGACATTTAAAAGAGTATAAGCAGGGCTCGAAACTGAAAAATCCACGAACTGGAACGCTATTTCAAAATAATTGTCGACTAATTTTTTTTTTTTTAAAGTACAGTAAAGTCCCGATTATCCGATTCCCGCTTAACCGATTTTCCGCTTTAACCGAGTTATTTTCTTCTGATAGACTGATGGCTTCCATTATTATGAAACAGCATTATAAATGAAGTGTTAGGTGAAGATGAAAGAGCAGTCGTTAACAGTTAGAACTCTGATTTTCTGGTCAGAATGGGGAAAAAAATGACCATAATTTTTTTGGCCATTTTTTCCCCATTTCATTCCCGAAAATCAGAGCTCTAACTTTTACGACTGCCCTTTCATCTTCACCTAACACTTTATTTATAATGTCTTTTTCATAATAATAGAAGCCATCAGTCCATCAGAAGAAAATGATCCATTCCAAAGGTATAAGTTCGATTGAAAAAAACTATTTAATACTTTGAGCAGAAAGAAGAGGCTACACCTACAATTTTCATGACACTAATAGAATCATATAGCTGCCAATATGTACGGTTTTGTTACTTCTAAACTTGAATACAAATTTTTGCTATATTTAATCGTTGACAATTATTAGATTTCGACGATTGAATTGGGCAAAATTTACTGATAAGTTTTAGCGGTAAGAAAAAAATCTTAGAAATTGGTAGATATGCAGTAGCGTAATACTGCAGAAAAAAAAACTGCAGCAAAATTGACATTCAACAAATAAAAAACTGTCAAGGGCTTTTTCGAATAAACAATTTCATTACCCGTATATCTTAAAAGTAACGGAAATGTACATCAAAGTAATGTTACTAGTACCATAAAAATTAATGAATTAAGTGAAAATCTTAGAAATTGGTAGCTATGCAGTAGCGTCATACTGCAGCAAAAAAGAAAAAAAAAACTGCAGGAAAATTGACATTCAACAACAAAAAACTGCCAAGGGCTCTTTCAAATAAACAATTTTATTCCCCGTTCTTCTTTAAAGTAACGGAAATGTTATATCACCATACATCAACGAAGTGTTACTTGTACCATAAAAATTAATGAATTAGGTGAAAAATTACATCTCATCTCCTTAGTTGGCGACAATTTATGTAAATCCGGTTTATACGGGTTTTTTGCTTATCCGAGGTGAGGTTGGTCCCTATTAACTCGGATAATCGGCCCTTTCTGTATAGCAAATTTATATTTAATCGTAGAAAAACCAATTTTAAAAAATGCATTCAAAATTCTAAATAATTACAAAAAAAAAAAAAAAAGTTACAGAGAGCTATATGTATGAAACTGTAATAATATTTTTTAATAATTCCACGAACCGGAACAATATTTGTCACAATTTCACGAACCGGAACATCGTTCCGGTTTGCTCCGGCACATTTCGAGCCCTGAGTATAAGTCAAACATACCACCTAGACATATACTCTTTTAACCGTCCATAGATATCATATTCTCATCGTGAAATATGCAAATATACTAATTTGACCAAAAACTGACTTGCACTTTTAAGACCGCCCACCTAAGATATAAAATAATCATTTAGAATAAACTTCAATTTTTTTCGTGAATAAAATCAATTTGTCTGTAAAAGCTTCGAAATTATATTTTTGATTTTATCCATTTAAGTTTGTTACAGGGTCCCTACGTTTCAGGGAATTTTCCAGGTAAAATATCAGTATATTTTCTATAGAAAAATAAATCTAGGTTGAACGCGCAAAATTTCGCTTTATTATCCGACTACCAAGAAGGGTTGTGTTTCCCGCGTATCTGGGTACGTGGATTTCTTTATACCCTCGAAATATCCATACGGCTGGATGGATTTTAGTGAATGAGTTCTCTATCGATTCGTCTTAAGCGTCCGATGGTTATAGGCTTAGTTTTTTTTAAATTCAAAATGGCAGTAGAGGCAAAAAAAAAAAAAAAAATACGCACCCTATTGAGTGGCATATCATTGGATAGGTCTTTCAAAATGAAGACGATGTTTCATTGATTATTTTACAGTCAGAAGCTCCGTTTAAATATTACACAACCTGGAAGTTGTGTAGGTAGTATTTCTAGCTTCACTGCAACTCTAACCATCATAGACGTCTATAGGCCTTTTCAAAACAGTGTTTATAGATAGGGAGTAACAATTAAACACAACTTAAAAGTCATCAGTACAAGTAAATTAAAAAAAATAGGTAGTAAGTAATATAAAAAATAGTTTCACATGGATGAGAAATAATTAATGAGTTCGCTTTTTACGCCGTCGGGTTTTTTGATTTTTTAAATTTAATTTTTACTTGTTAAACGAGATATTTCTATGAAAAAATACTGCTGACATAGAACAGAATTTCCTTGTTTGGAAATTCCCTGACACTTATGAACACTGTTATTAAATTGTCAATTTAACTGTCTATAAAAATATATATAGAATAAGTCTCTCATTTTTTAAACAGTGAAACCCCGGGTATTCTGGCTAATGTGTGCTAAATCCGATCATAATATGGAGATGTCTGAGTAATTGCAAAAATCGAAAAAAAAAAAAAAAAAAAAAAAAGTTTATGTTGTAAAGGTAAAAATTTCTCACTATCAGCTTTTGTTTAATATATCTTATAATGGAACATGTTTTTTCTTTGAGTATTATTTTGTCTTAACAATATCTTCTTTTATATTATCTGCATGTAGTAATGATAGCATAGGTATAAACATTTGTTATTATAAATTGATTTATGTTTCGAAAATAATAATAATAATAATAATAAACAGTAATAATAATAATAAATAATAATAATGAAAGTTTAATTAACTCTCTTTACATCGTTGGCGTTTCTTTTATTGAATTTCAAACACATGTTTTACTATTTGAATTTAAAATATATTCTACTTTTCCAAACAAATAATTTGTGATAAAACATAAAAATAGAAGGAAATTGTTATGTTTGTTTAATCCTGGCGTAATAATACATTTCACATGTTTTCAAAAATTATTTCTTTGCCTATTATCATATAAATAATATTCCAAATAACTTTATTCATTAGATTTCAACAAATTTCATATTCGACAAATATAAGTAAATTCTAATTTTTGTGATTTGGGTACATAATTTTAATGTTAATAACATAAAAGTGATTATTTTCCTAAAATTAAATAAACAAATATGACTGAAAGAGTTAAAAAAAAACATAGACTTATATTATAAGTAGGGGTATATTGAGGGTTCCGGCCCAAGGGGCCCGGTTCAAATCAAACAATAAGAAAACCATTAATCATTCTCCCCCACCTCGCATCGGGAGAAAAACTAATCCTTTCTTTGAAATAGTGGATTTGCCTCGGGATGATCCATATAAGCATCCATTTTGTTGCCTGGATGGAGTGGAATTGGGTTTTTTAATTTATGTATCAGGTACACTTATGGGCACGCACATGTTCAAGAAATATGCGCCAATTCAGCTAATGTGTTAGTACTACGTATGCTTCTCTAATAAAAAGTTCTTCAGCTTACTAAAAATGCTCTATAAAATAGAGAAGAGAGACCCAATGACTTATTTTTCATACTTTCTAACCGATGACCAGGCCCTTATCTTCCGGGTTGCCCTAGATGAACGGGTTTGATACCTGGCATTGGCGTAGGAGACCACCTAATCGCCACGTAGCGGCAATAAACCTGATGAACGCCTAGATCGTTTTACTATCGGCAGTGCCTGTTTCTTAATTATGAACATTTTTATGCCAGTTACTTAACATTTATATCTTGTTGTTTAGCACCTGAGCATTGCTACTCATGTTGATCTCATAATTTAGAAGCTTAATCAGATGACGAGACATTCATATTGGCAAGGCACCTGAGAGGTATAATTCATAGGTAAATTCGGGGTCTTCGCACCTATCGACGGAGTTTACATGCACCAGGATCCATTAGGGTACATGACAACCGAATAACTTATCAAAAAATGATCGTGAAAAGACTACAGGGGGAAAGTCTTAAATAGCGTTCCCTCAAATGGCTGATCATTGATGAAATTTCTATGGTGTCAAAAGAGAATTTATATATAATTCATTTGAGGTTTCAAGAATTAAAAACAATTTATTTTTGGATGGCATTAATGTTTTCTTATATAGAGATATTATGCAAGTGCCAATATATAATGTATACGTAATGCCAATGTGCTTAAATGCATGCTAAGCATTTCAGCATGGTACTTTTATTCATAATTTAAATTATTTGCTTAATCTTTCGCCAAATCTAAAGATTCTGATTGAGAAATTGAGAACTCATTGCATCATGACGGCATTTTGTTTATTTTTGTTTGTAATCTTACTTGACAAAATCAGCTTAACTCACTTAGGCATTTATGCTTCTTATTGCATCATCATTTGCAATACACTGGGCAGTGGGGATTTTAAAACTATTAAGTAATCCACCGTTATTGCGTCCACTGCCAATTGTTGTTTCCGAGCTAATATGATTTCGTGCATTTAAGCGTTTTGCGAATTAAATATTTTATGATACCCACATTTACATTAAACCAATTGCTGCTGATATATTTTTTGTTTCACGCTAGCCTTAACTGTGGGCTCGATTACGGAAGATTAGAAATTCATCGTCATGCTCATTTAATAGTCTTGTTTAACGTGTCATTGGTCTGCATAGTAACTGACGTATTTTAGTGAGTATAGTGCTGCAAAACATATAGAACATATAGAACTTTCGGAAGCAACTTATGATATTCGCATTTCCTTTAAACCATGTTTGCTGTTAGTATCGTACACTTTTTGCTTTTATCAGGCAATCTGATTCAAATTTACTTGCTCTCATTTCTTGATACAATTCAAATGTTTTCATGACTGTGTAACTCACTGATTTGCTTTCGCCATTATGCTTATGCCTACTGATGTTTAAGTTCTGTGCCATGTAAATACACCGCAGCATAACAATGCCGCCTGTAATACTAATTAGAGTAACTCCTTTTATTTCTTTCTGTGTTGTTTATCTTGTACTTTAACAGTATAGGGATCTTGGCTCCACTCCTGTTTGCATATATAAAAGTAGACAAATGGTTGTTTACAATAAATAAATTTATAAATATTGAAAAACTTGCCTGTGTATATGAGACAGTGGTACTACTTAGTTATCCCGTCGACCAAAAATCTATCGCCAAACTATAAGATTAAATGCCAATAATGGTTGATCGTAAATGTCACATTCACTTGACTTTAAGCAAGATACATGTGTTTACGTCATCAAGAGATTTTTATTTCGACGTTTTATTTGTATTACGATTAATGTTACACTAATTTATTTGTTCTTTCGTTATTTAAAATAAAAATTATGTCAATTTGTATAATTTGGCAAGTGGTTTGGCGATTTATATAATCTGGCGAAATTGGTCGACGGGATAACTAAGTAGTACAGAGACAGTTAATAGGTTGTCAGAAAATATGCGTGAAATTTTCATTTTCTCTCCAAGGCCCCTATACAGGAAAGTTATCATTAATGTTATCTTGTGGAAATATTAAAGGCAATCAAAAAGCATTCATACATATAACTGTTTAATATAATATAATATAGGTATGTATATAATATTATGGTACTTCTTAATTATCCCGCCGACCAATTTCGCCAAATTATATAAATCGCCAAACCACTTGCCAAATTATACAAATTGACGTAATTTTTATTTTAAATAACGAAAGAATAAATAAATTAGTAAAACATTAATAAAAATGGCGCAGATGTCATATTCGCCCCATATTGGTGCGATTTTTTTTCGGTTGCCAATTTGGCGAAAACATCAACAGCATAAACAACATAATCCGGGTTACCACATCAAGCAAAATAACGGCACTTTGGCGCCAGTTAAGTACCCGTTGCGTATATGACATTGGCGTCAGAAAAAAATCGCGCCAATATGGGGCGAATATGACATCTGTGCCATAAAAATACAAATAAAACGTCGAATTAATGGTTTTATTGGCCATTATTGGCATTTAATCTTACAATATGGCGCAAGTAATTTGGTCGACAGGATAACTCAGAAGTACCAATATTATATATATATATATATATATATTATGTGCCGCCAGTCTGATGTTATGTGTTTAATTAAACTAAACTATTGTATACTAAATTATTGTTTTGTATTTAGTTTGCTTCTGTATTATTTAGCATTTGAAATAATGGTGTATTTTTAATAAATGTATATTAAATTACTATTTTGAATGCGATTGCCAATTGAGAATTTTAAATATGAATGTCGATTAGAAAATGCGAAGAAACAGATTGGGGAAGATCCATTACAGAATTTGAATGGGAATATCGCCAAATTAGTCAGTTACAGCCAAGTTGGCTTTATTTATGGCGACTTATTTTGGTCATAAAATTTGGCGATAATTCACGCAACTACGGAAAGTTTTGCGACAACTTAACGCTAACGTATATGAATACCTAGTTTTATTCTTATGATTGAGAAACCAGTTACAACAATGAAAGATAATTTGGGTGAAATCCTTCATTTTGTTAGTTTTTGTTGAATTACTAAAAAACTACTCAACCAATTTCGATGAAACGGAAGTGGGACCAATTCTAGAGTATCCTCTTTCAATTAAAACAAAAATCACATACATCGGACAAAAAGTTCCGGAGCAATCGGTGAACATACATAAAAAAAAAAACCATACATACGCGTCGAATTGATAACCTCCTCCTTTTTGAAGTCGGTAATAAAAGGGACTCATTCTGTAATCTTTCTGAGAGAATTTTTTTTTCTTTTCTGATACTTTTTCTTTGTAAATAACTATATGCGTTAACTAACTGCTATCTATTTTCATATGGTGACAAATTTCATAAATAAATGGTACACTATCAAGTAAATCTGAAGATATTAAAGTGCAGTCGAACAAAAGAAAGAAAGAAGGAAAGAGATACATTTTAATCACCCCATTGTACAATAAAAAAATCCCTGCCGGCCCGGCCTACAGGCAGAGGTAGATTTCGAAGTCAAATATACTAATTTCACAAACAAAAACTAAATCATGATTATAGATAAATCCACTTTAACAATTTTATCTGGCCGCTCTTGACGAGTTTTTATTTCATTTTCATATAATAGCTGGTTTTATCAGAATCATGTTAGGGCGGTATTCAAAAAAATACTTTTCCATGCTCAACAACTCGAAATTTTCTGGCATAATTCCAGATTCATTTTTAATTAAAAGAAATATGAAACTTGCTGACGTGATTTTTGAAGAGATTTATAAGCGACCTGTGTTTTTATTTTTTGTTCAATTAATTAAAACTTGATATATAAACAATTATTTTCTCAGAAGGACAATATTTTTCGTTTCTAACACAATCGCTTCGGGAAATTCCGTTCAAAATGCCCACTTTAACATCATTTTTTGAAATATATTCTGCCTCTATCTAAAAATCGATTATTACGGTACATTATATAGTTTCTGAATAAGTGAATCTACCAATTAAATGCGTTTGAGAGCAAAAATGAATTTAAAAACCAGTCAGAAAATAAGCAGTTTGGATTTAAGCGCATCCTTAATACAATGATTTTTCCAACACAATCCGCTTCGGTAAATTCGGTTCAAAATGCCCTTTTTAACAGCATTTTAAAAAATATATTCTGCCTCTATCAGAAAATTGACCATTACGGTACATTATATAGTTTCTGAGTAAGAAAACGTACCAATTGGAAGTCTTTGAGAGCAAAAATGAATTGTAAAATGAGTCAGAAAATAAGCAGTTTGGATTTGAATACACCCTTACTAAGATCATTTTTTACTTCAACCGGTATGTATTTTTAATTTGCTTTTGCTCTAAGAATTGGTCCTACCCAAAACTTGTCTATATAGATGTTGTAGACAATATTAAGAAGATATATGATAAATTCATGGGGATTTTATATCTTTTGAATTGACGGAGTTATGGATTTTTTTCTTCTTCAAACCCCCTTTTTGTTTTCGTTTTTAATTTTTTTTTTGCGGTACGAATTGGTCCTATCAAAAACTTGTGAATATAAAAGTTATAGATAATGTTAAGGAGATTCATGATAAAATTAATTGGATTTGATATCTTGAGAATTGACGAAGTTATGGATTTTTTTCTTCTTCAAACGCCCTTTTTGTTTTCGTTTTTAATTTTTTTTTGCGGTACGAATTGCTCCTATCAAAAACTTGTGAATATAAAAGTTTTAGATAATGTTAAGGAGATTTATAATAAAATTAATTGAATTTGATATCTTGAGAATTGACGAAGTTATGAATTTTTTTCTCCCAAAAACCCTATTTTTTGCGCCCCTTGAGCCCATTTTTAAATTTATCAAAAATCTGTGATACATAAATTTTTGGCCCTATTTTTAGAAGTAATAAAAACTTTAAACTGATTTGATATGTACAAAAATTAAGAAGTTATGGGGTTTTTTCTGTTTTCACAAAACCCCTCCCTATTTCCCTCCCCTTGGTCCGATTTTGCCCATTAACGAACTTGACCGAGATTTTATGCCCATTGATTTTATGTATCAGTTTGGAAGAGATTGGTGCAGAATTACGGAAGTTATCGTGTCCAGAAGAAAGTGATATATATATATATATATATAGATAGATAGATAGATAGATAGATAGATAGATAAAGTTTTTTACTGAGGGTTGTTTTGGGTTCTAGGGGTCATGATCGGTGTAGATCTGCAAAAATTTTTCAGAAATTCCAACATAGGAACGATCCCAATAGGTAGTATTTCATACGAAATCTACCTGAAAAAAAGGAATAGGCAGTTTTCTAGTTCCGATTCTTTAAACAACACCGACTTCATTGGTGTCAGATCTTTAATCATACAATAGTCAATTATTTGTTACTATATAAGCTTTTAAAAGCACAAAGGCTGTTTGCTCTTTTCCAAAATGCATTTCAGTTGAAAGTGGAATAATCTGGAAGCACTTTTAAGCAAATGTCAACTTCATGTCATTCATCGGATTGTTCCGACAACCTCTCAATGTGGCAAATATTGCTGTCGTTAGTTTATTGACACGCGATTAATAAATAGCGACTTATAAGCTTACAAAGGGTTTCAAATGCTTTTCTTGGAGAATATAGCAAAAACAAAATTTCACTTCCGGCTGTAAATTCTTAAATCTATAACCTAAATACCACAAGAAAAAAAAAATGCTAATTAAAAAAGCAATACATTTCTTTAAAATGTACTTCAAAACAGTAATGTGGCATGAACTGCCAAATATAATAAGGAAGGGTGAAACGAAGTTAATTTTCTCTCTATATACATGAAATATTTTTTAGATAAAAAAAATTGATTCAGTTGATTTTTGATTCAGTTATCTGTACATAAATTTACACACGTACAAATCTGTATAAATCATGTATTCTTCTACATTAACAACATTCATTTGTCACGTATTTTTTAGTCACCGTAAGTACGTCTTTAAAAAACTAAAAATATGCGATTTTTTTTTTTTTTCAATGCAGATGCAATCTTCTGTTAAGCATGCGATAATAAAACATATATATTGATTAAGCACGTTTTAGTCGAATATAGTTTAATTGAATATTCTGTATCATATAAATATATCAAACTGTAATGCTAAAATAATCTGTATCATATAAATATAACATAAACTATAACGCTAAAGTTTTATTATTTTCATAATAATGCAGTACTTAGCATTATATGCTAAATAATTAGTATGAAAATAATTAAGAGCACAAGCGAAAACTGATAAAAGTGAAAACGAAGCATTTTTTTCAAACTCAGTTTAGAACTTAAAATTTTGAAACGAAAAAACTCATAGATTAAATCAACAATTCAGTGTGTAAACCAAACATTTCAACTAGAGATCGACCGAAAATTCGGTTTCGTTCTCGTTTTTGGCTCAAAATCTGAGTTTCGTTTTCGGCGAAAATGTTGCCAAAAATTCGGCCTCACCGAAACTCGTCCGAAATTATTTTTATTCCAAAAAGTCTCGTTTCTTCCTTTGGAAATTTTCAATATAACTCATTGATTTGAGCTGTATCGGCTCAAATGAGACACTCTTTATTTATTCCTGTGTATTTCACTGTTTATAATTATCAGTCATGACTGACTCAACATGTGAAATAAATTATAAAGCAAGTAATACATGCATGACTAAACTTTGAAGACGCTTTTCACAAGCTCATTAAAAGCTGCAGACTTAACAGTAATAGATTTGAAACCGCAGAAGTGTTTCGAATACCCGTTGAATATAGTATAACGGAATAATATTACTATATTACAGTATAACAGATTATCATTTACAAAAATCTTTGTAAAAGGTAAATCGAGGTATGTATACCTAAAACATTTTTTAATTAGATGAAATTCATATAATTAGAGACTGATTTAATTATATTTTATTTTATATGAAAATAAAAAGTTTTGGCCAGAGGCACAGAGAGCCAACTATGGCCACACGTATAATAATTGCACGTATAATACACTTAAAAGTTAACACTTTCAAAACACTAAATAAAATTCTAAAAGTCTAAAACTTACAAGTTTCAGCTACCCTGTGGCCATCATCAGGGTCTTACTTCAGTTAAAAAGAGAAAAATACTTATTAGTTTGTAGAATTCAAAAGTTTACTTTTGAAACTTGTAGGTTTTAGACTTTTAGAATTGTATTTAATGTTTTGAAAGTATTAACTTTTAAGTGTATTATACGTCTTTTAATAAATCTTTTTAATTATATTTGTGCGTTAATTTCAAAACATAATAATCCTTCAATTTATTTAATTACACATATAATTAATCAATAATTATGTATGTATTAATTACTTTAAAAAAATAGGACATTTTCGTTTTCGGCCGAAAATAGTAAGATTACCAAAGTTCGGTTTCAGTTTTTGTTTCGGTCTTAAAAACTCGTTTCGGTCAATCCTTAATTTCAACTAATATGTATAAAATTCAAATTGGATACTTGCTGAGACAGTCATAAATACGTTTTTATTATTAACAACACAAAACTGGCAAGCGCGTTTTTATAAAAAAAAAATTACGAAATCTAATAGTGTTTTTCTTTTTCTTATAAAGGCAAACAAAGTGACAGAAAAGGGTGTCACAGTTGGCGATTTGAACGGAAGTTGTTATAAGAGAGTAAACACCTGTAACTCGATTAAGAAAAATGATTTTTCATTTTTTGAAAAATGAAAAATAAAATTCGATTCCAAATCACTTGCATTCCTGCCCAGTTTCACGTTTTTACGTTAAAAGAAAGTCTGTTAATGTGCCGGAAAACCATTAGTTTAAAAACACCTTGATTCTTAAAAGTAAAAGCAAAATGTAGATATTGCTTGCCTACGCATTTTGAAACGTCCTTTATAAACCGACTAGAGGTCTGCCCGGGCTTGGCCCGAGGCCCGTACCCTGCCCGGCGGAATGAAGGTGAATTTTCAAACGGGCCGGGCCGGCAGAATTAGGACAATTTTTTCAACGGGCCGGGCCGGGCCGGCAGACAAAACAAACGGGCCGGGCCAGGCCGGCAAAAAAATTGAACGGGCCTGCAGGGTCGGGCCGGGTCAGGCCGGCAAAAAAATTGAACGGGCCTTCAGGGTCGGGCCGGGTCGATAAAAAAAATTAATCGGGCCTATCGGCCCGATATAAGAATTCAAGTGAAGCAGATAAAATACGAGCCATTTTCAATGAATATGATTTTCTCGAGAAGTATAAATGTGCATCACGAGCCGATGAGAGTTTAACAACATCAATACAGAAATATAACATGTCCATGGTTGAGATCGGCATCGTACAGTTACTGGATGTCTGACTCCGGGTTTAATTTTTCTCAGCAGACTCGTGCCGGGACGAAACTGGTCTTAATCGATCTCAGGATGTGTAGGATAGGCATTATGTTTTGTAAGATTATTAATAGTGATAATGAACTTCTGTTAAGGGTGTTCTTAAATCCAAAAGGACAACTTTCTGACATAAGTTTTAATTTATTTTTGCTCGAAAATGCATGAAACAAGCTGGTGTTGTTGTTCAAAAACTAAGTAATTGAGCTGGTTTTTTCATTTTTTTGCAAACGCAATAGATCTTTCAGAAAAGAGTGTCAAAGTGGGCGTTTTGAACCGAATTTCCGCGCGAAGGGAGAAAGAGCACTCAAGAGCGGGCGAAAAACGTGTTTGTCACGTGATCGAATTCGCTTATAACTCAATAGGTAATTGATTGATCAAAAAATGGAAAAAACAGTTCAATTCCAAATCGCTTTCATGGCCAGGCTTTCCAATTTTATATCTTTCCGTTAAAAAATGAAATTGTAAATATGTCAAAACGTTTTGCGCTTGTTGAGGAGAGCAGTTAAGAATAGCCTTAACAGTATCTTTGGAAATATACCTTAAGGTGGTTCTCATAGTCACTGCTCAACAATGCGAAACTTTTAGACACGTTTTCTGACTCATTTTTAACTATAAAGGCATAAAATTGACAAGCCTGATTATTGAAGGCATTTGGAAACGAATAGCTTTCTCCATACTTGATAAATTATAGAGATAAAGGAGATTCTTGTCACGTGACTGTCACGTTTTTCTCTTTTCCTGTGCTATCGCTTGCGGAAATTCGATTCAAAACGCTAACTTTGGCAGTATTTTCAGAAAGATATATTGCTTTTATTTATAAAAAAAAACGACATTTACATAGTTTCTGAATAAGAATACCTGACAATCTTACGCGTTTCCAAAAAGAAATGAATTCATAAATGTGTCGAAATGTAGCTCCTTCGGATTTGAGAAAAGCCTTAAAAATGAGAGAAATATTTACATAAATCTACTTTTTATTATACAGCTTCAAAAATTATCATGTTTTTAATCCTTTATTCTGAACTACATTAATCTTTTAATGAATCCTTATTTGAATTTTGAAATGTCAGTAGAGACGATGACTAAAACACTGTAAGTAATCGTTAATGTTTACTGTTATGTGTTTTCTGTTTTGCGAACACATAGTAATCTAAAATGTACTGTAAAATGTTCCTATAAATATGTATGTAGTATTCATTAAAAGAATCTTAATTGTATGTCGAGAAAAACGGACTTTTTTGTAGAAACTGAGTCGGGCCAAACTTCCAATTTTTATACCGGGCCGGGAAAAGATAGCTTTCGTTCGGGCCGGGCCTGGAAATTCCGACCCGTGCACACCTCTAAAAACCGACTGGAGTAAAATGTAAAAAAATATATATATCTTTTTCAATTGTTGTTATTTGAACATGTGTGCGTATCTATCGGTTCGGTCCCTTCCTAATAAATAACTAAATAATTGTCAAATGTTAACTGTAATTCCTTCCAGCCAATTCTAATAAGCTCCTTGAAAAGCTAAGAAGGAATTAATTCTTAAAAATCAATGATGGTTTTAGAAAAATAAAAGTTCCCTTAGATTTAAAATATATATATATATATTTTTTTTCGAATAAAAGAAAATTTTCTTTATTTATTTTAATTCACCGACAAAAATACAAAATTTAAAGTTTTATTAATTGAACAAGTTTTAAAAAAGTTTTTCTCTTAAATAATAATTCAAAGTTTTTTTTTTTTTTTTTTTTTATGTACCAGAGGCTGTGCCCGTTACGAGCTAAGTCCTCAAAACCCTGTCCAAATCTCGCCGGATTGTTAAACATGGTAATTTGAGTTGTTTCAAAAATTAAAATCTGATTATAGTAGATTGAAGGATATTCCACAAATGAAAATGTAGTCATATTTAAAGGAATATTGTAACACATGAAATTGGCAGGTGTTTTCATGCAGATACTATGCGATCGAGTGTTTTCCATTTTTTAATAAAAGCAAAAGATCATTCATAAAATACTGTCAAAGGAAAACCTGTCGTCACGTGGAAAAAATCGCTTATAAATACATAAGTAACACATTGATCAACGATTAGTAAACACTATCCGATGCCAAATCGCTTCAGTAGTCATGCCTGCAAACGTCATGCTTTTGCATTTAAAAATGTGTCCATAAATATTTAAAAACTCCATGTTGTCGGAGGGACATATTTCTTTGATAAAGTCTGTTACTGATCGTAATTAAAATCTCCCGTACGAGGGCGCTGTGTCAGCGCCGTAATTTTATTTATTATTCCAATCGTCTGCGTGTTGACGATAGATTGTAATTTAGTTACTAGTGAGTGGAAACACTGAATTTTTGTTGTTGTTGTTATTGAGATAATGGAATGTTTGATTTGGAAACGGCCAGAGAGACTGTTTCACTCTTAACAATTATTGTTTTAAAATAAAGAAATATACAGTTCACTGCGAAGAGTTCGTTAAAAATGGTGTCATTGAGTAACTCATTGTTTTATTCTTAACCAAATTGGTCCTTCGAGGCCAAAGTAAACGGATTTATCGTTTGCTTTTAGAGTCAAGAATCAGCGACGAGACTTGGTTTCTTCGAATAAGGTAGGACTTTTTCTTTAACATGTCTACTGAATTAAAAAATATTTTGACAAAAAAAAGAGTTTTAAAATGTAAAATTACTAAATTTGTGAGTGAAATTAAATTAAGTGACTCTGATGAATGTTCTTTAGAACTTGTAAATACGAAATGTGATCAATTCAATACAGAATTGAAAGAAACGTTTGATAAAATTTATTCATTGTGCGATGAGGAGGAAATTGATAAATATATCGATGAACAATCATCGATTGAAAAAGAGTTAGATGAAACTTGGTTAAAAATTAAAAGAGCGAAACAAAAACAAATAAATGTTCTTAATGAATCAAAGCCGAAACAAGAGAATAGTGTAACGGAAGTTCGACTTCCCACGATTAATCTACCTTCTTTTAGTGGAAACGTACAGGATTGGATATATTTTAGTGATCTTTTTAAATCTAGCGTTCACAATAATAGCGCACTTTCGGGTGCTCAAAAGTTATCATATTTGAAATCTTCGCTTCATTCTGAAGCTGCAAAAGTTGTACAAAGTATAACGATTTCAGATGATAATTATCAAACAGCGTGGTCCTTATTAGAGGAAAGATATTCCAATAAAAGACAACAAGTGTTTGCTCACATTAAAAAATTAATGTCCATTAATTCAATACAAAGTGAAACACCTAGTGCTATTCTTAATTTAGCAGATACCGCCAGTGAATGTATCAGATCTCTAGAAATTCTCGATCAAAAAATTGAAGGGTTTGCGGATACAATAATAACTTATATATTGTGGCAGAAATTAGATGGGTCCACAAAATTATGGTTTGAACGCGAACAAAAAAAAAGACGAGCTACCAAAATTAAAAGAATTAATCGAGTTTTTAAAAAGACAAGCGAGAACACTGCAAGTTTCCAAACCTCTTATAAATAATGTAACTCCTAAACGCAATGCTCAACAACGAATCACTAGTATGGTATCTACATCTAATGGTAAAAACTCAAAAACATTTAAATGTGTTAAGTGTCAGAGTAATGAATTCCACGGTTTGCACAAATGTCCAGAATTCTTAAATCTTTCAGTAGCTTCTAGATATGAATTCGTAAAGAAAAATAATATTTGTTTTAACTGTTTAAAATTCCACTCGGTTAGAAATTGTAAATCTACTTATACTTGTCGGAAATGTATGAAAAAAACATTCGAGTTTACTGCATTTCGAGAATGAAAATGAAAAGCAAATTCAAAACAGCGATAGAAAAAATGAATTTATTTCAAAACCCGAGGTCAGTGATTGCAATACCCAAAACCAGAATCAAATCATAGCGCATTCAAATCTAGACCCGAATGCTGCAACATTTCACATTTCTAACGAAAGAGTATTTTCAGGTACATCTGTTTGTGAGATGAATTATTTAAGTTCTGGCATCTTATCAACTGTCATTGTTTATATTAAAAATAAATTTGGTGAATTTAAGCCGTTAAGAGGTTTGATTGATGCTGGATCAATGAGTAATTTCATTACGATTCAGTGTGCTGATTATTTAGGAATTAAGAAAGAAAAAATAAAAGTTGCAGTTTCAGGATTAAATGGCATCTCCGTGAATATTAACTCCAAGGTAAAAACATTAATTTCGAACAATTCAAATTTTAAGGCGGAAATAGAACTTCTTTGTGTACCAAAAATATCGGATACTATTCCAGTAAATCGGATTAACGTTCCAACAGAACATTACCTTAATAACATTAAATTAGCGGATCCAGAATTTTACAAACCTGGAAAAATTCATGTTCTTTTGGGAGCTCAAATATTTTATGATCTTTTAGAAGTCGGTCGAATTGAAGTCCCCAATTCTAATTTAAAATTCCAAAACTCGGTATTTGGATTCATTGCCTGTGGAAGCGTATTAAATCCTGACAATCAAATCACGCAAAATACTCATTGTGGGCTTGTTTGTAACTATGAAGATTTGACAAAAGAAGTTCAAAAATTCTTTCAGTTAGAAACATTAGGGATAAAAGACGATCCCACATGTACTGACGAAGATAGAGCATTGGAAATATTCGAAAAATCTGTATCTTATAAAAATAAACGTTACGAAGTTACCTTACCATGGAAAAAAGATTGGCGAGAAATGAACGACAATCTCAAAATAGCCAATAATAGACTAAACTGTCTTAAAGTGAAAATGAAGCGAAAATTAGAGCTTCGTGCTCAATATTGTGAGACTTTGAAAGATTATGAAAATAAAGGAATCATAGAAAAAATAACGGAAACGCACAAGCCAGTGGAGAAACCACTTTTTTATCTTCCACATCAACCTGTCTTTAGACAAAGCCTGACAACAAAAATGAGAGTAGTCTTCGATGCCAGCTCACACGATGTTGGCGAATTATCGTTAAATGATTGTCTTTGGCCAGGTCCAAATCTAAATCCAAACATATTCGATCTACTTATCAATTTTAGATTAAACAAAATAGCATTGATAGGTGATATAGAAAAAGCCTTTCTGCAGATATCCCTAGCGGAGAAAGACAGAGATGCAGTGAGGTTTTTATGGATTGGAGATAGAGGTATAGAAATATATCGCTTCAACCGAGTTCTTTTTGGTATGAATGCTTCCCCGTTTCTTCTTGCTGCTACTCTAAGAAAACATATCAAGAAATTTCAAGTTAGATATCCTACAACAACAAAGTTATTAGATAGGTGCCTCTACGTTGATGATTTCATCGCTGGTGCTGACAACTTGCAAGATGCGTTAGAAATCTCTCGAAATGCTGTTTATATTATGAGCGAGGCAAGTATGAAACTCAGAAAATGGTCAACTAATGATAACGATTTGATGGAGCAATGGAAACAAGAAGGGTTTGATACTCAGCCTCTACACAACCCAATTGAATTAGGATTTGACTCAACAAAGGTTCTAGGAATGTCTTGGCATACGAGTGAAGATTGCTTTATCGTAGATGTAAAAGGCTTATTAGAAATGTTATCAAAAAATGAAAACACCAAGCGCTTCATCCTGCGTGCTATTGGAAAAATATTCGACCCTCTTGGCTTGCTCACTCCTTATACTATTCGCATGAAATGCCTATTTCAAGATCTGTGGTTGAGGAAAATTGCTTGGGATGAAGATCTACCAATAGATGTTAAAGAAAAGTGGCTTCAATGGTGTTCTGAGATCCCACGCCTCTCCGACCTAAAAATTCCAAGAATTGTGCTAAATTCAACGAAAGAAGAAAATTCAGATGTGGTAGAGATTCACTGTTTTTGCGATGCTAGTAAGAAAGCCTTCGGCACTGTCATATACCTCAGAATTGTAAAAGAAAATGCTATTGAAGTTAACCTTGTGACTTCAAAAAGTAGAGTTACACCTCTTAAAAAAATCACTTTACCAAGATTAGAGCTATTGGGAGCTTTACTTGCTGCCCGACTAGGTAATGCAGTCAAGAAAATAGTAGATCATAAGAAGCCATCAGATGTGTTCTTCTGGACAGACTCGAAAATCACTTTGTACTGGATTAGAGGTTCTAGTAAAAGATGGAAATCATTCATAGCGAATCGTGTCAACGAGATTCAATCTTTGACTGACTCCAATTCGTGGTTTCATTGTCCGGGAAAGTCTAATCCAGCCGACCTCCTTACCAGAGGCGTCAGTGTTGATATGCTCTTAGAAAAGGATTTGTGGTTTAAAGGTCCCCCCTTTTTGAGAGAAACTGTTCTCCCAACTAATGACTGCAACATCCAAAATTCGCCAGATGACTATTCTGATGAACTAAAGAAAACAGTTAAATGTGAAAATGATAACTCTTTAGTTACTCTAGCTATTTATGATCAAAATTATTTATTAGATTATATTATTAGTGTTAGTAATAATTATATAACTATCATTCGTATTTTATGTTATGTGCTTAGATTTATTCATAACCTTCGAAATGTTAATAGAGTGAAAGATCATCTTACTTCTAAAGAATTGAATGCTGCAGAATTATCACTGATAAAGATGGTTCAACAAAGTGAGTATCAGGAAGAAATAAAATGTCTTCAGAAAGGTAATTCGGTACCAAATAAAAGTAAACTAAGTTCTTTAAATTGTTTCTTAGATGAAAGTAATATTTTAAGAGTTGGGGGTAGATTGGGTAACTCATATTTGACAACAAATGAAAAGCATCCTATGGTTCTGCCAAGTAAGCATCCCCTTACTTTAATTATTGTAAGATATTTTCATTTAAAGTATTTACATGTAGGATCACAAACATTGTTGTACCATATTCGTCGTAAATTTTGGATAACTAATGGTAGAAACATCTGTCGCAAAATAACATATGAATGTGTCACTTGTTTTAAAAACAAGCCTGTATTAGCGAGTCAAGTTATGGGTGACTTGCCCAAAGAGCGTGTTACACCTTCATTTCCATTTTCCATTATTGGAACTGATTATTGCGGCCCTTTTTACATTAAATTCAAAAATCAAAGGAAAGGTACATATAATAAAGTGTATGTATGTATATTCGTTTGTCTCTGCACCAAAGCTATTCATCTAGATTTCGTTTCAGATCTCACTTCTGCAGCCTTCATTGCTTGTTTTAAGCGCTTTGTTAGCAGAAGGGGAAAGTGTTCAAAAATATTTTCTGACAATGCAAAAAACCTTGTAGGGGCAAACTTAGAATTGAAAAGGCTTCACAATTTGGTTAGACACCCAGATGAAGCATTAGCTGATTATTTTGCAAGGGAAAATATCGAATGGAATTTTATTCCTCCGAAAGCGCCGAACTTCGGTGGTCTTTGGGAGGCAGGGGTTAAATCATTCAAATTCCATCTAAAACGTATAATTGGTAACGCGCACCTCACTTTAGAGGAATTTCTGACAGTAATTCTAGAAATTGAAAGTGTTTTGAACTCAAGACCTCTGTCCCCATTGTCATCAGATTTCGACGATTTCGAGACTCTGTCACCGGGTCATTTTCTTATAGGTAGGCCCTTAACGTCTATTATTGAACCCCAGCTCACTGAAATTTCGGAAAACAAACTTAGCAACTGGCAAAAAATAACAAAATATAGCCAGCAAATATGGAAATTATGGAAGCGGGACTATCTGAACACCTTGCAGCAACGTAATAAATGGCAAATAAATAAAAACAATATAAATGTTGGTTCTCTCGTATTGATCAAAGATGAAAATATGCTCAGCACAAAATGGGCAACAGGTAGGATTTCCGAGATATTTCTCGGTAAGGACAAAAAAGTTCGAGTAGTGAACATTCGTCTGCCTAACGGTACAATAATAAAGAGAGATGTGAGAAGTATTTGTCCTCTTCCAATTAATGGAAACTAATTTCTTTAATGTATATATTTGGTATATTTTGAATATATTTTGTTGTTTAATTTCTATAGTATGTTTTATTGTATTCAAATGTAAAGTAATTTAGCCATTTTTCCTTTGTTATTAATTATATCTTTGCATTGTTATATGTAGTATTATGTAATTTTATATTATATATTAGAGTAGTTTTGAAACCTGCAGGTTTCAACGGTCGGGAGTATGTTACTGATTGTAATTAAAATCTCCCGTACGAGGGCGCTGTGTCAGCGCCGTAATTTTATTTATTATTCCAATCGTCTGCGTGTTGACGATAGATTGTAATTTAGTTACTAGTGAGTGGAAACACTGAATTTTTGTTGTTGTTGTTATTGAGATAATGGAATGTTTGATTTGGAAACGGCCAGAGAGACTGTTTCACTCTTAACAATTATTGTTTTAAAATAAAGAAATATACAGTTCACTGCGAAGAGTTCGTTAAAAATGGTGTCATTGAGTAACTCATTGTTTTATTCTTAACAAAGTCCTTAAAAGGTGACATAATCTTAGATTTCAGATTAGTTCGGATGATGAAACTGACACCATTTTCAAAAGAAAAGATCATTTTCATATATGGAACAAGTCATGATATGACTGTGTGATTGCGTCAGTATATGTCATATTCAATAAACTTTAGCTTGCATTTAAAGTTCCCAAAATTTATTAGTTTATTTCTAAATTTCTTTTCTTCTATCCCTTGAAATCAAAATTAAGCAATAAAACTAAAATCTGAAACATTTAAAAATAATTGATGGATATGATGCACTAATCTTAAACGCACAGACAATTCTGTTGGTGAAAATGACATAAATTCCAAAAAGAAAAAATGCCTTTTCATCCAAAAAAAAAAAAAAAAAAAAAAAAAAAAAAAAAATGTACATCAGCACAGATTGTTTAGAACAATATTTTAATTAAAATTGTATTATATAATTTTCATATTCCATTATAACGAAGTCTTTTTAAAGAAATGTACTTGATAAAACCTCTCAAAAAGAAAAAAAAAAAAAGGCAATTTAACAAATTACAACGACCGTGATCATACATTAAGTACGCCATGAATTAAATATTCACATTCCTGGACCCATCATGCACAAATTTTAAAAGAAATTTCAGTTTTACAATTTTCAGTACTGTAAATGTTTAAACTTCTACGGAGCTGGTCATACATTACGTACGCCATGAATTAAACATTAATAGTGTTATTACACATAAAAATTGCAAGCGACAAAAATCGCCTGCGACTCGTCAGATTTCGTGAAACTTATGTATTATCCACCTGAAACTTACGTATTATCCAAGCATTTCATTGGATGTTCGGGAAAAGGCTTTTCCATCGTCCGATTTCCAAGAAATCTGACGACCCATTTTAAATGAAATTTCATTCTTAAACTTCTAAACATCCCACACTATTACTTTTTACACCGTCGTATAGAGAAAAAAATGTACTTTTAAATGCAATTTGTTTGGAAGCTGTATCTCAATTTGTTTCTGAGTTATTAAATTTTTTTTTCTAGTTTTTATTACTTTTTTGTCATAGTAGCAACAGAAGTATCCATCTCTGTTGAAAGTAAAGGCAAATTACAGATTACTGTATAGACCAATCAGAAAACGAATAAAATGCAGATTCAACCAATAAAAAACTCCAGACGTGCTTTTGATTTCCTACCCTGACGAGGACAATAACCATTTTTCAAAATAGTTTTAAAAAAAAATAACTTCACGGATCGTAATTTTTGCAAAAACTTTGTGGCAGAGTTTAAATGAAACGGAACAAAAAGCTAAAACATCGTTTTTTTTTTTTTAAGAAACACTACAGCAAGGAGTGATAGCTAATGTTAAACCTATGGGAGCTTCTTTTCGTAATTTCTGTAAAAACATTGTGGCAGAGTTTTAATGAAACGAAAAAAAAAGGCTAAAATATATGTTTAAAAAAGAGCGAAACATTACAGACACAGTTTTTTACTTCAAGAACTTTTTTAAATTATTGTATTCCATTATAATGTAGTATTTTTAAAGAAATGTAGTATTTGATAAAAGTTCTCAACAAAAAAGAGAAAAAAAAATACTTCACCAGGCTACAAAATGGATGCCCTGATATATCCCTGCAGATTAATCGAATGCGTTAATCCAAAGAGGAAAGCTCCCCGTTCCTTCACTTGACAGCCCGACACCACCCATCTTGACCTTTGAGGGGAGAGAGCGAGCAGCGTGGGTTTCCACGATATTGAGGGTTTGATAACTTATATCACAAAAAATAAGAACAAAATTGTTCATCACAATATTGGCATGATCTTAGAGTCTTTAGCTGTACACGCCCATCGAAGGTTATTGTTTAGCCGCAGTTGGAAATTTAACAGTTGTTGGGCGGGCGGTGCCCAGTACACAGTGTTTTCATATCTTCGGGTGCAGGAAAACACAATGGTAAACCTACGAGTCAGCCGCTAAAATCGGGTTTTTCGATGTTTTCCACCAAGATATGTCTCAGCAGACCGATTGCGTTTTAATATGCAAATCAAGTCTTAACTAATCCTAGAATTTCATCCGTGAACACGATGATGTCGTCATCTGTGCTGCCGGCTCCCGGTCTACAAGAAAGATGTGGCTTGTAAAGATGCACTATTATACGATATCCATGGAGTTTGGAAAGAATTGCTGCATAATAGATGAAAGCTTGTTTTGTTAGAAATTTGAATACATTTATCTGGCATCTTACTTGCCGTACAACGCTTAAATTACAGTGAACTCTTCTAGACGGTTTTCGAACAAGCGCAAAGAATACTAACAACATTTAATTAACCACTGATGACGGCCGTGTGATGGCTGAGAATGATTTGGATTTTTAATGTATTTTTAAGATATTTCTAATGTATTTTAAATAATTTTATATTATATGTATGCACCTGCAAGTATATTTCGTACATTTATTTGTGCTTTTTTATATGAATTTTAATTATTTTCTCAAGGTGAATTTAGCACTAGAATTTTAAGTTTCATTTATAGCTTAACATTCTTTTTTAAAATTGAGGCAAAGCCTAATTGTTTTGTGCCATATTTTTATGGAAATTTAAAATATTGTGCAATTGTGAGAGTTTTTGTAAAAAATCCTATTTATAATTTTATAATGTGTTTCACTCAATAAAAAGGAAGAAAAAAACAATTTTAAGATGATATTTTATCTTTTTATATATTTTATATGTATGCACCTGCAAGTATATTTCGTACATTTATTTGTGCTTTTTTATATGAATTTTAATTATTTTCTCAAGGTGAATTTAGCGCTAGAATTTTAAGTTTCATTTATAGCTTAACGTTCGTTTTTAAAATTGTGGCAAAGCCTAATTGTTTTGTGCCATATTTTTATGGAAATTTAAAATATTGTGCAATTGTGAGAGTTTTTGTAAAAAAACCTATTTATAATTTTATAATGTGTTTCACTCAATAAAAAGGTAGAAAAAAAACAATTTTAAGATGATATTTTATCATTTTATATATTTTAAGTAAGAAAGTAAAAATTCCAAATGTAAATAATTTATCAAAGTATAAAGAAATTTTAAGCAAGTATTTTACATCATTGTTTGTTAACGCAAGTTTAAATAAACTACAGTCTTTAAAGGGTTTGTTTTCGAAAAGTATAAGTTAAACAAATTGTACTTCAAATATTTATGTATTTTTAAGTCATTATCTATTTATGTTTTCCTTTCATGTTTAAATAACTTTAAGCAGACTTTCAGTTCACTAGTAAAAGTAAAATATATTTACTGAATTTTTACATATTAGCGTCAAAAGCTTATTTAATACAGATGTCTGAAAGTTACTTCGAAAACAGTTTTATTCTGAAAGTACTTTCCCCGTTATTTATTTATTTATTTATTTTTTTTTTTGTCTCCAAATAGATAACCTAAAAATATAATGTATTTTTCATGTGCATCTTCTTTTCTGCACAGGCTCTCTCGTCAACATCACTTAAAACAAGAATAATCATGCATAAAGCTTAGATTATGAGACACTTTTCAACACATAAATAGTAATTTTCCAACTGGACGAAAAATGCCCAGGCCGGCTTTCGAACCAGGTCTCTCTTGACTGAAACTGCCAATGCTATGCCAGCAGAGCATTGGAAGTTTCATTCAAGACATCCCTGGTTCGGACCCTGGTTCGGACCCTGGTTCGGACAAATTTCCCTCAGTTGGAAAATTGCAACTCAAAGGAATTATTTGCCAAATATAAGAGAATGTGTTAAAATTAATTGATTGTTATTTTTCAACACTTGAAGAATAGTGTACCAAAGCTTCATCCGTAAGTAAGGGGAAAGATTCTGTATAAGTAAACAGTTTAAAAAACGTAACATATTTAGAAACACAAATTTAAAAATTATTATCCATAGTCGAAAAAGTAAATAAATTCTTTTGTGGAGCCCTGTATTTGCTCTATAGATATGTATATATACCGCACAGTATGCTAAAATTCAATTTAGTTAGAAACGTAGTTAACACAGTAACACAGTTAAAAATTCATCATTACCAATTTCAGAAAAATAGACCGAAACGTACTCAAATGCTTTTTATACAGTCCTGTATATCTTATTAACGTAGTTTTATTCATACCACATAGTAATCTATAATTTAATTTAAGTAAAACATGCAAAACAAAACAAAAAATTCACTTTCAGCGATTTCCTTCCATAGACGAGAATACATCCAGTTTATTTCGTAGCTTTGTATATAGATTTAATTATAGTATTTAATATAAGTCTATTAGTATACTAAATGTAATTCAGCAGAAAAATACAGAACACAAGTAAACACTACCCTTTAGTAATGCATACACATATGCTGTAAGACTTGCACATTCTTTTGTCCAGCCCTATATATGATCTGTAGAATTTGCACACAAGACGTAATGTTAAACAAATTAGGTACGTTAAAAATGCATATCATATCTGAAAACGCGCTTCCAGCAATTATCGCCCATAGACGGTACCCTAATCGCAATCTTTTGCGTTTCTCTGAGAATTAACGATAAATCTATGCACACCATGTTTTACAGTAAGCATATTGCAGTGCACTTCTGTAATTATCAACGTCATTATATTTTAGATAATGTAACATCATTAAAATACATTTCAAACGATTTTTTTCTCTGAACCATTAACATCATTAAAATACATTTCAAACGATTTTTTTCTCTGAACCATTAACATCATTAAAATACATTTCAAACAATTTTTTTCTCTGAACCAGTAACATCATTAAAATACATTTCAAACGTTTTTTTTCTCTGAACCATTAACATCATTAAAATACATTTCAAACGATTTTTTTCTCTGAACCATTATGTAACAAAATTCTTTTCTTTGACCATGTAAATGAATACTGATTTTCACTTCATATTCTACAGAAAGCAAGTTCTAGTGCACCTGAGAAATGCATATCAATTTCATTATGTTTGACATAGTGTAACATCATTAAAATGCACTACAAACGATATTTACCCATAAACCGTAATGTGAAGGAATCTTTTCGGTGCACCTGTAAACGAACTAGAAATGCCGCATACGCCATTTTCTATAGTGATCATGCTATATAAAACCTCAATAACACATATCAATAATGTTGGAAATTGTTAATAAATAAGAAAAATTTAATAGTTCCAAGCATAAAGGCCGGTGGGCATTGATCTTCTGGTGGAAGTAAGACTTCTTACATATATAGCAGGGTTGCTACTTTGGTTTCCCTTTTAATTCAATAAGTTCGAGCTCATACCAGAAATAAAGAATAATATTTTCTAATTTATTTAATGAGAGGCATTTAGCGATCGCATAAAGTAAAAATTCTTCTTTCGAAATTTCTGGCGTAAATTTGTGATTTCGGATTAACCCTTTCACTACCAATATTTTCAAAATAAAATAAAAATTAATGAAGTTTTGACACATCTATTTAATAATAGCCTAAGTCATGTGACCATCATCAACAGATCCGGGGTTACTGCATCACATTTTATATGCCAAACGACCGTTTTGTTACTTTAATGCTAGCCAGGATCTGGTAATAAATCGCCAAATATTGTTCCATCGCTATCATTTCATTTATACTATAATAGTAATTTATGTTATAGTCATAGTTATATAACAGTCATAAACAATTACGGGCTGACCCCTTCGTTTTTCATATGCAAAGCTTCCATTTTGATTTTAAAAAAAAAAAAATTTCGATTAAAATTACATAAAAGTTGCCATGATCGAAAGGAATTATTGGTACTTTTATGTTAGCCGGGCGCAAATGTCGCCAATAGCATTTCTAACTCGCCAGTTAGTATTTTTTATTTTTCGCGTGGTAAATTAAAACAATGCTTTGAAATTGAAATTAAATGTCATGGTTTATGGTATTATTTATTTGTATTTTCTTTTTTTAAAAAGAAGAAGTGAAATCCACGAATTTTAAATGCTTCTGATGAAAGTTTTGAAATTTAAATAAATGAGTAAAAGAATTATATTTTAAATGAAATAAATGAAATACGAAAAAATGCGAAGGGAAAAATGGTTGGCAATTTATCACCTGTGCCCAGCTAACAAAAAAATACCGAGTTCTTGATTTCTCTATCAGAATCTTCCGATTTGGTGAAGGATTAAGCAAGTATATTAAATTATGAATAAAAGTAACATGAGACAATGCTTAGCATACATTTAAGGGAGGCCAAACTGGTCGCCAAGGGCGGCTAGTTGTTAATAATTCTCCAAATAAGCTAAAATATCCAATAAAAATTCGTGTTCCATTCGTAAAAATTCCAGTAAAAATCCAATAGAAATTCGTGATGATAATCTTTTTAATTAGAAAATGCCCTTCATCAAGGACATTTGCATTCTATAGGTATGCCGTAGACTATAATGAAAATACACTGTTGGTGAAAAACCAAATTCATTATAGGATTGCAAAAAAAAAAAAAATTTAGAATGTTTATATTTACTATGTAGGGACAGCTATGCATTTAAGTGGAATTCTTTAAAACAGTTGCGTTCTTCACACAAATGTAAATTCTTTTGGCTTTTTTCACACCCGAAATGCTATTTCTCCTCGTAGTACTTTTTTACAGTGGCTTGCTTCCTTGCAACCGTTATGAATAGGTGAATGATCTACTGCATCGCGTTGTATTGCCTTATACGGTCTTACTTCTGTATTCTTACGCGAAATTTCGTGTTGAGAAATTTCTGGAATGTCTTCGCCTTTACTTAGTTGACCACGTTTTCTTAATGGTGATGGCTTTTCAACTTTCACTAGATTTGAATTATTGTCATCCTGAAGTGTAACAAATCTATAACTTGTGCCTTTGGAATATTGCTCTAGGTAGAATCTCTTTTAAATTCTAGCCAAGTATTACACATAACTAAATCTATTGCATGAAATATAAATCGAAGTATCCACTTCATGGGTCGAATAAAAATTCTGTGCAAGCCAATTAAAAAATCCATCTTATCGACACCTTCCGTTGAATCATTATATGTCGTCAATATTTCTGGTCGCATCATATCAATATACAGGGCTATTACAAATGATGGACCTGATTTTAAAAAAAACATATTTTCGAAACTACTGCACATATTACAATAAGTGATACGTGAATTTAATAAGAAATATACCAAGTTTTTTCCAGCTACAAATGTTCGATGTGTGACCCTCTTGTTATATGGCATAAGTCCAATCTGTAATCCAGTTCATTCCAAACATTTTGTAGCATCACTCTGTCAGTGGTTCTGAATTCTGCACAAATGCGTTCTTTAAGTTCTGACAGTGCAAAAGACATTGCTTATGTACCCCCAATGCCGAAAACAAAGTGTTCAGAACTTAAAGAACGCATTTGTGAAGCTTTCAGAATCATTGACAGAGTGATGCTACAAAATGTTTGGAACGAACTGGATTACGGATTGGACGTATGCCGTGTAACAAAAGGGTCACACATCGAACATTTGTAACTGAAAAAAAAACTTGGTATATTTTTCTTTAAATTCATGCATCACTTATTGTAATATGTGCAGTAGTTTCGAAAATATATTTTTTTAAAATCGGGTCCATAATTTGTAATAGCCCTGCATTGTTTAGAACTTTTATCTCATCGTTTAGCAACATCAGTATTTCCTTTACCCCAAAAATTACTTGAAATATACACACTTTTGTTATCAGACCATCTTACGAGTACTATATCTTTGTCTTTACCATATAGTTCTTCTATAAAACCCCTCCCATTTTGCTTTGGCTTTTTTTTTTTTTTTTTTTTTTTTTTTTTTTGCGGAATGAAAGGTTTTTTAGATGGGATAAATTATGTGTTATAATATTTTAGCAATTAAATAAAGAATTTTAGGGAGATTTGATATACCGGGTTTTAATAGCGAATTTTAATAGGAATTTAACACTAAACGTACTAATATTTTTTTATACCTATTCCTACCGGAAGAGGTCAAATGACCCCTATATAAAAAGTTATATATTTTACGATGTTTTGCGAAAAAATATCAGATGATACACTTTGGTGTATGATTAAAAAAAAAAATCAAATAATTACTACAAATTGTTTATTTATTGAAGTATAAATAATTATAATTGCGCAAAAAAATTAAGTAAAAAATTAATTATTTCACGAATATCGAAAATTTAATAAACAAATATTGTGAAAATGTGTTTTATGCTCACCACACAATTTTTACTGACGTATCCTACCTTGAAGTAGGATTCTAACCTGTTAAAAATAAACGGTTTAATATTAAAATGCTTCTTGGGCTGTCTATATCGACATTCAGATCCAGTATCATCAACATGCCTATCAAGCCTTCCACTATAAAAGCTCTTCAAGTTGCTGCGACATTAAAGAGAGGGGAGAATGTATCTTTTTCAGAGATTAAGGACATCTTCTCCATGTGGAGTAAGGTATAGAGGTTTGAGGAAAAAAATCACCTAGACAAAGCTGTATCAAGCCGTGTCTGCAACTTGTTTAATGGCAATATCTTGCTCCATTTTAGGCAAATCTTAAAAAGGCGGCAAAAACAACCCACTTCGGACAGCCTTTTTGAGCAACACAAGTCTTCTAACTCTGAAGTTAGTTCTATAGCTGAAAGACCAAAAAGGGAAGTGACACCAGATATAGTGCTTGATACCTTACGCGAAAAACACTATATTAATTTCTGATTGTTTTTAGTATTACTCTATAAAATGTGTTTTTAGTACGTATTTTAGAGTGTGTAGAATCAATTAATTGGATTTACATAGATTCATCCCTATATAACAAAAGGCAGTGTAACGCATTCGGGGCGAACCCATCAATCTTACCAGTCTCTGATAAGATGGAGCCACGTTAGGCTTAATTTTGATTTGAGATGTATATGAGAAAACTTATCTGCCTAAATACAAATCTAGACACACGGCAGTGTGTCAGCCAAGTTCGCCTGACATAGCCGTGTGTTATTTACATAAACCATTTCAAGCTATTTTCGTCAAATTTCAGTGCTCTACTACTGAAAATCTATGAGACCTACATACTTGTTATACGAAATGTGTAGTAAGGCCACCCTAATTACCTAAAATCCAAAATTTTATAAATAACGCATAATTAGTTTTTGAGATAATGACATTTGAAAATGTCTGATAATCGATAATTTTACCACTGACTGACTGACTGACTCACTCATCAAAAAGATCTCGTATATCTACTGCAGCGACATACTTCAAATTTGGTGCGAAGTTCGTTTACACTATAAAACTAAGGAAAAAAAATAAAAAAATTGTGAAAATCGATGAATTACCCACCTGGGGGTGCCCATTTTTACTTTAACATTACGTCTATTAGGCGAAATTTTAATTTGCCATAGGAGGGGACGCTGTTCTGTCGCCAAATACCGCCAAGTTTCTCGCCAACATGGCGATATATCGCCAAATTTGGCGACCAAAATTAGTTGCCAAAAGTGACGCCACCTTGGCGATATCTCTAATATTTCGCCAAATTCCCATAGACTTCCATTGTAAACCTGTCTACTTACTGGGGGTTTATCTAGGTTTACTTGCTTACAGAAAATCAACAAATTGAGATATTCTGTCTGTCACAGAGCCTGTTCTCAGAAACTATACTCGTTGGAGACTTGAAATTTTGCATACTTATAGCTGAACACCACACATCATACGACAAATTATAAAATTTTGAAAAAGTCGTACATTTAACCCTTTGGACTCCCACATGTGTATTTTAAACAATTCTTTCTGTGTGAGCCTCTAACTAGGTTGGAGGCGTGAAATTTGGCATACTTATAGCTGAACACCTCACATCAAATGACAGTCTATAAAATTTTGAAAAAGTCGTACATTTAACCCTTTGTGCTCCCACATGTGTATTTTAAACAATTCTTTCTAAGTGAGCCCTAATTAGGTTGGAGGGGTTGCTCTACTACTGAAAATCTATGAGACCTACATACTTGTTATACGAAATGTGTAGTAAGGCCACCCTAATTACCTAAAATCCAAAATTTTATAAATAACGCATAATTAGTTTCCGAGATAATGACATTTGAAAATGTCTGATAATCGATAATTTTACCACTGACTGACTGACTGACTGACTCACTCACTCATCAAAAAGATCTCGTATATCTACTGCAGCGACATACTTCAAATTTGGTGCGAAGTCCGTTTACACTATAAAACTAAGGAAAAAAATAAAAAAATTGTGAAAATCGATGAATTACCCACCTGGGGTTGCCCATTTTTACTTTAACATTACGTCTATTAGGCGAAATTTTAATTTGCCATAGGAGGGGACGCTGTTTTGTCGCCAAATACCGCCAAGTTTCTCGCCAACATGGCGATATATCGCCAAATTTGGCGACCAAAATTAGTCACCAAAAGTGACGCCACCTTGGCGATATCTCTAATATTTCGCCAAATTCCCATAGACTTCCATTGTAAACCTATCTACTTACTGGGGGTTTATCTAGGTTTACTTGCTTACAGAAAATCAACAAATTGAGATATTCTGTCTGTCACAGAGCCTGTTCTCAGAAACTATACTCGTTGGAGACTTGAAATTTTGCATACTTATAGCTGAACACCACACATCATACGACAAATTATAAAATTTTGAAAAAGTCGTACATTTAACCCTTTGGACTCCCACATGTGTACTTTAAACAATTCTTTCTGTGTGAGCCTCTAACTAGGTTGGAGGCGTGAAATTTGGCATACTTATAGCTGGACACCTCGCAGCATCAAACGACAAATCATAAAATTTTGAAAAAGTCGTACATTTAATCTTTTGGGCTCCCATATGTGTATTTTAAACAGTTCTTTCTAAGTGAGCCCTATTTAGGTTGGAGGCGTGAAATTTTGCATACTTATAGCTGAACACCATCATGCGACAAATCATAAAATTTTGAAAAAGTCGTACATTTAACCCTTTTTGCTTCCACATGCGTATTTTAAGCAATTCTTTCTAACTGAGCCCCTTATTCAATGCAGATTTGAAATTTTGCATACTTATAGCAGAACACCTGAGGTCAGGCGACAAATCATAAAATCTTGAAAAAGTCTTACGCTTAACCCTTTGAGCCACCACATATGTATTTTAAGCAATTTTTTCTAAGGGAGTCCCTAATTAAGTTGGAGACATGACTTTTTGCATGCGTACAGCTGAATACCTCAGACCACACGACAAATCCTAAATTTTTCAAAAAGTCTTATATTATTTACTCCTCCGGGCTCTAACTTATGTATTTTAAGCAATATTTCTAACCTCCGCCCTTTTCACCCAGGGAGCACTTTTCCAACTTCTGCCGACACCCACTTGACCATTCTTTCATATTATGCACCATAGTCTTACATATTTTAGTTCCACTTTTTATCGCCAGGGGCGTCTACTTATCTCGGGTGCTATGGGTTCAATCCCCTCGACTAATATATCTACGGATAGTATGTAAAACGGAGTTTCGTTCGGATAGAGGTTTGTTTAGAATAGAGTGTGCCCCTGGTTGCGAAATGTGGAACTAATAGATTTTTCAAAAGGATAAAGTGTTTTGAAAGGAATATTAAACGAAACCCTCTGTGCGATCTGTGTTCACACTTACCCACTTGTTATTTTCAAAATCATCAGAGAAAAGTTTATTTAGTTAATTAAATTTGAAAATCCAGGGAGGGGCAATGTCCTTCCTCTGCACTGCCTCTTTGCCGGCACCCATGGATGAATGATACATAGTGTGGCATAAGCACCAAACTTTATTTTTCACTTTCAGTACAAAAAACAGGCCCAGCTATAGGATATTTAATTGGAAATTTTAATAGGAAAATTTAATATAGGAATTTAATAGGAATTGTTGTTTCAGAAACAATAAAAATTTCGAATCAATACATTTCGTTTCAAAACATGCATTCAATGTAGCAGTATTAAAATATAGATTTCTGCCGCAAATTGACAGCCAAATAGTTTGTTGTAGGAAATTAAAATTAAAATTGAATGTTGCTTGGTGAATAAAATAGTCACATGTAAACACATTAAAAAGCATTAAGTAAAGTGTCTAAATATATTGTAACTTTACAAAAAGTAATGATATCTAACAAAAACATAGCTGTGAAATAGGGGAGCCAAGTTCTGTAAAGACAATGGCAAGAAAAGAAGTGATATCTAAGTGGGTGCCAAGTTCAAATAAAATTCACTCAAACTTACCTACTGAAGTATTATAGCATTTTTTAAATTGTTTAGAAATAAAAATTATTGATAGCATGTTAATAATAAATGTAGAACTTGGCAAGTTTTTGATAAATGTTATGCCTATCAATTTCATGTATTAATAAAATGGTGATGTTAATATTAATTTCAGTGACATTACAAAAAAAAATTAATATAATTATTATTATAAACAAATGACTCATGTTAAAGATTTGATAAACCAATAAATACACAGATACACTCCCGCTCGTCTTTGGTTATCACTCTAGCACCCACCCTCCAGAAACCTCAATGCAAACAGACTAAGATGTCTGACAAAGAGACAGATATACTTACTCTTGTTCTTGGTCATCACTCTAGAGACTGCACCCCTTTAACCCTTTCAGGGGCAAATAACTTTTATTCGTGAATTGTTGAAAGAATTGAATCACACCAGAATTTAAAAACAAATTTATTTCAAATTGGGTAAAAGCTTCTTTTCACGTATTTAATAAAATTAAACTTTTTAGTCCCGAATTCTGGTGTAAATGTGGCATTTTGCAGTTAAATTAGGTGGGACATATTTTATCCCACAGCCTTTCAAGGGGAAGGAGCTCACTAAAATTAAGGCTTCCAATCATGAAATAACAAGATTTGATATAATAATGTCATTATTAAAAATAAATGACTCGTAACTAAAAACTTGCCAAGTTCTAGATTTATTATTAATATGCTATCAATATTTTTTATTTCTAAACAATTTGAAAAATGCTATAATACTTCAGTAGGTAAGTTTGAGTGAATTTTATTTGAACTTGGCACCCACTTAGATATCACTTCTTTTCTTGCCATTGTCTTTACAGAACTTGGCTCCCCTATTTCACAGCTATGTTTTTGTTAGATCTTTTCTACCTGAAATCCCTTCTGTTTAAAATAATTTTCTATAAAAGATTCAAAACTAACAAAATTTCAATGATTTACGCAGCCATTTCAGAAAACAAACGTAGCGCACTTCGTGCGTAAAACGTAAATAAGAAGTTGTGGTAGAGAGTCATTCCTTTTGTGATTCACTGAAAAGAAATTTAAACTATGGAGCTATGAAGATTAAAGGAGACGACATAAATGACATCACTTGGAGCTGTCCCACCCCTGCTGCGTGACGTCAGCCGCGGGTAAACAGAAGAAAAACACCAATAGGCGTGAAGAACACTTTAACAATGCTTCCCCGACCCGAGTACACCCCAGATATCTATTTATTAATCAATATAGATATAAAGAATTTTTAGAGTGGCTGGGGGGGGGGGGGGGTAAACGATAAAAATGCAATTTCAAAGTATTATTTTAAAAAAAATAGTATTATTTCAATAGATGCAGCAGACTGTTTTAATTACGCAGTTTTATTATATATTTGTTAAATTTTTGTTTTATTAAGAAATCTTAATTTTGTTAAAGTATATTAGCCGGAAAACCTGGTTTACCCAGAAATATTGTAAATGATAATTGTGTGTTTATTAGAACATAAACTACCCGAACTTTTCTCATCTAAATGCTTCCATATTATCAATTATTTTTTATCAGTTTTTCGAATTTTAAGTGAAAAACACAATTTTTTACCCACCGTCCTAGGACGGGCATTTACACCAGTATGGAAATAATTGCCTAGGTTTTTGCCGGTTTCGGATTTCGTCGCTTGTTTTTGGACGGATTATCGACGAAAACCCAGGTATCACTATTTTATATAAACAACGGATAAGCGATATTTGTCATATGGAACGTTTGTAGTTGCATAAAAATTTAAATAAATATAATACAAATATTAATGCGTTAAAATCCTAAAGTTAAATTTTATAGTTTACCGTAAAACTAAACTGTTAATAGAAAAATATTATTAAAATCCTGGAGAAAAATGATAACATAGAAGAAAAATTAGAAAGAGAAATAACAAAATGCAAAATATTGTCATCCAATTTTCGATTAATTTTGAAAGTGAGCCAGATTTCATACTTATAGATTATTTTCTGAAGCGTCCCTTAAACTAAAAATAATTTCACTTATATAGTAATTCTTTTTTTATATGTGCGCGTACGAAAAAATGTTTATGTCTCTTTAAAAGAATTTTCTTCAAAATACGCTGACATGTTGAAAAACTTTTATTCTCTCTTTCTTTTCTGAAAATTAAAACAATCTTCAAAAGTGACATAGGTTTAAAAAACACAAACAATAGAACAAAAATAAAAATATTAGTGTTTTTTTTGGTTTTTGTTTTACACTTTTGGAAATGTATAGTTAAAAAAAACAAAAACTTATTCCGTTTTTGAGCACTTCTTTCATCTTATAATGGAGTATTTAACTCTCAGTTAGAAAATTAAATAAATAACGGACTAAATTTTAGTGTTATTAATGTATTCACTGTAAATCTCTGCATCTCCAAAAATGTAGGCGTCATTATAGTGGCACACAGACTGGCTTAGATTTTGCCATAAGAAATAGAGTGTTAAATTTGAATTGGGCATTTATTATTCAAACTGATTGAGAAAAATATTATAATACGTGCAAATATTTTGTCTATGTGTCTATATATGGAAATTTTATCTAAAAAACGGCTCTTATGATTTTGACTAATTTTTGTACCGTACCGTTTTGGGCTAGGAGAAGTCCATTAGGCTAGATCACGTGCTCGAGAAAATTCAATTAGTAGTTCTTTTTGGGGTCATTAAGGGTCAATGCATTTCAGTGGGAATGAAAGTAGAAACAGTCATTAAGTGTTGAACAGTTGGCAGTAAACAAAGTCGAAAAGTTGGCAACATTTCGCCAAACATACCACAAAAAGTCTTATATAAATTTCGCAGAAATTCAAAAAACATAATGGCACTAAAATGCACTTTAATTATCACCTATAGACGGTAAGGTAATCGAATTACTTTGTTTGCCTTTGTAAAATACTACATGCACCCTCTTCAAAAAAAAAAAAAAAAAACGTTCTGTAGGTGATCCTAACATTATACTTATGTACGTAAAAAGAAAACCAAATATGTTCAGATATTTCTTTTTGAGCATTTTTTTTTTAAATGTATATATTAACAAAATGAATGTGACTATGATCCAAACTTTAATTATCCATTAATTACGCACTTGTATATTCTGTTTGTATTTTAAAATGCTTATGTCTTGCCGATCTCTTTAAAAAGACAGAGAAGAAGAAACGAAAACCTTGAAATAATTACCCTTTAACCTTCTTAATTTCATAAAATATTTGAAGTACATGTAATTAACTATGGCCTTTTGTAATTACATGTGTATTCTCTTTAAATTTTATTTATATAAACAGAAAGATATGTGGAGCTGAATTTCTTATTTTAACATTAAACTAAAATTTTTAATAGAAGCTTATTTTCATAATGCTCAGAAAATTTATACGATGAATTAAAATTAACCAAATAAAGAATATTGTAATCACATATTTTATTCGTCTTTTTTTTTCACAAACGTCCTGGTTTTCTTATAAGTTATTTTTATTTGGAAAGTGTGAGTAAATAAAAAGGAAAAAAAAAACCATATCTCTGTAAAAAAGATTTCATCAAGACAAGCTGACATGTTGAAAAGTTTTCAGCTCCTATTTTTCTTAAATTAAAGCAATTTTTAAAGTTATAAATGACAAAAAATGAGACGAAAATAAATGGAAAGTTAAGCTGTTTGTGTTTTTGTTTTTGTTTGGTTTTTAGGTTTAGAACTTTAGAATTTGACTTATTGCAAACACTTCATATATATATGCACACACATATATCCTTCTATCTATACCAATATTATAAAGAGGTAAAAATTGTTTATTTGTTGGAGGTAAGGTCTGGAACTACCGAACCGATTTCAAAAGTAATGGTATCAAAATGATGGTGTTAGTCCAACTTAGAACATAGGCTATATCTTATGTCCGTGCCACTGGCCAAAAGGGGGTGGAGGAGCATAAAACGTTCTAAAAATGCGATTTTTGCGTTACTGAAGGGTTTAGAAACATGAAATTTGGAATGGTAGTTACTTATAAGATACTAATGTTTTCTAAGAACATTTCCTTAAAAAATTAAAATTAAAAAGGGGTGAAAATGCGCGAAAAGCGTTCTAAAAAACGTTCTAAATGGCGATTATTACGCAGTTTCAGGAAGTACCAAACTGATTTAAAAAATAATGGTGACAACCCTTGCTCCAACATAGGCTACATTTTATGTCGGTGCAACTACCCCTAAAGGGGGTGCAGGAGCAAAAAATTTTCGAAATTCTGATTTTTGGTGTTACTGAAGGGCCCAGATACATGGAATTTGGCATGGTAGTTACTTATTACATATAAATGATCTCTAAGAACATTTCTTAAAAAATTCGAAATTTAAAAGGGGTGAAAATGCGCGAAAAGAGTTCTAAAAACGTTCTAAATGGCGATTTCTACGCAATCTCAAGAAGTACCAAACCGATTTCAAAAATAATGGTGTCAAAAAGATGGCGACTACACTTGCTCCAACATAGGCTACATTTTATGTCGGCGCCACAGTCCAAAAGAGGATACAGGAGCAAAAAACGTTCTAAAAATGCGATTTTTGTGTTACTGAAAGGCCTAGAAACATGAAATTTAGAATGGTAATTACTTATAAGATACTAATGATATCTAAGGACATTTCTTTAAAAAATCAAAATTAAAAAGGGGTGAAAATGGGCGAAAAGCGTTTTAAAAAACGTTCTAAATGGCAATTTTTAAGCAATTTCAGGAAGTACTAAACTGATTTTAAAAAATAATGTGTCAAAATGATGGTGACAACCCTTGCTCCAACATAGGCTACATTTTATGTCGATGCCACTACCCCTAAAGGGGGTGCAGGAGCAAAAAGAACGTTCGAAATTGTGATTTTTGGTGTGGGAATTTGGCATGGTAGTTCCTTATTACATATAAATGATCTCTAAGAACAGTTCTTAAAAATTTCAAAATTTGAAAGGGGTGAAAATGCACGAAAAGAGTTCTAAAATCGTTCTAAATCGCGATTTCTACGCAGTCTCAGAAAGTACCCAACCGATTTCAAAAGTAATGGTTGAAAATGATGATGACAGCCCTTGCTCCAATATAGGATCTACTTCATGTCGGCGTCACTACCACCTTGTGGTTGCATTTAAAAAAATTTCTAAATTGTGATACTGAAGGGGATAGCAACTTGAAATTTGACATGGTAATTACTCATGAGATGTAAATGCTCTCTGAGAAAAGTTCCTTAAAAATTTGAAATTTAAATGGGGTGAAAATAAACGAAAAGCGTTCTAAAAACGTTCTAAATAGCGATTTCTACGCATTCTCAGGAAATATAAACCGATTTCAGAAGTAATGGTTTCAAATTGATAGTGACAGTCCCCACTCCAACATAGCCTATATTTTACGTTATTGTCACTACCACCTGGGGTATACAGGAGCAAAAAATGTTCTAAATTGCGTTTTATATGTTAAAGAGGGTGTCTAACATTTTAAATTTGGAATGGTAATTACTTCAAAGATGTAAATGCTTTCTAAGAATTGTCGAAAGAAAATTCCAAATTTAAAAGTATGGAGTGAGCTAAAAGCGTTCTATAAGCGTTCTAAATTACGATTTTTATACAATCGTATGAAATACGAAACCGATTTCAAAGATAATGGTTGCAAATTGATGGTGATAGAACCTGATCAAACATAAGCTATATTTAATGTCGGTGCCACAACACCTAGAGAGTTGCAGAAGCAAAAAAATTTCTAAATTGCGATTTCTGCGGTACTGCAGAGGCTAGAAACTTTAAATATAGCACGGTAGTTACTTATAAAATATAAATGTCCTCTCAGAACAGTCGAAAATAAATTCGAAATTAAAAATGGGTGAAGTGGAGGGAAGGAGCGAAAAGCATTCTAAAAGAGTCCTAAATTACGATTTCTATGGAATCTCAGGAAATAATATACCGATTACAGAAGTTAGTGGTTGCGAAGTAGTCCCTGATACTATACGGGGTATATTTTATGCCGGTGTCACTACTACCTGGTTGGCAGGAACAACAAGAAAGCCTTTAAAAATATCTAAATTCCGTTTTCTATAGAATATTAGGAAATACCAACCGATTTCAAGGTTAATGTTGGCAAATTAATGGTGACAGTCTGTGTTTCAACATTTTTGAGACATTCTATTTCACCTCTGTTTTGGCATTTTATGTTGGTGCCACTAACACCAGAGAAGTGGTAGACTGTTAGACAAGAAGCTTGCAATTTGACATGATGGTTAATTTAAAGATGTAAATGTGTTAAGATGGTTTCTAAAAAATTTAAAACTTCAAATGAATACTGAACTGAGCATAAAAGCCTCAAAATACTTTCTAAATTATCGTTTATTTGGAATTGGTTTTAGATCTTTTTATTAATTAAAATCTTATTTCTGTCTATTGCACTTTTATAATGAAGTTTAGTCAAACTGTGACTAAATTTCTAATTTTTGAATTATTCAAAAAAGTGTTCTTCTAATAAAAAATTGTCATGCAAATATCATTTGGCATATTTCAACTATTACGCGAGCAACGCCGCGGGGTTTGCTAGTATAAAAATAAAAGTAACGCTTTGGAAATGGACCAATGAAAATCTGCGTATATACCGTGAAATTCATCTGATTTGTCAGAGCTTTATGACGATATAAGGGAGGTTACCAAGGTGGGAACCGGCTCTGTCGCCAAGTTTGCCGCCAGCTTGGCTATATATTGCTAAATTTGGCGACCAAAATTAGTCGCCAGAAGTGACGCCAACTTGGAGATGTTTCCAGTATTTCCCAAATTTCCATAGACTCCCATTGAAATACAGTAAGGTTTACTTGCTTGCAGGAAATCAACAAATTGAGATATTTCAATGCAAGAAAAACTAATATTAGATCATGAATAGAGCTTAATTGAACTATATACATTATTTTTAAGCACAGACAATAATCTGAGGTTGGCTAGAAAATAAGAATTGCTTCGCGATACCAAATAGAATCGCTAAGCGATTGCGCGGGGGGTTAGTGAGCGTAGCGAGCAGGGAGGCGGTGCCCCCCTAGTAAATATACAACATAAAACGTCGAAATAAAAATCACTTGATGACGTAAACACGTGCAACTCGCTTAAAGTCAAGTGAATGTGACATTTAAGATTAACCATTATTGGCTCTTAATCTTACAGTTTGGTGATAGATTTTTGGTCGACGAGATAACTAAGTAGTACCAAAAATACATATGTAACTAGTATTCGGAAACGAGGTTTTCGCCAAATTTTCGTAAAAAAAAAGTCACACCAAACCCGGTACATATGACATCTGGCCAAATATTAAATAATGCAAAAAACCAGGACATTTAATTTCAACTTCAAAGCAATGTTTTAATTTATCACTCGAAAAATAAAAAAAAAATACTAACTGACGAGTTGAAAAAAGCTATTGGCGTGATTTGCACCCGGCTAGCGTAACAGTACCAAAAATTCATTGCGACCATGGCAACTTATATGTAGTTTCATTTGGGAAAAAAAAATTATTTTTTAATCAAAATGGAAAACTTTCGGCACAGATGTCATACGGCCCCATATTGGCGCGATATTTTTCTGACGCCAATGTCATATACGCAACGGGTACTTAACTGGCGCCAAAGTATCGTTATTTTGCTTGATATGGTAAACCGGATGTTGTTGTTTATGCTGTTGATGTTTTCCCCAAATTGGCGTCGGAAAAAAAAGTCCTTCCGGCCAGTGCCGGGAGGAAGAGGTAGCTTTCATAATTCTTATTTAAAAAAAGCCAACTTATATCATGCAAACACACGAAGCTCAATTTAGTGGAAACCGAATATAGGAGATTCAATACTAATTTTTATCAATATAAGGAATGAGAATTTCGCGAAATTAGTCAGCTTTATCCAAGTTGCTTTTCTTTAAAGTAACTTATATTTGGCTGCCAAATTCGGCAATTTCTTAAAGTACCTGTCATTTTAAGATAACATGGTGGATGAGGCTAAGCAGTGAACTTGGTCGAGACCTTAGTAATGGCTGTGCACATCCTCACTCACATCGGAATCGGTTAATATATAGGAGTGCTGTCGCATGCAAAAAATCGGATTTTTCAAAATGTCACCCACAATAGAAATTGAAACTGCTATATCTGAGCCATTTTTTAAGGTAAAGACAAACAAAAAATGCTCCTGAATCCTTATATCAAGATCAAATACTTAAGAAAGAAACCTTTTTTCAATTTCTAATTTTTTTGCACCTCACTTTAAATATATATATATTTTTTTTAATTTAATGGCCACCATTTTGAAACAAGATGGCTGATGAATCTGGCCAGCGAACTTGGTCGAGGTGTTGATGTACACTATCCACATGCCTTCTTACATCGAAATAGGCGAATACGTGTGTTATCGCGTGACAAATACAAGATCGTTTCAAAATGTTAGCCATGCTAGAAATTCAAAGTGCTATAAATCAACCATTTTTTAAGATATCAACAAAAGAACAAATTTTCAGAAACAAAAACTGCTCCGGAATCTTTGTATCAAGGCCAAACACATAAAAAAATCTTTTTCATTTTCCAATTTTTTAATACCTCATTTTGAATTTTAAATTTAATTTTTTTAAATGGCAACCTTTTTGAAACAAGATGGCGAATGAAGCTGGCCAACGAACTCGGTCGAGACATTGGTATGTACTATGTACAGACCAAATTACATCCAAATAGGTTCATAAATACGCCTGTTATCGCGTGACAAAAATCAGGTCGTTTTAAAATGTCAGCCACAAGAGAAATTCAAAATGCTATTACTCAGCCATTTTTTTCTGATATAGACGAAAGAAAAACTGTTCCGGAATCTTTGTATTAAGGTCAAACACATACAAAAAAAATCTTTTTCATTTTTCAATTTTTTGGTATCTCATTTAAATTTTTTTATTTTTTAATTTTTTTAAATGGCCGCCATTTTGAAACAAGATGGCGGATGAAGCTGGCCAACGCACTCGGTCGAGATATTTGCATGTACTATGTACACACCAAGGTACATCTAAGTCGGTTCATAAATACGCCTGTTATTAAGTGAGAAAAATCAGGACGTTTCAAAATGTCAGCCACGCTAGAAATTCAAAATGCTATAACTCAGCCATTTCTTAAGATATAGATGAAACAAAAACTGCTCCCGAATCTTTTTATCAAGGTCAAACACATAAGAAGAAAATATTTTTTCAATTTTCAATTTTTGGTACCACATTTCAAATTTAAATTTTTCTTAAAAATTTAAATGGCCGCCATTTTTAAACAAGATGGCGGGTGAAGCTGGCCAACGAACCCGGTCGAGACATTGGTATGTACTATGTATAAACGAAGTTACATCCAAATCGGTTCATAAATACGCCTTTTATCGCGTGACAAATTTTAGGACGTTTCAAAATGTCAGCCACGCTAGAAATTCAAAATGCTATAAGTCAGCCATTTTTTAAGATATAGACGAAACAAAAACTGCTCCCGAATCTTTGTATAAAGGTCAAATACATAAGAAAAAAATATTTTTCCATTTTCAAATTTTTGGTACCACATTTCAAATTTTAAAATTAAAAAAAAATTTTAAATGGCCGCCATTTTGAAACAAAATGGCGGATGAAGATGGCCAACGAACTCCGTCGAGAGATTGGTATGTACTATGTACACACCGAATTACATCCAAATCGGTCCATAAATACGCCTTTTATCGCGTGACAAAAATCAGGACGTTTCAAAATGTCAGCCACGCTAAAAATTAAAAATGCTATAACTCAGCCATTTTTTAAGATATAGACGAAACAAAAACTGCTCCGGAATCTTTGTATGAAGGTCAAATACATAGGAAAAAAATATTTTTCCATTTTTAATTTTTTGGTACCACATTTCAAGTTTTAAATTTTTAAAAAAATTTTAAATGGCCGCCATTTTGAAACAAAATGGCGGATGAAGCTGGCCAACGAACTCGGTCGAGACATTGGTATGTACTATGTACACACCGAATTACATCGAAATCGGTTCATAATTATGGGAGTTACAGTGTGACATAGGTCACACATATATATATATATATCAATTTTGAACGGAGGGTGGTCTTGGGGTCTGGGGGTCATGATCGATGAAAATATACCAAAATTTTTTGAAATCGCTTTCCTCCGAACGGCTGCAATAGGTAGCTTTTTTTAAAGAAAGCTACCTAATAGCGCCAATGGGGCCGTATATGATATCTGGGCCAAACTTTCATATGAAAAGTGTAGGGATCAGACCGTATTTATTTATGGCAGTTACATGACTTGGCCTATTATAATATAGATGAAATGACGGCGATAGAATAATATTCGGCGACTTATCACCTGTGCCTGGCTAACATTAAAATACCAAAATGGCACCTGGAATATAAAAAGCGAAGTGGTTTTCCCATAACTGTTGATGATAGTCACATAACTTAGGCTATTGTTATAGAAATTGTTTTAAAATACCGGGAGAATGAATGTTTTAACAGCAACTGATTCGGCCTTAAATTTTTGCAATCAAAGGGAACTGAATGGAAACCCGTTTACAAGGCACAGCTTTTTTCAGTATAATTCAGTCTCATCTAATATTTTTAAAACCGATCAGATTAGCGTGTTTTTAGGTTCTGCGGTGTCAGAACTGGCGGTTGGCGAGCGTAGATTACAGGGAGTAGATCCGCCTATTATATATATATATAATACAAAGTTTAACATCTCAATAAAGTTCGAAATACTGAACCAATTCGAACTTAACTGAAACAATGTATTGATCTCACAAATGTCTTGGAGGAGCTTGTTAATCAATGATGTAGCTCTTATAGTTTGTTTACTGGGTCACAGTAAGAAATCTATGACATTTTGATCTATGAAGAAAATTCGATTACGATACATTTTAATGATGTTAAATTATACAACTTTGACTCCTTGGGGAGGAGGGGTTAGAAAAATATCTTGGACGAGTTTGTTAAACTGTACTTCAGTAATTAATAGGCAAAAAAGTGGCATTTGACCTTTTTGGACTTTTAAGTGAAACAATCAATTCTTAACATTGTAAGAAAAGTTACCTTAACTTTATCGACAGCTTTCATAGACTTGTCATTAGTGTCAAATTAGGTATAATAGATAACAAAAAATTACATTTTCTTATGCGTTTGGGGACTAAATTTAGATTAAATAAAAAAGTTTAAAAACAGCATGCTATTGATCTTTGATCTGAATAAATTTATTTTGTATTTAAGTTATAGATTCAATAACTAGTTTGAGGAATGGTGGAGGGATAGTTTTTAAATGAGTTATTTTACTGCAATTTTTATAGAGGTCAATTTTGCATGTATTTTGTCAGTCCAAAGGGTACTTGACACCTAAACCGGATTCTTTTTTCTAATTAAAGTTAAACTTGGCTATTTTCGCATTTTTACTTTTTTTTTTTTCACATTTCGCCTGTTTGTGTAACACAGCACGAACCAAGGTATCATTTTTTAATTTGATACAGGTTTAAGTTCGGTGTACAAATATTTATAAAATATTAAAAGAAACTTGGTATCTCAATTTACACATAAATAAATATAAAATCTTTGCTTGAATTTTACATGAATTTTTCTTTTTAAATTAAATAAGATTCAATATATTTATTTTACATATTTTTCTATATTTATATAAAATTACATTTCTGTAATATCAATAATTATTTTTTAGATTAGTATAAATTTACATTAAATAATTTTAATACTCATTATTTATAATTTAGTTAGCGTGTTTTGAATACTCTAAATTGTGTATTGTTAGTTAATATTTGTTTTATGATATACTTTAAAATTTTCCTGAATATCTTATATTATATAGAATATCTTATATAATTTTAATACTTATCAACCCAAGTTCCTTTGCCAAACCCTATTGTTCATAATCCACTGTTAGAGCATGATACTCACATATCTAAATTAACTTTGTACTTACGGTTTAATGTCCAAACGTTTAAATTATATATTTATATTTATTATAATTTTTTTGTATTAATATAGCAATATTGTTGACTTTTATCAGGTTGTAACGAAAATTTTCCGCCACAGCTAATACGGTCTGTGCAAACAATTCCCGTTGAAGTATTTGCTCATATTTTGTCAAAGATTTTTGGCATTCTAATGAAAGAGACTTACTTTATAACACTGTGTTGTGAAATTTGTAAAAAAAAAAAATATCGTTATCTTTAAGTATAAGGTGTCTAAAATGGAACTATCATGCTACCAGATTAGAACCATCATTTACTTCCAGTTCTGTTGCAAAATGTCACACGTTTTAACCCTTTGAGCTCTGGGGGTGAATTTCTTCAAAATGATAAAATGTCACATTTGCACCAGTATTTCGTAAACAAAAGATTCGGCTTATAATATTCACGAAAAATGCATTAATCTATTTTCAAATAAATTTCGTTGAATATTCCGGTGCCAATGTGACATTTGGAGAATAAAATTAAATGTGAAGAAATTCACCCATCAGGGCTCAAAGGGTCAAGCATCAGATATCCCGATTAAAATATTTTTACAAAACGTCTGTCTTTGATTTTGTTTATGAGTCTGTCTGCCTGTCTATCTATTTGTCTGTATGTGACACAAATTTTGTGGGGGCTCTATCTCAAGAAATAATGAACGGAATTTACTGAAATTTTAGATTCAGTTAGACCCTGATATAAATTATTGATGTTTAGTTTTTCGTGTGAATTCTCCAACAGGTGGCGCTACTATGATGCATTTTTCACGATTTCCGCAATAGCTTTATCTCAAAAGCTAATGCATGGATTTTTATCAAATCAAATTCAATTTGAAGTTGACATAAGTTGTTGTTGAATAAATTTTGGTGTGAGTCACCTAACCGGTGGCGCTGCTATGCTGCATTTTTCAGGATGTATTAACATGTATGAGATAGAAGAAAGTTTTAGGATTGCCACATCACAAGCTTAATGATGTTATAATACTTCAAACATACTGAAATTAAAAAGGATCACTGATGTGCACTACAACATGTTTTCTATGGATTATGGCAGTGCTCCCTAACATATTTCTTTCACGTACCCCTTTATTAGGCTTTTCATTTCGGAGTAACCAAATTTCACATAAACACGCCCTCCTTCCCCCTCCAATCATTTTGATTACGTAAACATGCTTTTTTTTTCATTAGTAATCTTCTTTTCACGGCCATATAATAAATCGATACAAATTACATTGACCTTTCTAACATTTTATTTTTTTATTTCTCATTTTAAAGTTGATATTGCTTTTTATAATATTAGCCAAACAGTAAGAAAAATCAATGTAGCATTAAAGGAAATATTAACTATCTTGTGATGATTATTGAAAACAACTTTGCATCATGATGTACAAATAATCAAATTAGAAACAGAAAAGAATATTGCATAATGATTAATTAAAGTTTTCTTGAAGATGGTGAGAAATATATAAGCACTCATGCAACATGCTTAATAATGGGCGGAGCTAATGACATTGCATTATCAATGAATTATCAGTTTAACCGCTGCCATCTAAAAATCCAAGGCCAGACGACACGAGTTGTGACGTCATCACTAACAGACCGACTTCTCACTAGTGTTGGATTTTCCACAGGAAAATTTTGAATAACAATTGTCTTTTCTTTTGTTTGTGGAATATCTATCATCTTAAAAAGCAATAATAACTGTTTAAACTTACTGGTGAGAATTTGGAATCCCCTAATAAAAAATCAGCCAGATGTGGCAACACTCTGGCATTCCGCATCTGGCTGAATTTTTATTTAGAAATCCAGATTTCTCACCAGTATTTTCAATAGTTATTATTGTTTTATCAGGCGATATATATTCCACAAATAAAGTAAAAGAAAAAATTATATTCAAAATTTTCCGGTGTGAATTCCAACACTACTGAGAAGTCGGTCGATTAGTGATGACGTCACCACTCGTGTCCTCTGGCTTTGAGTATTTGGATGGCAGCGGTGTAACACATTGGATTTACACATGAGACTAACTTTGTAATCTAAAACTATAAATTTTCTTCTTTTTTTTATTTAAAATTTTCGCCATTACCAAAATTATTTTCACGTACTCCCAGCAGGCCCGCCACGGACCCCCAGGGGTGCGCGTACCCCACGTTGGGAGCCGCTGGATTATGGAATGCGCAGCATTTACTTTCATTTGCAGTCACACACAAATGAATTCGTTTTCAGGACGGATTATGGTCGATTTCATTGCATGAAAAAATGAAATTTCCGAATAATTTCCTGTTCCCGTTTGAAAGGTTTAGCCCCCGATATGCTATTTCTTTTGGGAAAGAATTAAAGTGTCTTCCCTAGAAAATAACGTTACGTTCCATAAGCCAGCAGTAAAACGAAGCAGATGTATCTTTATGTGGTTAACCCTCTCGCTGCGTAATTGTTTTATCAAAATAGCTTTGTGACGAATGACTTTTAAAAATTTTTATTCTTTTGTCACCGGTTTTTCAAAGCAAAATTTTTGTATAATTTAAATGGGAAAATGCTTCGATTAAATATGGCAAAATTTACAATAAAAAAAAAATTGTGGGAATACTCAAGGAGGGTTAATTAGGCGAAAAAATGCATCCCCGAGAAAATCTCGGGTTGCGCAACAAGAGGATTAAATACTGATAAGCTCTATTGGAAATTTTTTAACTTCTAAACATCGGACATTTTCAATTTTTACATCTTCGTATAGGAAAAAAATGTACAGTCGTGGGAAAAAAAAAGTAAACACCCCCTACTAACTCTTCAACAAATTATCGTAGACGGAAGTTACTGGTACCGAACGATTTGAAATAAAGTCTACTTTTAAATGACGTATTTAAAATTTGCTTAGGGGGTCATCTACATATTAAAACGAACCCTAACCTCATTTTTTTCAATAGCAATGCCCAATTTTAACGAGATATTTCAAATCTTCGGTTCAAAATATGCCTAGACACCAAATTTCAAGTGATTTGAATGATAAGTTTTTGAATTATAAACATTCAAAATTTAGTGCTTCTAATGTTAAATTACATTTTCATATTTTTATTTATATCTTCTGAAATTATGCTCCTAATGTGCTAATTTTTTGTTTAGAAATAAAACTAATGTGCCCAAACATAAATACGCTGAATTCGCAATTTTTATAATTTTATGATATGAATTATGAATTATGAAATTAATATTCGAAAAAGTTATGAATTGCAACCTACAATTTTTTTGATGGATTTAAATTTATTAAGTCCTGCTTTATGAAAATCCCAAATTTCACATTTTTCTTCCGTGTAGTTTTCAAATTATGCTTAAAACACGGCAAAATGATGGTTTAAGGAGCCGTCTATGATTGAAGTGAGTAGATATTTTGAAATTTCTTCTGCTGCCTTGTTATCTAACAGACTTCATTGACTGCTTAAGGTGCCTTGATTAAGAAGGCGGCTCTCTCGGTTAGCAATCGAGAAAGCCAACTTCAATTTGGGTACAGCCCTTAAAATACGCTCGTTTTAAAATAAATAATTTCTCGGAAACTTATGGTACGAATTGCATAAAAATTTGTTTTTAGGCTGTTTGAAGGGTGTAGAGTTCATTTATGCTGTCAGAATTGGGTATTGCCATTGAAAAAAATGAAGTTATGTTTCGTTTTAATATGTAGATGGCCTCCTAAGCAAATTTTATATACATCATTTAAAAGTAGACTTTATTTAAAATCGTTCGGTACCAGTAACTTTCTTCTACGATAATTTGTTGCGGAGTTAGTAGGGGGTGTTTACTTTTTTTTTTCCACGACTGTACTTTTAACTAATTAAAGTCGGTTGGCAAGAAAACTTTCCATGTCAGGCGAAGAAAACTTTTAAATTTGAATACCAGTATTTTAGTTTGAAAATTTTCGCATTATCTTATCTCAAATTTTGAGCGATTAAATAATTCAAAATTACAAAGTGGAAAAAACTGGTGTTGAAGAATTAAAAGATGCGTAAAAGAAACTCGTCCTTAATGGGTTAAATGCAGTTTGCATGAAAACTGCATCTCAATATATTTATCAGATATTATTATTTTTTTTAATTTTCATTCCTGTAATGGTGGCAACTGAAGTACTCTATTTCTGTGGAAAGTAACAGAGAAATAGTAGATTACTATATATTTTTGTTGACATTTTCTCGTAAGAACTGAAAAAAAATCGTATTTAAAATGCGTGCTATTTAGAAAAAATTATAAATGAATGATTTCTGATAAAATATGGAGCTATTATAAACTACATTTACTTTTAAGTATGTATATTAATGTCACAAACACACGAAGACATATGAATCATTGGATAGAAGACTTTATTTCTCGAATTTAGGACATTGCTTTTTGCTGGATCTGTGTATTATTCCGCGATAGTGACGTCTTATACATACTTTGTATAGATGTTGTTTAACATTGGATATGTGGAATTCTTCAGCAGATGCAGATGACGTCCTTTTATATAAAATAAAAGACTGTAATTTTAAGGCTTAAAACTGAAAAAGTTTTGTAGAAGTGCGTCTTTTTCGCTCCTGCAGCTTTGAAATTCTTCTCAGGTGGAAATGTTTCACAATTGAAAATAACGCAATTGAAATCACATACTTTTAGAAAAATTTAGAGTGTCTTTTTAGAAGAGCAGTAACCTTTAGGTTAAAATAATATTTGTTTGAGAGTTACACTAACCAATATAATGTACATTTTTTATTGTAACTACATTTGTAGGTTTGTTATAAATTAATGTAACAGTCCCTTCTTAAACATTTCCTTTCGTCGAAATTCGACGTATTCCACCTCGTAATAATAATACAGTAAATTCTGTCTAAGGCGGACTCTGTGCAAGCCGGAAATCTGTCTACCGCGGAAAATTTTTCAAGTCCCGGCGAACCCATAGAAAATAACATTAATTCTTGCTGCATAAGGCGGAATCTGTCTAACGCGGAAACGGAAAGGATTTTAAGGTTCCACCGAAACCAAAATTTTGCATAAGGCGGAAAAAAGGATAATTTAAAAATGAGACGCATTTTGTTTATTAAACTTTAAAACGGATAAGTCAAATACTCAATGTCGAGCATGTTAGTTAAATTTCCTAACACTTTGGAAAAGTTAATTCAAAAGGACAGGAACTGTTTAAATTTTAAGGAATTAATGCTTATGCCATTTTTTTATATGCAAAATTATATATAAATCTTAATATTTCTAGTAGAATGAGCATTTATCAAAATATATATTTTCGAAAGTGCAATATATTATACTTTAAGGATGTACTCAAAGTTATAGCGTTCTGTCTCATTCTCGAAGTTTATTGGGGGGGGGGGGGGTTGTTAGTTTTTTTTGTGTGTGTGTAAACTTCCAATTCGCATGTATTACAGCAGTACTAAGAAATTGAATAGCGTTTCTAATTTATCTATAAAGACAAAAGATCTTTCCGAATTTCAGTTTTCAACCAATTTTCGAGTCAGAAAAATCAATAAAAAATCATCGAATTCGAGGATTTTTTTTTTTTTTGGGGGGGGGGGGGAGATTTTCTGCATAAGCCGGAATATTGTCTACCACGGAAAATTTTCTGAGTCCCGATCGATTCCGCCTTAGACAGATATTACTGTACAGTGAAATACGTTTAACACGAAAACGCTTAACATGAAAAATCGGTTAACAGGAAATGATATAGCGGTCCGGATAGTATACTATGCAATTTAATACTTTTTTTTTTTTTTTAACACGAAACAAAAATCGTTTAACGGGAAAAATATTCTCTTTCGATCTTCAGTGGCATGTTTGCTACAAATCACTGTAGGGAGAACCTATGGCACGCGTGCCAAACTTGGCACGTAAGAAAACTTCTCTGGCACGCGTGCCGAACTTGGCACGTAAGAAAACTTATCTGGCACGCGTAAAAAATTATAGATTATATTCAGCTTATGGCGAACAATCCATTTTATGTTTTTACAAAAAGTATAGTTTTGTGTAAGAGGTATACAATTTACATTAAAATACTGCGTTACTTTTGAATGAATTAAGGTATTATAGATTTAAGCATACCCTGTAGTATCATTTTCTCGCCAAACCATTTAACATTCTAGTGTTTTCTAAATTGTTTTGCTTCTCAATCAAATTTCAAAGGTTTATTTTTGAAAATTGAATTTTAAGAGATAGTTTGCATTGTAATATACCTAACTGACACGCTTCTACTTCAGATTAGGTTTTATTTTATTTAGGTTTATGGTGTTAAGTTATTTTAGGTTTTATTACAATTAGGTTTTAATTTTGAAAAATGAAAATGGAATTTTAACTGTTAGTGTAAATAATTATGCATCTATTGGATCTGCTTCAGTGGCGTGGCGTCCGGTCATCGCTGGATGCGGCGATGACCAAGCAATATTTTAAAACTGTTAATAAACTTTTAAAACTCTACGATCCAGTTTTAGCAGAACATTTGGAGTTCATGTATAAGTGAAGGTAAGATTTAAAGTTTCTTTTTTGAACATTCAACCATTGAATTTTAGAGTTAATAATTTTTCACCACAAACTTAAATAATTGCGATGACCACCGAAAATTTTCACGCCACGCCACTGATCTGCTTCTACCTGGAAAACTGAAAAAGATCGAAATCGCAAGTATAGAATAAACGAAAAACTCATTTATAGATTATTAATACGGAATTCGATGCGACATGGCTATATTATTGAGTAAATACAGTATAAAAAAATAAGTTAAGAATCGAATTTAGTACGTATAAAAATATTAAAGTAAAATTTCTATAAAAATTAATTGTTGGATTTTATCTAAGTTTAAATGTTTCTGGCACGTTAGAATGCTGATACATAATAATTTTGAATTTTTTGTCACGCATACTCAAAAAGGTTCGCCATCCTTGCTGTAGAATAATATTAAATGAATTAAGATGACGAGATTGAATGAGAACATTAAATGAATATGTTGCGGTCGATGATGATGTGACTACAGCAGCGATTATGACGGACAAAGAGATTTTGGAGATCGTTTATAATCCAAATGATTCCACTGATGTAGATTCCGACGACGAATGTGAGAACGGAATCAACGATGCAGTTCTTGTCCCCTCTACTTCAAAAATGCAGAAAATGATTAAAAGAATGTGCAGTTATTTTAGATGCGCATTCGAATGGAGAGATGAATAAAACAAAGGATGTTCCCAACCAATTTGTGAACAATATGGTGTTGAAGAAGACACTTAAAACAAAGATGTCCGATTTTTTCCCCAAAAAACATCAACGATGCAGTTCTTGTCCCCTCTACTTCAAAAATGCAGAAAATGATTAAAAGAATGTGCAGTTATTTTAGATGCGCATTCGAATGGAGAGATGAATAAAACAAAGGATGTTCCCAACCAATTTGTGAACAATATGGTGTTGAAGAAGACACTTAAAACAAAGATGTCCGATTTTTTCCCCAAAAAACATCAACGATGCAGTTCTTGTCCCCTCTACTTCAAAAATGCAGAAAATGATTAAAAGAATGTGCAGTTATTTTAGATGCGCATTCGAATGGAGAGATGAATAAAACAAAGGATGTTCCCAACCAATTTGTGAACAATATGGTGTTGAAGAAGACACTTAAAACAAAGATGTCCGATTTTTTCCCCAAAAAACATCAACGATGCAGTTCTTGTCCCCTCTACTTCAAAAATGCAGAAAATGATTAAAAGAATGTGCAGTTATTTTAGATGCGCATTCGAATGGAGAGATGAATAAAACAAAGGATGTTCCCAAACAATTTGTGAACAATATGGTGTTGAAGAAGACACTTAAAACAAAGATGTCCGATTTTTTCCCCAAAAAACATCAACGATGCAGTTCTTGTCCCCTCTACTTCAAAAATGCAGAAAATGATTAAAAGAATGTGCAGTTATTTTAGATGCGCATTCGAATGGAGAGATGAATAAAACAAAGGATGTTCCCAAACAATTTGTGAACAATATGGTGTTGAAGAAGACACTTAAAACAAAGATGTCCGATTTTTTCCCCAAAAAACATCAACGATGCAGTTCTTGTCCCCTCTACTTCAAAAATGCAGAAAATGATTAAAAGAATGTGCAGTTATTTTAGATGCGCATTCGAATGGAGAGATGAATAAAACAAAGGATGTTCCCAAACAATTTGTGAACAATATGGTGTTGAAGAAGACACTTAAAACAAAGATGTCCGATTTTTTCCCAAAAAAACAACAACAATTTTTTTACTTGCTTTTTATCCTAATGGATGCAACCTACTAGCAATTAAACAGAAAATCGAAATAAAATTTGACGGTACCAAAATATTGGCGAGTTTTGTTCTTTTTTTACGAATCTTTTAACACGAAATTCTTTTAAGACGAAAAAAAATTTCGGTCCTCTCAGTTTCGCGTTAAACTTATTTCACTGTATTAATTTTTCTTTTCCTCATCTGGGGCGACACTAAATTCTGAAAAAGCAGAATTCCTGCTTCCTGCATCTTTCATAATCTATGCTTGATGCATGATTTTTCGTTCTCGTTTCTTATAATCTTTTTTTAATATCAAAATGATGTTTTTGAACAACGATATTGCTGCATTAATAAAACTGTTTGAATAAAGAAATATATAAAATTTTTCATTTAAACCCTCTAAATACAGAACTACTTAGGGTGTGCGTGTCCACCCGCAACAATGAATTGAGCTATTAATACGACTGTGGCGATATTCGAAATAAAATTTTTATTGTTTAAATTTTAAAGATAAAAGTAACAATCAGAATTTATAATCAGAATCTCTAATAAAAATATGATATACAAAGAGAAAAACTATCGCAGCACAGAATATTGTCACCGAATTTTCGATTAAACTTTGGGAGGGAACCAGTTTTCGCGCTCGTCAATTTATTTTGAAGAGTTCCATAAACTAAAAATAATTTCTCATTTAAGATAATTCTTTATTCAGAAAATTCGGAGCGAAAAAATTCTACATCTATTTAAAAGAATTATAGGCGTTTAAAATACGCTGACATGATGAAAAGTTTTCAGCTCTTCCTTTTTCGGCAAATTTAAAACAATCTTTAAAAGTGACAATGGATAAAGAACAAAGAAATAAAAATTAAAAACAAGTTTTTGTATTCTAACTTTTTTAGCACATTTATAAGTTTTTCACCTTCTTTATCCTATTTATATTTTTATAATAGCTGATTTGTTGATATTCAAGGTACAGACATTATTTTAAAGAGGCCATAGAATACGAAAACACAGCAGCAGATGAAGCAATAATGATATACACCATACTATCTGTAAAAATGTCATAATTAAAAAATAATTTTATTTTTAAGATTTTACATGAATATATAATACATATTATATATTATACTGCTCAACCTCCAACTATTCTTCCGTAATATATGATTTAATTTGAGGCAGGTTATTGAATCAAATTAACCCTACGTTTTACGGCGAACACCTGGAAGATGGCAGGTATGATACGCATATAAACACTTATGTTAATGTTCTCGTTTGGTGTTGCAAAATGTGTTCTTTATGAGTCATTAGGTATTGCTCTTCTATTTGAAAGAAAAGATATACATATTCCGTTGAAAAAATAATGGCATACACAGAAAAAAGATAATACAAGGTGGCCATAATTAAACTGACAATACTCACAGTGTTCTGTAGCGCGATCTAATTGAGAGAATGACGCCAAATTTTGTAAGAAAATTAAAAAAGACGAAGGACGAAGGATTCCACGACAATAGAATTAGTTCCAAAAGTCACCTCTAGGGGAATATGTGGCTCTGTCTAACAGAAAAGAGAGTTTTTAAAAATGCAGAACAATGCTAAAATCGTTAAATATGCTAAATAAATGATAATTTTATTTCAGTTTCTATTCCGCATTTTTAAAAATTCTCTTTTCTGTTACACAGCGCTAAATATTCCTCTAGCATTAGATTTTGGAACTATTTTTATTTTGCGGAATCTTTCGTCCCCCGTATTGTTTAAACATATTACAAAATTTGGAGTCATTCTCTCAATTAGATCGAGTTACAGAACACTCTAAGTACTGTCAATTTAATTATGGCCACCAAGTAGATGGGTTTGAAACTAATGCTGTCGCAGAATTTGTATAAAAATAAGAAACAAATTCCACAAATTAAAAACTATTTGACAAACAGTAGTAACATGAAGACAATAATTGTATGTGCGTCTAGCGAGTGTCTGTAAGTCCTGCGGATTCTTCTAGCTGAGATATAAGCAACCACATAGCATGATAATGGTTCATTTCAGCATCTTCTGCCATACACATGCACATTAAATGCATGCACAGCCAATTTACTCTCTGACGGCTGAAACTCTTGTCCTAACACGTCCCAGAATCGGATTTCGACCCGACGATCGTGCAGGATTAGGAAATATTTGAAAGTAAGTAGGTATTACACAGGCACCTGGGTAATGTTCTTTGAAACATTGTCCTTTGTAAGCCCCGGTTGGTTAGATACTCTACGTAATACAACGGGTTCTAGCATTCTATTCACACACCTAGATGTAATTTATGTACTATCGAATAAAGTCACAAGAAAGTACAAAAGGAAATTTATTTTCACACTCTCAAGCCAAGTGTAATTGCAATATGACAAACTTTAACCCGGGAGAACTCGCTGCATGAGAATTTCTCTCACCCTCGTACTTTTTTCAGACTCTTATTTAAACAATTTTTCATTTTAATAAAAATTAAAAAATGTTATTTAAATTATTTTACCTTTTTTGTGAATAAAAGTACTAAGACAAGCAAAAAAAAAAAAAAAAATGATATTAAGCGAATGTAAAGTAAAAGAAAAGCAATTGGGCAACGTGAGAGAAATTCTCACTAGCGAGTTCTCGCGGGTTAACACTAATATCATTGAAACTTCCCTATTACTTATCCGTGTACAGATTCTACATTTACGACAGTACAGCTGTAACAATCCTCTATGCTGAGTGCTTAATGGTAAATGCCGTAATAGACAATGTAAACGCAATGCAGCTTATTCAAGTAATATTCAGTTAGTATTAGATACCACTTGTTGCAATTACTTAAGTAAACCAGGATGATATCCTCTGAAATAATGTGGCGTATTTTGCGTCCTCTGATCCTCCATTTGTGCCTTCTCTTCGGACAACACAATAGTCATGTACCATTGTTGTTTGTGGTCTATAATGCTGTGTCTACCTTATGCCATAACCTTTCCCCAGGTCTAACATGTTTGTGAGGCACAGGTTTTCCAACCACTCAGCGTGTTTCATTGATGTTTACGCGCCGCTGATTATTTTGATCTTATGATTTAACGCCGTGAAAACCAAAACTTAGGATTATAACGCCATATTGTAAACGGACCTACACAGTCATTTCAACATCTATAGATATCTCCTTGAGTTATTTTTCTTTGGATACCTTTCCTGCTATCAACAACGTCTTAACGTCTCTTAAATTCGAAAAAGCAGTGTTGTCGAGCAATATGCTTACATGCTCATTCAGCTTTCCCAAATTCCTCAACTCAATCTCATTCTCAGTTGTGCAAATGATCATACTGGCGCTTGACGTTCAGACGTCTAAGACAGTTTTTAATCTTGTCGCACGAAACTAAACTGCTAAATTAGTTGCTTGTTTGCATGAATTGTAAACGATTTATTCATTCAAATATTCGTCCTTCCAATAAGCAAAGTACACTCCCTCTCAGTTGAGCATTTTGCAATTTAAGAAATCTGCAAATCTCGCTTAAAGGTTTTTTGTATATATAAAATTTTACAGTTCTAGTGTTATTTTTAGTGTATAGCTTTTTTCCCTAGAATTTCACTTGTTCATCTACTTAGAGTGTACATTATTAAAAATGTATTTATAACATATGTTTTAAATATTTTATACTTAAAAACTGTGTTTCTTTTAACCAATATTTTTAATTTTTTAATTCAATAATTTTTAAAGCGCATGTACTATAATACAGCAAATTTGAGCTAAAATTTAAACAGACTGTCTTATTTTAACAACAATAGTACAGTAGAACCCCGCTAATCCGAACTAATTGGGATCGGTGCCAGTTCGGATTACAAAAAAATTCTGATTAACCAAAATTCTTAAAAAAATAGAAAAGATAAAGATGCGTGCTATAAAAAATGTAAGTTATAAGTACTCAGTAGTATAATAAACATCCTGTAATCCGGCATCTTAAGATCCCGCATGCTGGATACTCCGGCGCGACTTCTAAAATATAGTATTCCTGTTCAGTCACTCCCGGTGTTTATAATAATCCATTGGAACTTCCTGTTTAATCACTCCCGATTTTTATATCAGGAATTACGTAACAACCTATTACAAACGGTTCAAAACCACAAATCTATAAATAGCTCAATCACCACGTCGACAAGGGGTGAAGAAAAAAACATTTTTGTAGATAATTTGCGAAATTAAACTGTTGAAAGGAAAAATAAATTTTTATCATCTGAATGAAATACTTTTTGCACTTTAGAAAAGAATTTTATAGTGACTGGCAAACAAACAGATATTCGAGGTTTTTTTATGATGGCTTCTACAAGTAGGCCTACAGTACACGTTGTCATTTTATATTCGTGTGCGTATGTTCTACTTTTACATTATTAGGTATTTTGTTATTCTGTTTTTTTTTTAAAAATCTGTTTCAAGTATAATTTTCGAAAATAAAATCTGTTCGGATTAGCGGGATTATACTATATTTATTTTAGGGCCGGTGAAGTAAAAGCTGTAAAAATTGCTAAAAATATCTGAATTATGCGAACGAATGTTTTTAATATTACTTGATTTTAAAAGTCATAATTTTTTCATGGAATTATTCGTCAAATACAACACGGGTATTAAAAGGCCTTTTGATGCAAGTGTCTGAAAAAGAAAAAGCACAAGAGGACAACTTTTCCTTGTGACACAATAATGTAACTTATATACGTATGTGATAATACCTAACAGGATGCTTTTAAATAAAATAGATTTCAAATTGTAAGTCTACACCCATTCATTAAATTTCCCAAGCATTTCTAAATTTATATAATATTTGCAACATCTTCACAGTTTTAAATCTATACACAAACAAAAAGTTCTATTTTATTTTTTTATTTATTTGTTGTATTTTTAAAATTTATATTTACACAGACAAAAACATCTGCAGTTTAACATTGAAAACACCTTCGGATTCATTTGCATCATGAACACAACATTTCCTTCTGGAAGTGGGAGTAAAATTTAACAAATTACATATCAAACTGCTTTTGATAAGGACATAGGTTTTTTATCTAATTATGAAATCCAGGCTTTATATTAATGGAGAATTGATAACCTTCTGTCAAAATAATTGATTAGTTTTGGGTATTTCTAATTAATTTTAAAAATAGAAATATATATATATTTGTTTTGACACATATTCCGTTAAACGCATGCAAATTCTGGATTTATGTCAGAGTACTGAGTGGTATTTTTGAAGCAATTAATTAGCGCAAAAATAGTTCTCCCTTACATATCTTATGTAAATGAAATTTTATTTATTTCAGATAAAACTTTTTCACCTCAATTAATGTTGCACACGAAAACTGAATGTTAATCACAGAATCCGAATGTTATTCATAAATATATAGTTTTTAAATGCAACCGTTTTACTGATATGAAATATAAATTTTATGATAAATATTTAATATTCATTTCAAGATTATTATGAAAATTCCTAGTCACTCTGGCTGTGGCAGCAATTACAGGTGATATTAAAAACATATACAGGGTGTTTCATAAAAGATTGGCAAAACTTTAAGAGGTGATAGTACACATCCAAACAAACAACTTTCATCGAGGAATGCATGGTCGGAAATAAAACGCAAAGGTGCTGGCGCATTTGGAAACTTGGTCCAGTGTTGTAAGTTGGATACTTTTTTAAAATTCAGATTTATTCATTACAACCAAATTTTTGAAATAGCGAAATTCGACTTATTTAAGGGCAGATATGAGGTTAAAACAAGATGGCTTATCAATTTTTAAAAACTGGTGGCAATAAAAAAATTTGAATTTAAAAATTAGCTCACTCGCAACACTCACTTGGCCCATGCAAACGTTAAAGCTCTATTCCTATTGGGGGTTATCGGAAGAAGAATGACAATAATATCATGCAAATATGATATGGGGAAGAAGAAGAACGCATATGCAAAATTTCGCCTCGATTAATACATAAAAGTTGCTGATCCGTGTGTGTAACTGTCAATCGCAGTAGGAACGTAACGGAAGATGTACCCTTCACTAATAAGGAAAAGACTAATATGCATTTTATGTACGGAACTGCAAATGGAAATGGCTCAGAGACTCAACGATTGAACGGAAAGGAGTTTCCTACCTTGCTTTTGTTACTTATTCGTTCTTTGCTTGTTTTTTCCTCGCTCAACAACATATCCAGTGTTGCCAGTAGGCTACTATTTTTAAATTCAGATTTCTTGTTTGGCACCATATTTTTGCAATGTAAAATTCGCTTTATTTAATGACAATAATTAAGGCTAAAACAAGGGATATTTTACTATATCAAAAAAAAAAAATTGTGCCAATCAATAAATCTGAATAAAAAGAATAGTTCCTTTGGCTCTCTCTAGCACCTTTGCGTTTTAATTCCAACCATACATTCTTTGATGAAAATTGTTTGTTTTAATGTGTACTATCATCTCTAAAAGTTTTGCCCACCTTTTATGAAACACCCTGTATAATATTAAAAATGGAATAACTTTGGTCATTTTATGAGTATCCTAGGTGAGATTGGAATTCACACTTAAAAGATTTTTTACATTAAAATATGTTTATGTTTAATTTTAAATATTTAGATTTGTTTAATATTTCTTATAGGAGAAATATTTTTAAATTTCCGAAATATAAATAGATAAATAGATAATTTCTCTGAAAAATCTAAGTGTTTTTATCATTAGACTATTAAATATTGTGAAACATTTTTGTAAATTTTACTTTCAGCGAGCAGGTTACAGAGTTGCCAAGTCTCCGGCTTTTTGAACACCACTATTATTTTAGAGAAAATCTAGTTCTCTTAAATCGTCAAAATGTCCGAATTCAATAAAACAAAATTTTCTGTATTAAAATAGTGGTATCCAAAAAGCCGGAGACTTGGCAGCTCTGAGGTTACCTTTGTAATTACAAACTATTGTTTCCGCAGAATGTGTAATGACCACTTTCTCGGCTGTATCCGAGCTGACCTGAGATGGGACAGTGAAATATGCTATCATGTTTAAAAAGTACTTAATTAAAAATGTAATTCATTTTAAAAAATACCAATTTTTTACCTCCACCCCAAGATAAATTGAGCTGGGAAAAGATTTAAAAAAAAAAAAAAAAACTGTGAAAATTTCTACTATACGGAAACGGTAAATGCGGGTACTATTATTCCTCTTCTCCTTATTGTTATAAAGTGTTAAATAATATTTTACTTATATTTATAAGATATATTTAGACGATTATATTTAGGCGATATATTATATTTAGACGATTAAACTTAAATTTTGGGTTTTAGAAAACGGAAAATTTCAAGGATGATCTCTAATAATAAATGACTGTTGATCATATTTCGGAAGTATACACTGTTAAAAATTTGCAACAAACTGTCCACTCATTCGACCGTTTTTATAGAAATGGTTCCATAACCGTAATGTCACTTTTTTCTGAGCATATTATTGCCCATATTACGGTCAAAATAATAAAGTTAAATTGCAGTTAAATCAGGGATGAGATTTCTGGTTTTTGCATACCAGTATAATCTTCGAGAAAATGTTATTCTGTTAAATCGCAAAAATGTTCCAATTAAAGAAAATAACATCTTTTAAAAGATTATACTGGTATGCAAATAGTCGGAGACCTCATCCCTATGTTATGTACATGAATGCGATTTTTCCGCTTTTTTGCATAACAGTATAATCTGAGATGAAATGTTATTTTATTTAACTCATTAACCCTCCGAGCATCTTGAGGGCTTTCCTGCATTTTCATAAAAATGCTTATAAAAATAAGTTTAATTAAAATTTTCTTTTCCTGTTTGTTTCTAAAATACAATTCAAGCCCCTTTATTTGGCAGACGCCTTGAAATACAATTCTGTTGAAAATACTTTTGTCTACAACTGATTAACCCTCTCATTCATACGGGCCTCATATGAGGACAAAAAAGTATTGTCCTATAAAGCAAAAAACTTTTCAGCATTCATTTATGGAGGTCTGATTTGTGGACAGATAATAGCTAGCATGCAGCACAATTATAAAATTATTTTATAACGGGTTCTCATTTATCACAAAAAAGATTTTTTGTGAATAATGAAAAATAATTTATGCATGAGAGGGTTAAATTTGTTTTGGGGAAACTGTAAAATACGCCCAACTCGCTCAGAGGGTTTAAAGCCGGTTGGCAAGAAAACTTGCCATGTAAGGAGAACAAAACTTTTAAATTTGAATACCACTATTTTAGTTTGGAAATTTTCACATTATCTAATCTCAAATTTTGAGCGATTAAATAATTAAAAATTGCAATGGAGGAAAAACTGGTTTCGAAGAATTAAAAGAAGTGTAAAAGAGGCTCATCGTTAATGGGTTAATCGGAAAATATTGAGATTTAACAGAACAATATTTTCTCAAATATTATACTGGTATGCAAAAAAGCAGAAAAATCTCATCCCTGTATAATACCGTTTTTTTTTTTTTTTTTTTTTATAAAAAACGGTCGAATGACTGTAAAGTTTGCTACAAATTTTTAATAGTTTACAGCTGCTTAATGGCAGGGCGTTAATTTGACATCAGTTAGAATGCTAATCAAATACTTGCAATTGTTCAACTGATCAAAATTTGAAATTTTTTCAATGAAACGCTAATATGCAGAATAGCACGTTTTAAATGATGTGTACTGTATACATTTGCATTAAAATGTCTAACTGCTTCTAAACTAAACTATAAATTGCTAAAAGTGATAAGCACTTTTAGGAATTTTTAACTTTGTTTGAATAATTATAAGTGATTTTAATACATAATTTCATAACTTTTTCTATCCAACATGGAGGTTTTGCTGAATTAGCGCAATTAATTGATAGTAAGCTCCCGTGACCATAGAAACCTCACTATTTGAAAACGCGGTAACCGAAACATGCATTCAACGAGAAAAAAACAATACATGGACAGCCAACTTTCCAAAAACTTAATATACGTAAATAAATAGTATACTCCCTCCATCCCAAATTATTTGCGACATTTATGTCGAAAATGTTGTCCCAAATTAGTTGCTACATTTCAAGTGGGTGGAGTCATAAATAACTTGCGATGCAATTTAGTAGATCGACACCATTTTGTAGGGTCTCTACCACCAATATACCATAAAGATCATTTTCTTCCTAAGGAATTAATTATTTGTTCGCTAAAAGGTAGTTTTATGCGATTACTGGTGGAAGAATCCTTACAAAATGGGGCGTGGCTTAAGAGCGTGTGAAATTTTTTAAACTAATTTGGTACTTATTTAAGGAAAGGCGTAGGGAATGCTTGGTAAGTAAATGTTGTTGATTGATAGCATAGCACCTGGAAATGTCTGAAAAATGGTCAATCAAAATCATAAAATCATTAGTATGAATAATCAGTGCAAAAGTAATCAAATGTAGCAACTAATTTAGGACAGAGGAAGTAATGGAGTACTAAGGTGTTGATTAAAAAGCAGTAAACCAACGTTTAAAATTCACAAATAATGCGTGAAAAGCAGCAAACAGCTGTTTCGAATCTACAGCGAGATTCTTCTTCAGTGCAAGATGGGGGAAAAAAAGAACAGCACGCTAGTAAGAGCAAGGCTGAGCAAAATGATAGACAGAGACGCACTGCCTTATATACCCTATGCGGGTAGCGAAAGCACCAGAAACAACCAATGAAAGAGAAGCAGTGGAAACGACTGGGTGGACAAGTAGCGATATCAACCGGGGAAGGAGAGAAAAAGAAACCAAAAAGAGGAAATTAAATTAATGCTTTCCAAATACTTGGAAAATCGGGAGTACCAGATGAGACATTGACTAAAGAGTGAGAATCTTTAATGATGTGGTAAGCTTCCCAAAAATCAAGATCAAGGTTAGAAGAACATTTTTGGATAAGGCGGGGATCCCATCTCCCGGTCCCAGGCCCTTACAGGCCCATACACACACGCAGGGAACCACCCGCAAGACCAGCCCCGCGGCGCGTCCCGAGGGTCGCCACCAGACTAGCCCCGACAGAGCGAAACCCCACGCGCGTTCCGGCGAAAGCCGACGCGCTGCCCAGCGCACACAACGACGGCTGCTCCCAAATCAGAGACGAACGGCCGCTACGAGAGTCCTCACCAAGCAGCTAGAAAAACCAAGTGGTCCCTAAACTTGGTTCCCGAGCCGGTAGACCCCGCAAGCCCTGCGGGTACCGGACGCCTATAAAGACGCCGGGCCCACGAACTGAACCAAGGCTTCCCGACCAGGGGTTACATTACGGAAGGCCCCCAAGATCAAATACCATTTTCCGGCAAAGACATTTATGTGGGCCAGCCGATAGGAAAGTTATGAAGGGCCCCTAGCTTGAAAACCCGGGAGGACGGGGAAAGTCCCTCCGGCCGTAAAGCGACCCAGCTCCGGGCTTTTCGCCCAGACCACCCGGCTCGACCGACGGAACCCCTAGTGGATCACGCCGGGAACCAATTGGCCTCCACTAGGTGCCGTTAGCGACCCCAGGCGGGCACGGAAAGCTCCACCTAGGCGGAATAGACTCCGCCTCGCTAGGGAGTTGTATGGAACGGAGTCCCGCCCGCCCCCGTCGACTCGACCCCGCCCAAAGACAGAGAAGCCAGCGGAGGCCGACAGAAGCCCGCCCACCACTTCCTTACCTCACGGCCGTCGAGGGTACACAGACCCAAAGACCCCTGACCCCGTGCAGTGACCGACCGCTACCTTGTTAGTGCGTTCGAAAATTAGGTGAAGACACCTCTAGGTCCTCATCACTGGGCGAGGCAAACTCCAGTATCGCATAGACACGAAGGACCTAGATCGGACCAAGAGTTCCTCTGAGGCACGATGAGCCACCGCGTTACCGGCGAGCCTCCGGCCCGTTTCCCCGCGGGGACAGCGTTCGATGGTAGACCTGCCGGCCGACCCCCTCCCAAGGGTCACGGCACGACATGGAGCAACCAGAGCCATACTGGCCTCCCCACGCGACCGCTCCTTGGTCAAGGGGGGCACCGCCAAACCCTAACCACCTTAGGGTCGGCTCACAACTGCTTCAGCTGAGGTCCTTGGAAGGATGAGCCATCCAAGTCAAAAAGTAAGCTGGGGGCTGTCCGAAACCCTCGCCCTTCGGTTGCTCCGGGAGTCCCTGCATGGCGTTCCCGCGAGCCCCGTCGTCACTAGCGAGCTCCAAGGACTTTCCACTACAAAGCCCTCACTCACACCTCAGGCTCCCTCTTAGTCAATTAGTGAATGGGGTCCTATCGCCTTAGCTAGTCTTTGCCCGGCGACACCGTCCGGCCCTTAGACCGGCACCGGGATCGACCTATGGAGCGTCGCTATCCGGCTTGGCCAGAGAACCTGGCTGCCGGGGGTGCGTCAGAACTAAGACCCCGAGGGGCCTACGCACCCATGCACAACGTCCGTTACCCATGGCCACCGGACCCTTGGCCTGTCGGCCGCAGGTATCTCGAGGAGGTGGCGATTCGTCCCCATCCAGCCCCCTCGCATTCGTGCACAACGAACTCTGCCGAGCTTCCGGTCACCTCCACCACTCAAGGGGTCGGATCGGAACCACCCTGAGGGGCGGCCACGAACATTTTTGGATAATGGTGGCTGAGGAAAAATCGAACCTATGTTGAGAAGACCAAGAATGTTGAGCAATAGAAGAGCGTTTGAGCTCCTGATTTTTAACATAACCTTCATGCTCTTTTAAACGAAATCTAAGAGCACGTTTAGTCTGGCCAATATAAAAAAGGCCACACTGGCAAGAGATTTGGTGAATACCCCAGTTATCTAGGCGATCAACGGGTGTTTGAGATTTGAAAAAGTGATTTTATTAACAGGAGAAAAAATAACATTAAAATCAAACCTTCTTAAGATTTTAGCAACTTGCTGACTGATTTTAGGAAAAGATAGTAACACAACTGAAGTATTAGAGTTGGAATTATAATGCTTTTAAGAATGGACGGGTTTCGTCAATTTCTTATAAATAGAATCAATAGTATTAGAGGAACAACCACGATCAACGGCAATAGCTTTGAGGTAATTAAGTTCAGCACTAAGTAACTGAGGAGTGGAACAAATATTGGTAGCTCGAAAAACAAAAGCATTGAAAGAAGCGAATTTCTGGTTAGGGGGATGAGAAGAATGCCTGTGATGTGGGAGACTGAGAGCAAAAGGTTTACGAAAGACGGTAGTCTGAAAGCCATTTTCACAACGAATAACAAGGACATCGAGGAAAGAAAGACAGTTATTGGTCTCAATTTCAGAGGTAAATTGAATGCGATCAATGGAATTCATAATAGAGAGAATTTGATTAATATCCGAATTTATTTCAACCAGGACATAAACATCATCAGCATAACGAACATAGAACGGAAATTTTAAAATTTCAAAAAGTTTGACCTCAAAATAGTGCATATAAATATCGCATAAAATTGGACTAAGAGGATTACTCATAGCTAAACCATCAATCATGCGGAAGAAATTACTTTTGAAAACAAAAGTATTTTGCGACAAGCAAGCGCGAGTGAGAAGGATATGTTCCTCGATTTCAAAATAAGAGAAATGGAATTCACAAAGCCTCTTCTTGAGGCAATCTAAAGCCCCCTCAGCCGGAACGTTTGTAAATAATGATTTAACATCAAAAGAAACCATCTTTTGACCCTGCGGCTTAAAATTATGAAGTTTTTTAACAAAATCAAAAGAATTCTTAACAGTGAAACAGTTACTGCTCAAAAGTGGGAAAAAAACAGAAACTAAATATTTGGCAAGCTTATATGAAGCTGTACCAATACTAGAGACAATAGGTCTAAAAGTAATGTCAGGTTTATGGACCTTAGGTAAAGCATAAAACCTGGCACAATGCGCAATAGATGGAATAAGAGACTTCTTAAAGTTAGCAGGAATAATGGAAGAAGACTTGATGGCAGACTTAATAGAGTTAATTTCACTAGTGGAAGGGTCTTTGCGGATGTCCACATAAAGACCATCTTTAATTAATTTATGGGATTTTTCCAAATACGAAGATTTGTCGAGAAGAACAATCTGACCACCTTTGTCAGCCTTAGTAATGATTAAGTTTGGATGAGAACGCAAATTTTTCAGACATTGTTTAACTGGATTTTTAAGATTGGGCTTATAAACATTAGAATTGAAATTAACAGTATTGGCAATGAGATGCCTGATGGACTCTTTACTACAAAGTGTTGTTTTAGACGTGTTATTGTTAAAAAGTACATATGAGAACTAATTTGTAACTTTAGAAATAAAATGTATCTAAGTTACGTGAACTTCCATTGCGAGCAAGCTAATTTACTTTGTAAATGTAAGATAATTTAATGCATGATAATCACAAAACATTAATATTTTAATTCTTCATTATAAAGACCTTTGTACGATTGTCGCGTTATTGGTCTTACTTCTTCTCGTATTTACCTTTTGCTTTCATAACAATTTGGCGTCTTTTGGATGGCGAAATGAGATCACCTATTCCGTGCTTTGCGCACTAATAAAAATTTTCTCCTTGTCAATCGAAGGATCGCCTAAAAAAATATATATATAGCGCACTAATTGAAATAGCATAAAGCGAAGAAAACCTGTAGTTGAAGCATCGACAGTGTAAACACACCCATGTTGGAACAACATGCAGGGTGTTCGGGCTAAAAGTTTCCAAAAGTCATGGCTTATTTTTACGGAACTACCCATTAGAATTTTAAAAAAATTATACATAATTAGAAAGAACATCTCACCGAGTTTTAATATCAATACATTTCGATGTGCGCACCTTTTGTAGAATGGCAAACTTTTAAAGAGTAATTCAGTTCTCTCCAAGTGTTTGGTAGCATAACAGGAGTTATTATAAGAATTGCTTGAAAGATACACTTCTTCAACTCCTCCACGGTATTTCTTTTGTTTATACACAACGGATTTAATGAATACCCAAGCAAAAATGTCCAATGAGGTCAAAACCAGAGACCCTGATGGCCAGGCAATCGGGCCCCGTCTTCCAATCCAATTTCCAGGAAATGTCATATAGTCCAAAAACGTGGTAACATCTCTGTGATAGTATAGTGGAGTCCCAATAAAATCTCGTAGGGGTTTCTAATCCACAGACGATCAGTCTATTATATTTTAATGAATAGTTCTGTAATAATAAGCCATAACTTTTGGATACTTTTAGCTCGGAAGCCCTGTATAATAATTATTGACAATATCATCTAACTTTAAACCAATAAAACAATATTAGCCCAATATTGTTTTTAATAAAAATAACTGAGTTTATATTCTGGTAAAAGGCAGAGAGTAAAATAGATTTTTGTAACATCTTATCTTGTATCACGCTGCATTGTTTGCGAACCACGATCAGATAAACTAGTAAATCAATTGAGCGAATTTAACTACACTCTCAATACATATTTTGTAAATGATGTCAGGTTTTGACACTTAGTTTGAATCCACACTTTATTTGCAATAATCTGTTCAGATAGCCTCATCATCTTGTTCGCAAGAAATTGTCATTTTGTTTAAAATAAATATATGACAAGAATGTTCTTTATTATTTCTTAAAGAAAAAGTTATGAGATGGGGAATGATAGCACGGATAAATAAATTTTATTTTAAATCTTTAAATAAACAGTCGATTTTGCTCACATTGACTTCATGTTTAATTAATATTTATAATATTCATGGAATGGCAGTTCTTAATTTAGAATTTAATTGTGAAATTTTTTGTACACTTTTTTTACACTTTTAACTTAACTTTTAAATACTTACTTGGATCAGGTTTTCCCCTTAGCCTCTTATTTTTATTTAGAAAATGACGAAAGCAGAATTTTTATTTTATAATAATCACGAAATGTCTGTCATTTAGAAAGCAAAAGTTACTATTCGGGATTTCTGTCAATTTATTTCAAAGGGAGGCCGATAACATTATATCGCTGACTAATTTTTCTTCAAAATCCTCTCGATTAATCTTTGATTGCCGTCCGTATGTCTTTATCCGTATGTCCGTATGTCTTATGTCCGTATGTATGTACTGCTCAAGGTGCTTTGAAATTCACAACCTTGTAAAAGACAGTCGAAAAAGTTTTGGAACGCATTTTATTATTTAGATGCCACCGATTGAAATTCTTTTCTTTTCTTTTTTTTATGCTGCTGCTTGTATTTTGTCCTTGTATTATTTGCTAAGTTATATTTATTCATTTATTCATTTATTCATACATTTTTACTTCTACAAAACATACTCAACATTTAATCTAACAAGAAAGACATTTGCGATTATCAGTTAATTGTTAAATGACTTCCTGTAAATGTAGTTTTCCTGCTTAAGTGCATTGATGTTGGAAAAGGCATGTCATCGTCTTCAATTTCTTTTTTTATATAAACTAAGAGTTGTACGGTTTCTCTCCTTTTTATTTTTCGCCTGTCATCTTTTACCCACGTGTAATACCAATTACTTACTTTTTGCGAGAGAGTTTTTGCTCGAGATGCTGAAGCAACTTTTTAGAGGTTTCGTAATAACTGATGCTATATTCCATATCATTCAACTAGAAAAGATTTTTCAAGACACGTTAGTTATTTTTATCTCTACACATTTTCGCTAAATTGTGTAAAACAAATTATAAAGAGATGATTGCTATGAATTTATCCTCGCGGTAAATTAATTTTAACGCAAGTGCAGTGCTGTGTTAATATGCTTTTACACAGGATCGATATTAAAAGGAAAAACCAAACGATTATTAAAGTATTTTAATAGATTTCGGAATTATGAAAACTAATATAACAGTGGTAGAAAAGAAATGATTTTAATTTCATTTCTTTGGTAAATCAATGAAGAAAAACAGCATTAGCAAGTTACATTAGCGTAGTAACCTGCACTTACTTAATTTCTGAAATTCTGTGGTTAAATAAGGCGAATATTATTATTCGGAAATAATATTACACTAGGCCCCTTTAATACATCTTGGACGCGTAACTGGCGATACATTGTTGTTTTTTGGTATTATATTGGAACATACAACATAAAATATACAACAGAACAATATAACAATATAACAGCGTACAATAGAACATACAGCAACACAATATAAAAACATACAACATACCATATAACAAGAACATGCAACAAAGCAATATAACAACATACAACATAAAATACAATATAACATATAAGAAGAACATACAAAATAATAATATAACAATATACAATATAGAATATAACATACAGCAGAATATACAACATAATACCAATATTGATGAAAAAAATGGCATTTATAATTTATACACATTGTTGTGTGGTATTTATATATGACGACTCTTCCTGATTCTAATAGAGATAATTCAAATTAAGAGCTAATTATATCTTAGGTATATTCCTCGTGAAACCCGTATTCGAAACAACTATAGGAATTTTATAGAATTTACATTTTCGAAATATTTACATTGGTAATTCGTAGTTATTGAGTTCTCATACCTTTTCCATTTGCTATAAAGTAAGTACTTTGTTATTTATTCTTTTTTAGCTCAGCAGACACGTCAATCAGCAGAGCAAAAATTCCGTTTTCAGTTACTAATTTACCTTTATCAAAAGGAATTCTCTGGGATATGACTTTTAACATACAGTGAAGTCATGCGCCGTAGATCCAAAATTGCACTGATGTGTTTAAAACGTCATTTTGTGAGTTTCTAATTTATTTTGTAGCATCAGTCTAAAACCCATGCTTAATACAACTGGACACCTTGTACTGTTCCAGTGAAACGTTTTAGAACAAAATAATTTCTCTGTCTTCTACATTTTTATCGATTGCTAAATCATTAAATTCCGCTTGAGTAAAAATCTAAAATTCTACACAACTTAAAAACAAAATAAAATGTAAATATTTTAATTGAATATAGTTCTAATTTGCAGTAGAATTCGAATTATTATTATTATTAATTTTCATATACTATTAAATTATATCTGGTTTTTTATTAAAATAAGATTTAAATTAGTAATAATTATAGTTTCCTGAATATATTTAAAAAGTTTTCACCACTTAACTGAAACTGTGGTTAAGCATCTTGATGTTCCATAGTTTAAATGCTTCTTTTAGCACGTTGCTTCAGGTGAAAGTGTAGCTTGCTGCTTACTTTGCGTGCTATGTGGCTAAAATTTGTTCCAGATTCATTTTGTTTCTGTTTTCTGTTTATCTTCTTTCAATGTTGCCAGTCTATTATATGAAATATTGCATTTTTGTGACATTTGGGATGATCTTCCGGCTGAAGATAAACACACCCACATATCATAATGGTTTTCAGAATTTTATACTTAGTTATCTAATTTCAATTTTGTTCCAACATTTGATTAAATTATATTTATTTCAAATTTTATAGCATCATATACCATTACATATTGCTTCGAATTTAACTATATAATAGGTTTTATTTAGATAATGGTGTTTTGGTTTCTGTTTTCTATTTGTTTATCTTCTTTCAATGCAATAAATCGGCAGTAATAGCGGATTCTTAGAAAATTTTCCAGTCTATTATATGAAATATTGCATTTTTGTGACATGTGGGATGTTCTGCCGGCTGAAGATAAATACATCCACGTATCATAATTGTCTTTCAAAATTTCATCCTTATTTATCTAAATTCAATTTTGTTCCAATATTTGGTTAAATTATATTTATTTGAAATTTTCTGGCATCATATACCATTACATATTGCTTCGAATTTAATTTTATAGTAGGTTTTATTTAGATAATGTTATTTTGGTTTCTGTATTCTATTGGTTTATCTTCTTTCAATGCAATATATTGGCAGTAATAGAAGCATCTTAGAAAATTTACTGTGTGTTACATAAGATATTGCATTTTTGTGACATGTGGGATGTTCTGCCGGCTGCAGATAAACACATCCACGTATCATAATGGTCTTTCAAAATTTCATCCTTATTTATCTAAATTCAATTTTGTTCCAATATTTGATTAATTTATTTCAATTTTTCTGGCATCATATACCATTACATATTGCTTTAAATGTAATTTTATAGTAGGTTTTATTTAGATAATGATGGTTTGTAATTTTTTCTATGTAGCTATTATGTAATATATTACTAAATGAGATCTCAAATTGTTATTTTTGTCATTTTGCTAGCTACTTATTAAATTGAAAGGTAATTTATGTGCACATATATATATATACTATATATTAATTATACTTGCCATTTTTAATAAGACATTTGTACAGATTTTGTGGGAAGAACTTGTTTTTTGTATTTTGATTTTCGAAGGCATTATATATATATACTGGTGTGCAAAAATTAAGGACTAGCGGGTTTTTCGAATGTAACATCGTGCAGAAGTTTTCCACATCGACCGAAATCATACCACAAGATCTTCAAGATGTGAAAATATGGGACACGTGATGAAAACATCTAAACATTGAATTAAAAGAATACAAAAGCACTTTATTGAAAAGCTCACTTAGAGCACAACTGTAGAGAAGACAGAAACATCCATCTTACAGGCACCTGGAAGGAAAAATTCAGTGTTTATTAAGGGATAAGGTCACCCCTGACTGCGATGCAGTATTTACAACGTTTGTCCATGCTGAGAATGAGGTTGTCAAGGAGCTGTTGTGGCATCGAGCCCCATTACTCTTGTAATGCCAATTGCAGCTACTGAATCGTTGCTGGCGCCTGGTCACGTGCTGCCAAGCATATCCTGAAAAGGTCACATACGTATGTTCTTTGGGATTTAGGCCCGGGGATTTTGCAGGCCAGTCCATGCGTTGAATATCTTCACTCTCTAAGAGCTCTTCGATAGCCTCTGTACAATGAGAGGAAGCGTTGTCATCGATGAAGAGGAAGTCCGGACCCACATCACCTCTAAACAGACACACGTGAGGCAAAATAATCTCGACGCAACAGCTGGCACCAGAGATTGAACCTCCTTGGAAGACGTGGAAGTTCGTACGTCTGCCATGCATGATACCACCAAAAACAAGAACTGCGGCACCTCCAAAACGGCCCCTTTCGATGATGTTAGAGAGGTGATTACCTATTCCCTGCTCTCTTCAGATGTGTATACGTCCAGAATAGCTCGTCAGACGAAATCGGCTCTCATCCTTAAAGAGTACTCGACCCCACTCCTGTTGTGTCCAGTTCTTGTGTTCCTGGCACCACAGAAAGCGGCGTCTCCGATGATCAAGCGTTAATGGTACACACCGCACTGGTGGTCTTGCGTATAGCCCATCTTTGTGCTGTTGAGGTGTGTAACTCCTGACAGAAAATGTAAAAACTTTCTGTGATCTCATTTCAAGATATTAAACTTTCTCTTTCAAAACTTCAAGAAGTGCTTCTACAAAGAACAGAATATATTGAATATTTGCGGTTTAGCCTCTCCTAGTTTCTACTTCCACTGTGTATATGCAATCCTTGTGTTGACTTCATCTACGACTGAACTTTGACTTTCCTTTTACGTATTCTATCAGAACTGCTATTGCTGCCTATGTATGATGTTGTGCTTACCAGGCTCCGAGAAGAATTTTCTTCTCTCGGTGCTTCTATTGTTTAACATTATTTTCATTAAACATATACATATATTCACTAGAAATTTTCATTAAACATATTAAGTGGATATATATGTTATCATTCCAATTTAAATCCCATCCACGACATGAAAATTATAATAATAAAAATGTAATAATATTTTTTCTGTTATACAATTTAGATAAATATTGTTAAATATCAAGCAACCGAGCAATGGCTGATATATTACGGATCTACATAAAACGGGATTGGGGTCTAAACAGCGCTACTAAACACAGGTTAGAAATATCATTTTCCTGTTTTAATTTACTATTGTTGAAAATGTAAAAAGAAAAAAAAAGGCCTGCACACTTGAATTTTTGAATATAAATATTATCTCTAAAATGTGCAGCCTCCTAACCACGGTAATCCGACTTCGAGTAGTATGCTCCATCTGCTTGCGATTTCTCCAGCTCTCTGCTGCCGGTTTCTTTTCGCCAATACGACAATATAACCGTCTTTCGCTGTTGTTGTTGCTCGTGGGTGACTACTGCTGAATGCTCGTACACGTGTTGCCATCGTTTGAAATGCACTTAAAGAAGTAATATGAAAATTTTGTTTTTAAAGTAAATTCCTACTTAGGTCATTAAAGAAAAATTTAATATAATCCCTTAAGCTAATAACAGTTTTTGTTGCATTAAAATATCTCAATTTGTTGATTTTCTATAAGCAAGTAGGTTTACAATGGAAGTCTATGGGAATTTGGCGAAATATTAGAGATATCGCCAAGTTGGCGTCACTTTTAGCGACTCATTTTGGTTACCAAATTTGGCGATATACCGCTAATTTGGCAACAAACTTGGCGGTATTTGGCGACAGAACAGCCCCTCTATGGTAACCCCCCTTGTAGGTATGAAGATGCATTAAATGCTGTTAATAACCAATGGCCGCCAGTTTGTCTCCCATATAAAACTAAAATTAATTAATTAAAATTTAATTAATGAATTAATATTTGAAAAAACTGTATTAACATCAATTGTCATCCAGTACAATTTAAAAAAAAATATTTCAACTTGATAGGATGAATAGTAAGTATTTTATTAACGATTGAAAATTTGAACAAGATATATAAAATAAATAAATATAGAGATAGTGTGAACTAATAGTAGGAATTGAAAAATATGCAGGAATTACATGCACAAAATTTGGAAGGATAAAACCAATTTTATATGGGCCTTTCAAAATATTTTTTCGTCATTATTATTTATTTTTTTTTAACTAACATTTTACTGTTAAAATACACTTTTAATTTATACATAATTTGCACCAGGGTGAAAAAAATAACTTTTAAAAATAAAACACATGCAATAAAATTTCAATTTGGACAAAAAAAGTTAAACTTTTGTGAAAGATGTTACAGGTAACAGAGGTTGCGTTTAATATATTATATATAATTAACCTTCAATAATTGGATTAAAAGAAATAAATTTGTTGTTTATTCTTTTACATGTTTTTATAAAATTTGAAGAAAAAGTTCTTTTAAAGAAATTTAAAAGATAACTAAAATTTAATTAAAATATAACAAATTTTAAATTAGTTTTTAAATTTGTTATTTTAAAAATGACAAACTTTAATGGTATTAAAAAATGACAAACTTTATCTTTTAAATTTTAAAGAGATAAACTTTGAAAGATAATTCAGGCTTTAACTATTTTGAATTTGAAGTAACCATGTTACTTCAAACGGGGTAGACGAGGAGTTGCAACGCGGGCTACCCGGTTACAGAACGTATTGACAGTGTTCCGAACATATATGAAAATCGTCTTTAATTTTAAAAATATGACATTTTTTTCTTTTACATTTAGGGCAGAGTGGCTCACCTTGGGAATACTTTTTTTCTTTCTTTTTTCATTGTTAGGTGCGTTCGTAATTATATAAATACGTAGCACCTATAGTCGTCGTTCAGTTCGTCCGTCTGTCCGTCTGTCTGTCCGTCCTTCTGTCTGTCCGCATATAACAGAGCAAAAACTACCCAACCGAATGGTCTGAAATTTTAAACATATAATTGTTGCAATATTTTGTCGCGTCATTTCAAATTTTATGAAAATCGGAAGTATAGTTTAATTACAGGGACACTCAAAAGTTTTCCGTTACTTTACGGCCAATGGGAAAAAAATATTGCAAGTGCATTTTAATGATGTTACAGCTTTCCGAATGGTTTGAAATTTTAAATATATAATTGTTTCAAAATTTTGTTGAGTCATTTAAAATCTTATGAAAATCGCATGTATAGTTTAATTACAGAGGCAGTCGAAAGTTTTCCGTTACAATACGGCCAATAAAAATTATTTCAAGTGCATTTTAATGATTTTACAGCCTTTCGAACAGAATGAAATTTATATGCACTTATCAAGTGCACTAAACTATACATTTAGTACAATGTACGGTGCAAGAAATATTTATAAAACAAGTTATAGTAAGAACGCATCTCATTTGCACGTTTGACGAGCAATTTTCAACTTGTTTTATATTGATCAATTGTCAAAATTTTACCTGGTATTCATTCTTTTAACCTTTGCCTACATTATAAAATAGCTTTTGATCTTATATCCATTATAGAAAAAATAAAAAATATATATTTATTAAACTTGTGCTTTGTCCCAAGGTATAGCATCTAGTGGGGCACCTTGGTACACCTTGGGACAAAGGTGTACCAAGCCAAGGTGTACCAAGTAAAATGGAGTACCGAATTTTAAATATTAAAATTAGATGTGAAAAATTCAGTAGTTGAATTACAATACACATGGAACTGTCTGTTCAGGAAAAGAAATTTATTTAAACTAATAAAGGAAAAGGTAACTATTGTAAATTTTCTAAATTTTAGGGATGCAGCGAATATTCGGTTGATATTTGGTATTCAGCCTTGGCATTCCTTTCCAGTTTTGTTTTGTTTTCTCATGCCCCTAACATAAAGGAATGTTCTTTTTGTTTTCTGAAGCATATTCATAAGCAAGGGTACGCACATCAATAATTGTTAGTCCATAGTGATATTTTAAAGCTTGTAACATGTTATCCAACCAACTTTCCTTCCACATCATCGGTGAATATTTTTCGACTTTGCATAATTCATATGTACTTGAAGTTAAAATTTGGCTGTTCACTTTTTTAAAAAGTACTAACATGACGATTCAGAGTGGTCTTACTAACATTGTAGACTGCAGCAGATTTCCTAAAAGACATTTCGTTTGATAAAATTTTTGAAGCAACTTTCTGAATATTGTCAGCACGAATTGTTGCATTTTTTTTTTTTATATTCTAAATTTCTAATCCTTGCCAATGATAAGACTGATGACTTCCTAAAACAAGTTGGAAATTGCACGCCAAACGTGGCAAATGAGGTGCGTTCGTAGTCTAACTAGTTTTATAAATATTTTTTTCACCGCATATTAGACTGAATATATATTTTAGCCCACTTCGTAAGGGCCTATCAATTTCATTCTGTTCGAAAGGCTGTAACATCATTAAAATGCACTCGAAATTATTTTTTCCATTGGCCGTAATGTAACGGAAAACTTTCGGCTGTCCCTGTAATTAAACTATACATCCGATTTTTATAAAATTTGAAATGACTCAATAAAATTTTGCAGCAATCATATATTTAAAATTTCAGACCATTCGGTTGGGTAGTTTTTGCTCTGTTATATGCGGGCAGACAGACGGACAGACGGACTGAACGGCGACTATAGATGCTACGTATTTTATAATTACGAACGCACCTAAAAAGAAATAATAACTATTAATAGATACATGTTATGTAGATTAAATAAAAAAATTTAAAACACAATACCTTTTTGTTAAAATATTTCGAATAAAAGTTAGCTAGGCATATCTTGTGTCCCAAGGTGCATCCTATACCCACTATGAAATTCTAGAATGTCATGCTGATAAGCTTAACACTAGAACTATTATTATACATCAGTTTTATAGAGAAAGCCTTAAATTTCATTATACTACGTTTTATTTCAAAATTATTTCAATCAAATTCCACTTTGCGACTTATCAAACTTTTACATGAAACTTCCTAGATATGTTTGCAAAATAAAAATCTTAAGAGAGTCCGGGACACAAAAATTTCGTTTAATTATTTTATTATATAATCATTTTATTTCGTTAAAAAATTCTCTGTTTTTTCCTTATTAAAATGATATTTAAATCATGTTTCTATCTGAATTAGAATAAAAAATATAATATTTTTCGTTTTGGTTTGTTTTCAAAATCTAGCTTTCAAGCAATGGCTGTCATGGAAACGACGTTTTGTAAAAATGCGTTTTTCTTTATGATAGGTTTTTCCACCATTTCTCGTATTTAAATTCATATAACTCGAGAACCGTTTAAGGTAACGGGTTCAAACTTGGAACATATCTTTTTCAATTGTTTTACTTTAATTTTGATTCAGCATATTTGAAAAAAATATTTACTTTTGAAAGTATGATTTTTTTTTTTTTTTTTTTTTTTTTTAAGTTGCACCACTTTTTAAAAAAATTTTTCGTTAAATATTTTTAATTTTTTTTATAAATTAATATTTTTTTAAATGCTGAATCAAAATTAAAACTTATATATTTCTGTTTATTTAAATTTTAAAAAAAATTGAAATTCCACAAATAATATTCCAAGTTATAACGATTTTAATTTACCCCACTTTTTTAATAAATTTTAAATTTAAATTTTTTTTAAATACTTATGAGAAGTCTTATTAAGTGATTTTGTTTACAAATGATAAGGTTAACCATCACAAAAAAATTCAGAATTTTAACTCAATAAATAAAAATTATTTTAAAATGTGTCCCGGACCCCCTTAATAAATTCTTGCCTGCTTCATCAATGGAATCGAAACAAGTCTGAAAGTTAGACTGTGCTGCTATCTACCTGCATCTGCAAGAGCTAAGAGTTAATTTAAAATCTAGGGCAAAAAAATAATGCTGTCCCGAGATGTACCGTTTCCCAAGGTGAGCCACTCTCCCCTAATATATATTTTTTATATTATCTCCAATTATACCAAAAGCATTTTCATAATTAGGGATAGCAATTCTGGATTCAAAAAATAAAGTTTAGTAACTTATTAAAAAATTCATGTTCAAAATAACATTGTATCTTAATGTCTTTTACAATTTATCATTAAGCAAAGTTTCAAAGGAATTAGTTCAACCATTTTTTTTTTCTTTTTATGAAGAAAATACATTTTTTTTTTATTATTATTTAGTGAGGAAAGTGAAGAATAATCTCACAAAACATGAGCAATCAATTTTGGTATCACTGAATTTATCGTCTTAGATATGCAGATTTTCTTTAGATTACTGTAAATCTTATTTTACATTATTGCTTCAAGAAAAAGTTTATTATCGAGAAAAATATTAAAGTGTGAAACATATACTATATGTGAAATTTTTTTCAATAACTCAAAAGAAAAAAAAAATCAGCCAATCCAGTTGCAGATTTTAACCCTTTCCAACAAAGTTGAAAAGTGTTTATGCATTCTGTTTGTCTGTCCGGCTGTCCGTCTGGCCTTCTGTCCGTCTGTCCATGCTCTAACTGCGGTAAATATACTCGGATTTTCATGTAATTGATAAAGGTTATTTAGGGTCAGCAAATCATGTTTGGTATTGTATATGAAGTATGCTGGATTAACAGTTCATTTACAGGGCCACTCAAAAGTATTCCATTATATTATGGTATATGGGGAAAAATAGTGTGCAGAGTATTTTAATGAAATTACGTTATTTCAAATGTATTGAAACTGATATAAATCACTGAATTTCACTACGATCATGTTAGAACAGGGCATTCATAGTATTTTTTATTCATTTACAGGGACACACAAAAGAAATCTGTTACAGTACGGTCTTCGGGTAATAATTGCTGGAGTGTACGGCTTAAAACTCGATATGCGCTTTTAAATTTAATTAACTTTTTGCATGTTACTCGTTATATATAAATTTTATAGCTCATATACAGGCTGCATACAAGTATTCACGTACCATTCTCCTTATTTGAGGAAATTGCTGAAGGGGAATTTACAACTGAAGTATATGTATTTCTTAAGTGAACTAAACTTTGGCATGTTTGTAGTTAATAGGTACAAATCTATATATCATATACAGGGCTGCTGAAAAAATTCAGATAATTTTCCGATTGTTGATGTGAATAGGTGAAATTGGTTTTTGAAGTGTGTTTTGCGTTTCCATATGGTTGAATTAGACGTAACATTTTAATTTTTCAAAAGGTGCAGTTTTGTTACGTTATTCTGAACGTGTTGGAAAGTGTTTCATAATTAATGCTTGACACATGATTTTTCTTTATTGTTTTTAAATTATTTGAATGTGCATTAATTTTTGCTCGATTCCATGGTTTAAAAAATTGAAATTGTGCAATTTCTGGAAGTTAACATATTTAATATGAAAGTGAAAGCGAAACATAAGTTGTTGCCACTATTGTTATGATGTCAGCGTTAGTGATGGATGGGTTTTTGATTTATAGTGTAAATTTAAAACTAAAATTTGAGTAACAGAAATTACCAAGAGAAAATACACTTTCCTGAAAATTTGTAGATATTTCATCATGTTATAAACATATGATGAAAAAAATCAAAATATCATGGACTTTTATTGGATTTTTTATTTTTAGGAACTGTCAATATATAATAGTAGTGCTTTACAGATAGACACAATTCTTCTTATTATTCTACTAAGTGGTAATTCGATACCATAGGCTGTATTTTTGAAGGCCAAATTTTAAATTAATTGTTGAGAGTAAAATATATACATGTATATATCTACCCTATGTATTTAAAATGCTAATGAATTGAATTGAAACGAATTTATGTAACGATTCTATGAAACGACTGATTAAACAACTGATTACGTTTCACGGCGATTTCTCCTAAAATATGGAATACTTTGCGATGAAATTAACACCAAAAATCCGTATTGATCCACAGATCTCAAAACTGGTATTAGAATTTTAAAATTAGAATTAGTTTTCGAAATATTAATTTTTTTCTAATTTTAAATACTTTTTTTTCTAATGATGGCAACTCAAATTTTAATCATAACAGGTATTTTTTTCATATTTTAGAAAAGGTTATTTTAAATTAATTTGGCGACGAGTTTGGCCTCCCTTAAATGTATGCTAAGAAATGCATCATGTTACTTTTATTCAGAATTCAATTTGTATTTCATTATCATTTTATTTAATACAAAACTTTCATCTAAAATTGAAACCTTTAAAATAAATTGCTTTTACTTCATTCTTTTTTTTACACGAAACGAAACGAAAAATATTAACCACAGATGTCATATACGCAACGGGGTACCTAATTGGCGCCAAAATGGCGTTATTTTGCCTGACATGGTAACCCGGCTATTGTTGCTTATTTATTAATAAATGTTTATTTGAATTTATTTTCTTTTTATTTACAAAAAACGTTATAAATTGTTTTGTTCTATAGTTATTAATTATTTTTTTAGTTATTGCTATTTCATTTTAAAAATAACAGAAAATAATTTAAAAATACATATGTAACAGGTATTTGAAAACGAGGTTTTCTCCAAATTGTCGTAAAAAAAAAAAAAAAAAAAAAAAAAAAATTACGCCAAACCCGGTGCGTATGTGACAATGCAACAAATCATGAGATTTAATTTCCACTTCAAAGCAACGTTTTAATGTTATTACTTCTCCCGTCGACCAATTTCGCCAAATTATATAAATAGTCAAATTATAAAAATTGACAAATTTTTTATTTTAAATAACAAAAGAACAAATAACATTAATAAAAATACAAAAAAACGTCGAAATAAAAATCACTTGATGGCGTGAACATGTGTAACTTCCATAAAGTAAAGTGAATGTGACATTTACGGTCAACCATTTTTGGCATTTAATCTTATAGTTTGGCGATAGATTTTTGGTCGATGGTATAACCAAGTAGCACCGTTTTAATTTACCACTCGAAAAATAAAAAAATGCTAACTGGCGAGTTAAAAAAAAAAAAAAAGCTATTGGCGAGATTTTCACCTGGCTAACATAAAAGTACCAGGAATTCTTTGTGATCATGACAACTTTTATGTAGTTTTATTCGAAAAAATAATTTTGATTCTTTAATCAAAATGGAAACCTTTCTTATGAAAAGCGAAGGAATCAGCCCGTTGTTTATGGCAGTTGCATGACTTGGACTATTATAATATAAACGAAATAATGGGGACAGCATAATATTCGGCGACTTATCACACCTGTGGCTGGCTAACATTAAAGTACCGAAATGGCCGCCTGGAATATAAAAAGCGAAGGGATCCGCCTGGAGCTGTTGATGATAGTCACATGACTTAGGCTATTATTATAGAGATTGTTTTCAATTTTAAAAACAGCGCAAAGAATAATATTTCCTAACGAATAAAAATTTATTTTCACGTGACTATTAAAAACATAAAAAAAAACTTTAAAATTACTATTAAATGCGTACGTGTTAGAGGCAGGAAAATATTGAAAATTATGTCCTGAAAATTGTATTTACACGTGAATATTAAAAGGTAAAGGAAACTTTAAAATAATATATACATTAATATGCGTTTAACCCTTTCACGGACAAGGCACTTCTATTCGTAAAACCTTGAAATCAGTGAATGGCACCAGAATTTACAAACAAATTTCGAAATACAAAAATGCTTTTGTTCACTTACTTAATAAAAGGGAAATTTCCATCCCAATATTCTGATGCTAATGTGGCATTTAAGAATTAAAATTAAGTGGTCCAAAAATAAACCAACCGCCCTTGAAGGGGTTAAAGCACCAAATTTTAGTAATTATATTATGTCAATCGTTTTATAACGCTGCTAAAAAATACCGAGAGACAAAGACTCCGTTTACTTAATTCATTTTATTTTAGCTTATTTTCAAATGTTTAACTGATCTTCTTTAACCAAACACGAAAACAACCACTGGATGTCTTAACAGCAACTGATTCTACCTTAAATTTTTGCAATCAAAGGGAATTGAATGGAAACCCTTTTACAGGGAGATCGCTACAGGTTTTTTCAGTATAATTCAATCTTCTCTAATCTTTTTAAAACCGAACAGACTAGCGTGCTTTTAGATTCTACAGTATCTGAACGGGGGTTGGCGAGCGTAGCTTGCAGGGGGCAGAGCCCCCTAGTGTATATATATTTTTTAATTTTCTAAACATATTTATAAAACTATTGAAATTATAAATTATATTTAAACTTTTAAATATTATTTTTTAAAGATGTTTAGAAATATCGTTTGTTTAAAGTTGCATCTCTAGTTATTTGGAGAGATTAATTTGATAGTTAAAAATGGAGGAATAGGCCTTTATTAAGGAAAAATAGCTGGAAAGCGAAATTATTACCCGACTACCAAAAAGGGTTATGTGTTTCACGCGTATCTGGCTATGTGGATTACTTTATACCCTCGAAACATCTGAACGGCTGGATGGATTTTGATGAATGCGGTCTCTATCGATTCGTCTTAATCGTCCGATGGCTATAAGCTAGGTTTTGTTTTTGTAAATTCAAAATGGCGGCCGTAAAATATAAAATGTCTCTAGAGACAAAAAAAATAAAAAATACGTACCCTATTGAGTGGCATATCATTGGATTGGTCTTTCAAAATGAAGACGACGTTTCATTGACTATTTTACAGCCAGAAGCTCCCTTTAAATATTACACAACCTGGAAGTTGTGTAGGTAGGATCGCTAGCTTTAACTTAAAAATCATCAATACAAGTAAATAAAAAAATAGATGAGTAATATAAAAAATAGCTTCACATTGATGAGAAATAATTAATTAGTTCGCTTTTTACGCAGTCGGGTTTTTTGATTTATTAAATTTACTTTTTACTTGTATAAAATAAAGAGTTTGTATTTTTCTTATAAATTGACCGAAGAAAGTTATTGCGATTATTATTTAAATTAACAGTACGTAAGCATTATTTAGACTAAATGTAAATTATTGCTTGAATATTAATGACTTTTTCCAAAGTTTTATGCATGTGCTTCATTTTTTTATTTCTTCAAAATAGATGCAAGTGAAAATTTCAACAAATATCATATCTTAAAACGTATTGTTACTTATCCAAATTACATCATTATAGTTTTTAAAATGTTATGAGATAATAATCAACTTAAACAACTGGTCAGAGTCACACTTTTACTCCAATAACTAGTATAATCAAATATTTTATGACGAAAATATCATTGTTAAAAAATGGAAAATGTTTTTAAAAAAATTATTGATTTTTTGAAATTAAATGTTATTGAAATTAAATATTTTAAAATAAATTTTACCCTTATCGGATATTAGCATTTTATACATCACTCTCCACAATGTAGTAATTGTATTCAATGAATTGAATATTCACAGGTCTGTTACAGACGGCTATTTTTATATTCTATTCGCACCATTATACTTTAAAAATAAATTTTTTAGTATACTTCTCTTGGATATATTGTCAAAATACAAGTGAAAGTGGTACCTAAAGAAACGTGTGCTAACCTTATAAAATTAAGATAAGAGACGCTGGTCCCAATCTTGTTAATATTGTCACATCAAACGTGTCATCCAACTGTTATGGCAAAGTACCGGTGTCACAGGGTGCGTGACATAGGACCGAGAATATTTAACTTCAACAACATTTAATTTCACAAAAATGTTATTTTGTTGAAAAAATTCTTCAAAATATTTTAAACTTATATTTTTTAATTAAATAAAATTTTTCCAATCAATTTGAATGTTTTAAAAGTTTTCATTGAAATTTTAAATTAAAATTCTAAGATTCATGCCTTTAAAAAATAAATTTATATAAAATTTGAATGAAAACGAAAATCTTTCTAGTTTTATGTATCTACTTAGATGTAATGTAAGCATATTTTCCATCATGTTACAACAGTTAACTTTTTTTTTTCAAAACTTGTGAAAATGAAAACAGAGAAGCCATCTTAAATCGATTGTTACATCTAGAAATTATGGAAAACGTCATTAGTTAAACATGTAGAAAACATAAAAAAATGAATGAATTTCTCTGAACTAAATATTGATGAAACATGGAGGAAAAGTAAGCATGATTTTCATCATATTTATCAAATTTGAAAGGATAGGCAAATGAAACGTATTATGACACATATGAAACGTATGAACACAGGGTAACTTGTATTGGCGTTTAGAGCTCAATCATAAAGAATGTACTTGTGCAAACGCAACACAATTTCCTATACGTACTGTTTAGACCGCGAAGAGTCCATTTAAATGAAAATAAAAATCGTTCACATTTTTGACACCAGGAGTAAACGTAGTTCTGGAGGCTGGTTTTAAGCAGAAAAAGCGACATGAAAACAAATCGTTACTCCATTAAATGTTAGTCAATCACATAAAGCGTTCCTTATCTAAACAAAAATTGGTATAAAAACAAAAAGCAAAATGTTACTCCTTTAATTGTTAATTAATCGCGTAAAACGTTTCTTTAATAAACTAAAATTAGTATAAAACCCCAAATATCACCCCTATTAATTGTCAGTAAGTCGCTTAAAGCGTTTCTTCACTAAACTAAAATTAGTATAAAAAGTAATATGTCACCTCATTAATTGCTAGTAAATCGCGTAAAGCGTCCCTTTCCTAAATTAAAATTGATATAAAACTAAAATGTTACTCTTTTAATTTTATACTTTCTCAAAATATATTGAAATGAAACTTACATACAAATTCATTCTTACACTTTGAAATATATCGGCAGCCCAAATGTACCTAAAACTAAAAAAATAAAAACAATTTTGAAGAAATGAATATGTTTCTTTTTATTATTATAAATTTTAGAAATATGACTGTAAATTTATTTCACAGTTTTATTTATGTTCAGATAATCTCTCTCTCTCTATATATATATATATTTCATGTTTTAAAAAATTTCTCAAAATATATGCAACGAAATCACAAAGCCGATACAATATCTTAAAATCGATTGTTACATCTTCAAAATTATATCGGTATCGTCTCAAACAGGCTATTTTAAACATGCCTAATCGAACAACTTCTCTGAGAGTAGTTGGAGATGACATTATCCCGTTCTTACCTTTCGACCCCGCATCAGTGGCCGCATCCCAATCCTTCGCATCTTGAGTTGGCGAATGCCTTTGGCGATTTCCTCCCAGCGCCAAGCAGTCTGCCAAAAGCTGTGCTGGAACTTCAGCGACCCATTGACGGAAAATACGAACGACATTAGCCGCACGTCTTGAGTTCGGCTAAGACGTGTGCGGAAACTGCGCTGTGTGTCGGATCTTGATGAAAAAGTTCAAGTTCTTGGTAGTAGTGATAAACAACACAACTCCTGTGGTATATGCTTTGCGCTAAAACAGTTTCGGATTTTTTGCATTTGCCTGCCTATTGGAGTGAATTTTGATTTTCTGTAAACAAAAAACAAGACCATTCGTTTTCTGTGATTTTTTTTTTCTTTTTCAATTAAGTGAGAGAAAAGTGCACATGATATTGTGGACTTTGTGAATTTTTTGATTTGGTGTCGGAGTTTTTGGATCGGGTCTTTATACTATACACACGCTCCGTTTTTTGACCGGTGGACTCCGTCGGTTTGAAAGAATCTTCCGCTGAGTTTCAAATGAAAGGTCAGTGGATTATTCTTCTTAATATCTAACTTTATTATGATATACTGAAACTTTATTTTAAAGTTGAAACCAGAATTCACAAAGAAATTTTACATATCATATTTTCTGTATGAAGTTTTAGGCGCTCATCCCACGACTTGCAATGTTTGGTTACCTCGAGATAGTCATTAAATTTATTTCCAAATTAAAAGAACGTATCTAATTATAATTAAATTTTTTGAAAATATTTTTTCTAATTAAAACTAGAATTTAGGGAGAATTTTTGAAGTATTGAATAATATTTTCAGTAAGGTTGCTATCATGAGACGCAATTTAAGGGAAGTCAAGATAGTTATTAAATCTATTACTATACGAAAATCACCCATCTAGTTTTCTGAATGTGTATTTGAAAGTTAAAACCAGAAGTCATTAATACTTTTACAATGTACAGTGTTATTTTCCGTATTATGGTTTAAGCTCCCATTCCAGAACTTGCTGTTTATAGGACTTCAAAATAGTTATTAAATCTATTTCTACACTAATATCCGAAAATTCTGCTAAGGTTTTTTGAAAGTTTACTTGAAAGCTACAACCAGTAAATTTAAATAATGTAACTTTTTCCTTCGACTTGTTAGTATTCTTAATATTAACCCAATTGTTCTCAAATGCAAGGTCCTGTAGATAAAGATACTCATTGAGTACTCACTGGGTGAGTAAATATACACACTGGGGATCTAAATATTGGAGTTCTTAAAGTCAAATTTTAACACTCTGGAGATAGAGAAATATTTAATTTGCAAAATATAGTTTAAATTTAAAAAATATATATTTGATATCGCAAGTGCTATATTTCAGGAACGCTGAAGCAAAAGAAATTGATATAATTAAGAATAGAATACATACAAAATTTATACTTCAAAATGTATTTATTTTTTCAAAACGGGATTTTGAACTGTTTTGAACTCAAATATAATTTTTTTCTGTAGATTTATGAAGAAGTTAACAAAATTTAATTTTAATTTAAAACGTGAATTTCGATTTCAATCGATAATTTTAGGGATACTGATAAAATTTAGTTCGATAATTGATTGCTAAAACGTCATAAAAAGGAAACTATTCCCTTTTTTTTTTAACTTACGGTAGAGATTTAAATAATTTGATTCAGCATCAGATAGTATTACATCTTAGCGAAAGTGTAATTTTTTAGGTATTGTAAATAAAGTATTTAGACAAAATTGAGATATTTTGGGTTTTCTAAAACAATGTATTACTATAATTTAACGTTGTAGTAATAGATAATTGTAAAATTCAATTTAAATGTATGAAATTAATGAAAACTTCAATAGATATTGCCTATTCTAACACAAATTTGCTTCCAAATAACAGCTAAACTTTTACTAAGAACACGCAAAACAAATTATATATTTAAACAAAGAAAATGCTTCATTCTTTTATTTTAAATCACGAAAAATTTTACGTGAATTTAGAGTAAAAATGCTGAAGCCATATATTTTAAATTACGAAACGGGAATTTTAGATATTTTTTTTATGAAATTATTGGAATTTTTTTTTTTTTTACTTTGTGAAATTGTAAATTTTTAGTTATATTTATAAAGAAACTATCTAGGCAACGCAAATATATCTATCTAGATTTTTGAAAAATCGCTATTTAACATACGTTTTACAAATATTTGTAAAAAGAATATAATCTTCCCAAAATGAATAGAAAATGTAATCGGTACCTTCAGAAAGTTCAAACTTTAGCAATCTATTAATAAATAATTGTAAAATTCGCCTTATTTTTTTTTTTAATTAATAGAATATGTGATCGGTAATTCGAGACCGCGATTACAAAATTTCTTTACAATCTTGAAACTGAAACTGCTACAAACAACAAGTAAAAATTATTTATACTAAGGAAAAGAACTTTCATTTGAAATTTAGAAAATAAGGTTATCGACCATTTCTTTATCATCTTAGACCAAGAAAATTTATCTTTAGGCTTATGTAAAACCATCATATTGGTCGCGTATGCGTTACATGAATCTAAAAATGTTATATATTAATGTTAGGTATATAGCGTTTTATATTCTAAAACGAAAAAAAAAAATAGGAATGCAAGATAATTTTGAATAATAATTTAAAACATCAATTAATAATTTTCAAATAATCGGATGCTAAAAATTTTGATATGCAAGAGATTTTGCTGCAGAGAGAAAAAAAATCTCAAAGAATTTTTTTTTTCATTTGTAAAAAGCAATTTTATTGATTTGGTTAACTCCAAATCGTCTTGGATTAAACCAGAATGTATCTTTATTGATAGATATATTGAGATAGCGCAAAATGGCCGTACAGAAAGGTGCGTACACACCTTCGAATTTCCAAGGCATTTGTCACCACATTGTCGAATTTTAAAAAATTCTACTTAATATTTAAATCTCTGAACTCGTAATCTCTTTCTTTGACAGCAAAATTTATGATATTTCCCTAAGATTAAACAAGGCCAAAACTCTATTAACAATTTCTCGTAAAATTGTATGCATTTTGGTACAGTCTCTACAAATTTTCTAAATTTAGACCTTAAAATTAATGTTTATTTTCTCTAAATAAAGAAAAAAATACACGATAAATAAATTTAAAAAAAAAAAGCTTTATTTTGAGAAATGAAGTTAAAAAAATAATTGATATATTTCAGGAAGTACACTGCAAATAGAGGCGTCTTAAATTTAGACACATATGTGACTGAAAAAGAATTTCAGTCACTTAAGTGTCTGAATCTGAAAATTCAGACATAACAGACGTCTAAATTTAAGACGCATAAATGTCTTACTATGATCATGCTATAAACGAACCGAGAAACATGTGTAAATTATCCAACAACCGTCTGATTTTAAGACGGTACGCTCCAAGCGATAGTTAAACATCATCTTTGGTACTATTCTTAACAGCCAATCAGAACGCTGATTTCCGCGCGTGTCATCTACAGCACCTTCATGAGATAAGAACAGAAAGAATTAAATTTTCACCGCCGCCATTGCTTGGATTAAAAGGATATGTGTTAATCTGGGTATTTATAGAACGAACGAGTAAGTCATATTTAATTCTAATATTTTATTCCGATAGATTTCTACACCTTTGAATATGAGTGAAATCGTTTATAAAAATTTATCTCTTTTCTATAGTTTAATGCTAAATTTTTGATTTCACTAACGGTCGTCTGTTATATGCCTTCTTAATGTAACGGAATGAAATATAATTGTTTTGAAAATTAAATAGCAATGCTGTAATTCTATTTGCTTGACGTTTGTAAATAAACGAATGAGTGATAGTTTAATCTTCATTTTCGATAGGGTGATGTGAAATAATTATAATTTGTCTTTGCTCAAAAACAAAACTTGCAACATAGGTTTGCAAAGTTGAATGATTCATCGCTTCATTTATCAGAGATAAAAACATTAAATTGAAGCCATTTGTAACTGTGTTTATTCTATGTTTTTTACTGTTTACTGACTATAAACGCTTGTAGTATATGACATCAGGCATGTATTTTATTTTTTGTTATTATTATTATTTTGGAGCTAAATATGATGATTCATATTATTATGATATTAGGAAAAGTTTTCAGATTGAAAAAAAGCATTAATATTGTGAAATTTGACTGTATATATTGCAGTTTTTAATCACGGAAAGATTTATTCTTATTGATTTTTTAATTTATTATTGAAAATCGTAAATTTTGATATCCAATGTTTCAGATTTAACATTTACCAAATTTCTAAAAATAATATGAATTTTTTATATCATCCAGTAAAATTTTCGAAACATTAAACAAACGGAGAAACATTTTATTCATATTTTGCAGTTTACGTTGCTGTTTAGCAGTATAATTATAAAGTTTAATTAATATTTTTTGTGTTTTTTAAATTGGTATATTAATTTTTGTAATTTATATGCAAGCATTTTTTTTTTGCGATATTTTGTTCATGATTTAAAATTTTTAAAATTGAGTAATGCGAGAAATAATTATTAAATTTCCTTTTACTGCAATCGAATTTGCAACGGTTCTGGTACAAGTAATTGTTGGCACTAAAAAAAATTACACATGATAATTTAGACATAAATAAAGAGTTGTTTATGCCTTGATATGAAGTTTATGTATAAAACTGCCTTATATTTTTAAAAGTTCGTATTTACTTATATGATACAGTATTAAATATATTTTTAAGCCATTTATTTAATAACTGCTTTTTTATGTTCAAAACGTTTTTCAAACAATTAAGAATAGTACGTATACTGTCTGATGTATTTTTTTTTTTTTTTTTTTTTTTTTTTTTACTTTCTATTTTCTTCTGTTTTTTGTTTTTTTTTTCTATTTCTTAGATCATTATTTTCTTATCAAATATATAAAATCTATTTAGCTCATATTCAAAGGATACAAATTTTACAGGAATAAAAAATAAAATAAATTAAATATGACTTATATCGTGTTGTTCCATAAAAAAGAATAATAATGATATACATTTTTAAGCAATAGCGGGTGAAAATTTTAAATTGAATACGGAATATGTTTAAAGAAAATTATATACATATTCCGAAGAATGATATATAAAATTAGATACCAAACTGGTGTTTACTTTTAACTAAGCATGACAAATTACCACATATTTAAAAAGAAAAAAAAAATATTACACATGTTTACTACTTAAAATGACTTAACTATTTTATTTATATGTACTTAAATGACAAATACAAAAATGGCTAAGTTTTGAAATTAGAAGTAATTTTTTTTTTTCTCAATGCTATTAAAATAGAATATTTATTTACTATTTTATTATTTACTCATGGTTATATAGCTGTTGTGATTATCATCTGATGCATATGTAAAATTGCCTATGGGGCAAAATCTAATTTTTGAATTATATGAATTTTCCTTTTTTGGGGGGCGGGACGGGAGGGGGACTTTCTTGCCCATTTTCGCGTACACGGGATTTTTTAAATCTCTTTCGACATTCCACCGACTATGATAAATATTTTGAACTTTTAGAGTAGGAAAAGATAAAAAAAAAAATATATATATATATATATATATCCATATACCTTAAAAACCCTTAATAGCGGACACTTCGGGACCGCGAAATTTGTCGGATAATCGGAGATGCCTGCTTTTGTGAGGTAAAAATAATACAAATATGTATGCCTTGCGGATCAAAAAAGTATTCGCTAAATCGAAGTATCCGCTATTCGGGAATGTCCATTAACCTCCATAACGGATAGTCCCGAATACCGGGCATCTGTATTTAGCTAACAATACTGCAGGGTTGCATTTTTTGCAAAAGGACTCCTTGATTAAAGCATGGGTAGTGCCCCGTTCTCTTACGATTTTAGTTCCCCCAAATTTCATGTGCAATATTTGCGAAGCTTATATTTTAAATCTGTTTCGAAATTGTACTGATTATAATCAATATTTTGAACTTTTAAAGTAAAGTAAGATTAAAAACAAAATTTTAAAAAATCTAATATTTAGATAAATATTTTCTCTTTTTAATCTTATTCTACTCCTGAAACAAAATACTCATTATAATTAGTACAATGTCGTAAAAGATTTAAATTATCAGCTTTATGAAAATTGCATACTAAAATTGGGAGCACCAGAAAATCAGGCGGTATGGGGGTAGAGGGGGCAGGACAACGGCCAGATATTTTCCCAGTATTCAGCGTGGTCAAACATGGCTACATAAAATGCTTACAAAAAATGTCTGCGATTCAGACGTTTCAAGTGTCTGAAATTCAGTCGCAAAAAGTGTCTGAAAAAATTCAGACATTTTAAAATGTCTGAAAATTGAACACTCCGTTTCAGACACTTAAGTGACTGAATTTCAGACATTTTAATTTACAGTGTAAATGCTAAAAATTCTCAAAAACTTCAAAATTTTATTGCTGTAATCAAAATGGAAAGTGTATTTTAAAATAAAAATCGTTATGTTTTAAGTCTAAATGGTTTTTTGGGGGGCCCTGATTAAATTTCCAGTCATAGTAACTGAGCAAAAACATAAGAAGACATATGCGGAATGTTGAAGGCACAAGTTTAAGTTATATTTTTATTTGTACTATAGAAAATATATTGTATCAAGTACATCATATTATCCTTTTCGGTCCCTGGGTCCCGAAACGGCGACCTCTGTTCTTTTTCTTATAAAAACTAAAATGCCCGATTTTTTACATTTTCACATCACTTCTTAATAGCTGAATATTTTTCGCGTTCAAAGCAAAAGAACAAATGGCAGTATCTAAGCTGATTCTTACATAAAATAAATCATCTACATAAAATATTTCATCTGAGTTTGCAAAATGCCTAAAAATGCCCAAAAGACAGTATGGCCAAGAAAGTGAGAAATTTTCATAAGTATTTAACAATCATTTTATAAGTATTTAAGTATTTAATATCTTTTTCAATAAAAATTTTTGTGGATTTGCAGATTACGAATTTAAGAGGTTTAAACAAGTAAATAATTGCATTAATTGAGGTTAATGATTATTAAATTGACGTTTTTAAGGGGGTTTGTAGTTTTAGATCCATGTTTTTGAACCTGAATTACTAAGCGCCTAAAGGATCAATTTCAGAAAAGGTATTTTTTCTGTCGTTTACGATGTCATTTTGTTTGGAAAAAAAACAATGAATAAGCATTTGTATTATTATTTTAGCTTCGGAACTAAAGATGTTAAACCAAAATACTGCTATTCGTGCTTGTATAATTTGCTTGAAAGCAAGCTTTTTCTTTTTAATTATATTACATGGATGTACTGCAAAATCGTTTTTAGTGGATTCACGAGAAAATTTTCTAAGCAAGCGGTTTTCAGTATTTGGGCCCCTTTCTTTACTTGTTCTTTCTTCATAAATCATAAGAATATAGGATTGGGACTGCGATACTCCAGAATATCTAATTCAGTGTTATATGAGCACCCCAGAAGCCAAGGGGTATAAGTGACAAAATTGAAAAAATTTAACTAAATGCACAGACGACCTGAAAATATGCTTTTTTCTTTTCGGGTAAAGAAAAATAAGTGATTTTCTAATTATGTGTTGTGTTTTAGAGATCAACCACTTTTGCCGAATAATGATCAATATTGATTAATTACAAATTTAAAGAAAATTGCACTCTACGTTTTTCACATTTATTGAAATAGCAGTTCAAAGACCACTGTGAAACAAGCAGCAGTTTCTCATTTCAATTCAGTCAATTATTATTGATGTTCAAATTAAAGTCAATTATCTTTGAATTCAATTTACTCCAAATCGAAATTTTGTCACTTGTACCCCTTGGCTTCTGATGTCCTCATATGTTATGTTATAACGGATATAGAAGGTAATTGTACTGTGTTCCTAGAAGTTTCTTCGTCTTTCTATCCTACAAGTAAAAGGAAATTAATGCAACATACCTGCCACGATATAGTAACGATCGACCGCATCAGGTTTTTTAAGACCGAAACCGAATTTCGGTAATCTTCGTATTTTCGAACGAAAACGAAAATATAAAAAATTAAGTAATTAATACATACATAAATATACATAATTATTAATTAATTATACTTGTTGCCCAAGTAAGTCTCTGTGTATGCATTGCTTGCTTTGTAATTTGCACTCATTTCTTGAGTCAGTGATGACTGATAATTATAAACAGAGAAGTTCAGAGCAATAAATAAAGAGTGCCTCATATGAGCCGATATAGCTCAAATCAAAGAGTAATGTTGATAATTTTCGAAGGAAGAAACTAGGTTTATGGAGTACGGATAGTTTCGGTCGGGTCGAATTTTCGACATATTTTCGGAAGACTGAGATTTTGGGCTGAAAACGAAAGCGAAACCGAATTTTCGGTCAACCTCTATATAGAAGTTCTCTCATTATTTTTTTTTCGTTACATAAATGATAATTTTTACACTAAAAACGGGATGTTCGCACATATCCTAACTCGATGCGCCATTGATTTCTTCAGGTATCATTAAGCTTAACCCTTAAATACGCAACTTTTTATTTTGTTTCTAAAAAGTTGTATATGATACTCTGAAAGGTTTATTACACAGGAAAAATAATGAAAAAAATCAGAGATATATTTTTCATATAATACGTCAATCTTTTCTTGTGTTGTTCATCTGCAATACAAGTAAAAACTGTACTGTCGTGTGGCTGTTTTACTCTAAAATAATGCAAATTAGTAAATACTTTAATAAGTATGTCTCCAAATACCTTATTTTATATAATTATTTATTTTATAAAACTTAACCTTTAACCCTTTAATTCCCATGATAGAATACGTTCTAGAAATTACGTAGTTCAGAGAATCTTATTTTACACCAGTTAAGTTTCAATGGTTTATTTCACTTTATTTAAATATGGAATGTCTGTTTTTTAATTAAAGCAAATATTGCTATTTTAATTTTCTGGTGCGAATTAGGTATATATGAATTTAAAAAAAATCTATTAAATTCAAAACAGTGTTGTTTGCATGTATGAAAAGCTGCGCGCTAAAGGGTTAACTAAAAGCTGCTGCTTGCAAAATTTGAAAATTTTGAGTTCTTTAAACGCATATTTTAACTGTTTATACATTATACTATAAAACAGATAAGTTAGTGTTAGAGGATATACCTTAAATCCCAAACTTAAGATGAATTCTAACATCGACAGGCTTAAACAAAAAGGAAAATTTTTTATAAACAAATTCGTTATAACTAAAAAATATTGAAATACAGATAATTTTTTAAAAAATTTCTTTCTTTCGATTACAAATTTAATGTTATTGATTTCATAACGATACTTGTAATGCGAATTTTTTTTGTCGAAATCTCATGCAAAAATCGAAATGAGTTGATTAAAAGCGTTAACGCTAAACGTCTTTTCTTCAAAACATAATCTAAATATTTAAATTAATCGAAGCCTTCCACATAAGTCTGCATTTTTTGACTAAACATACGAAGCTAGACTGTCTAATACGTTTACGTCATAGATTTTACTGATCGTGTTAAATATTTTTTATACACATTTTCTCGGATTCAACGCATATCTGTCACAAGTAGTAAAATTAAATAATTCTTGTTTTTCAAATTCTCTCAGCAGTTATACTGATATTTTTCTGTAATATAATTTATTTGCTGTAATGCATTTTAAGTTGCAGGTTATTGGCGAGAAATGAAAATACATGAACTTTTTATCTATAATTTGAGACTCTGTATATGCCTCGAAGAATACGAAATATGAAGCAGAGATTCAAACAAACAATATATGTATGTGTGTGTATATATATACATAGAGGGTGTCTTATAAATCGCATCGTATTGAAAAAGTGTATATGAATTTAATAAATTTCATTGAGTCCGGTTTGAACCATACGACTTGCCAAAGTTAGTAGTCTGATGATTATCCTATGATTATAGTATATATCCCCATTCTTCCGAAAACCACAAGGTGTTTAAGAAAACATTTACGACCTAGACGCAGTAATTGGTGGATATATATTTTTTTTCATTGTTCCAATGTTACCGCGTAACTTTAGCAATTCATCCCTGTCATATAGTTAAAAAGAAAATTCTTGCTCTTTCCGAGTTCAAGCATCAATAGCAATATTTTGATATAATATAATGTACTGGATATAATTTATTTTCTATTGTAGAAATCAAAATGTGACTTAAACTTGTAACTGCGATAGTCCATATATGCCTGCGTCGTTAAAAGTATAAATAAATAGGTTTACACCACAGATATACATATATGCAATATGAGAATAATGTCAGCTTTTTAACCCTTTCGCGGGCGTTGCAAAAAAGGACACCTAATTTTTATTTTACTGGCACCTAGAATATTTAATTAAAATTTTCCTTTTATAACGTACTTGAAAATGAACAAGTTCGTATTTTCTAATAAAGTTGTTTATAAATTCTGGTGCCAGTACATCATTTCATCAGTTTATATACAGAGTTGCTCCGCGCCGGAAAGGGTTAAAAGCATTTCCTGATTTTTTTTCGAGACCTTTCACGTATAATCCATTTAGTTAAAATAAAGGTCTCCATTTACGAATTCTTAACCTTTTACTAATGTTTGCGGTCCCGCTGACTGCTGCTTTATTAAATTTTCACAGTTTAACATGTAACCTTCAGTTTATCTACAGCCACTTGTGAATTTTTTTTTTTTTTTTTTTTTTTTTTTTTTTTTTGGAGCGCTAGTAATATTGCAAAAGATTTCTGAATAAGTGAATTTTGATTGTAATAATAAAGATAATTTAAACTAATACATAATTATTTAAATTAATACATAAAGTTAATTTAAACACATCCTATGCGGTTTTTATTCTTATAAGTTCCTATAAGTTAATCCAGCCTTTTGTTCATCTTTCGACCAAGCGGTGTCCGAGTCAGCTCACAGTAACAATGCAACAATTTCTTTAACAATTAGGTAAGGATTTTACAGTTAGCTAAGTTAGTTAAGGTACAGTAGTATTGTAACATGGTAATATATTCGCTCTTATACTAATCAAAATACTAACAAGGGAACCACTTTTGGTGTTGCTCGCACCTAGCATCGAGACCTGGTGCGTTTTGTAGCCCTATACATAAAAGTTAGAGAATCGAAAAAATTTCTCTGTTAAAATAATATTTTATACAATTTTTTATACTTTTAATTTTTTATTATTACATATTTATTTGTTTATTTCACGCCAAAAGTGAGTTAAGTCGCCAAATAGGGCGCTACAATTTTTCCGTCCACTTTATCCAAAGAGAAAATGCACAGAACATATTACTAGAATTATATCAGATTGCGAATTTTTTTTATAATTGATAGCATAAGAAACAAATATTAGGTTTTTATTTTTTTTCTGTGCAAACGATAAATATATAAGTAATAAATATAATTCTATAAAAGCTTCGAAGATTATTGAAAACTATTTTTTAGTGAAATACAAAATAAGCAAACTATTTTCTTTTGAAATCGAATGAAATAAAGTTTCGAATGTTTAAAATGAAATGTTGCTGTTTTAAATGGTCCTTCGGTAAAAGTAATCATAAAATAAATTAATATTTTTACACAATTTAGAAAAATTACTGTGGCGAAATAGGTCGGACATTGCAATGTCTAGCTATTACAAATTCAGCTATGACATTTGGCTAGGGTTGCCGGGAACCTCTACTTTTGAAAATAAACGCCAACTGTTTCCCCGCCAAAAATATGAATATAAAGTTGCAATTTTTCAAAATCAAATTCGTGTGTTTTTGAAGGAATTTTCAAACTTTTTTCAATATTTTATACTTATTATTAACTAATTTTTATTTTTAAATGCCTTTCTTTAAAAAAAAATCAGTGTTAATAGTCCGATAAGTGGTCTCGAAAATTGCATTTTTAGAAAGTTATGCTGCTGTATAATCAAGAAATATTATTTTGACAGAAAATTTTATCGATTCTCAAACTTCATAATATAGGGCTTTAAAATGTACCAGGTCTCAATGCTAGGTGCGAACAACACCAAAAAGTGGTTCCCTTATAAGTCAATAAATGCATTTATATGTTTTATTTATAGTTTTCTAATTTTATCGCATTCACATTTAATTCTTCTCATATTAACCCTTGCACTGAGATTTCTCGCGATATTTTGCTATAATATTGTGTGTTTGTAAATTAGTAATTTATTTAGAAATTAAAATACTTTCTAGGGTTTGTTAGTACAAAGGTTTGTTAGTACAAACAGCACCGTGCGAAAGGGGGGGCGAAGGGGGCGGTCGCCCCGGGCGCGGAAATTTAGGGGCGCCAAATTTGTACTACCAATTTCCGGTTTTTTTTTTATTGTCGTCGATCATTTTCATTGGAATTTTTTTTTTCACTCTTCGATATTCTATATTTTCTAAAACTAAATGTATATATTTACATATCGGGAATGTTTTTCCCAATGGAAGTATGAACATTTTTTATTTCAAAATTATTGCGTTGTTCACATTTAGTTACTTTTCATTGAGCTCTTTAGATCTGATGATTTTATAACAAGCTTTTGTGATATTTTATTGCGGTGTTTCTTAAACTTTTGCTCTCTGCAGACCCTTTACATCGTATACGAAAGTTTCTGCCACCTACCACACTCAGTGAATATGAATTTCTAACCTATTCTGAATCCATTATGTGATCATTCTTATAGTAATTCGGTCATAACTTTGCTGTTAAAAAAAGGTCCAGCACAGGATGAAAATGCTGATTACATGAAATCTGCGATTGCATAAAGGACTACAATTTTCCAAACTAACGTTCAAGATAATTATACCTAGTGGAGAAATTATTAACGGTGATTGCGGTTTATTCGATAAACTTAATTAAGGGAATCACTATATTTTGTTTTCTCTTTTTACTATTCACCAATTATCGTGATCGCTCTCCAAAGTTAGCCAATCCAGATTGTGGGTTTTTCATGTGGAAGAAATTAAATCTTAAAATTCCCGAGCATAAAAATGCTCTAGAACGCAAGAATGCATGCATTCGCTAAAAGAAACTTGAGAGACGTCTAAAATTAAATCATATAATCGACAGCAAATTTGAAAAGAGCTAAAGTGAAAATTATTGAAAGTGAAAAAGATAAATGGCAAAATATATCCAGGATGAAATTATGAACTTTCTTGCCAATGAAGTAAGAAAAACGATTGTAGAAGAAATTAATAGAGCGAGGTATTTTTCAATTTCGTTCGATTGCACTCCATATACCGAGTGTCCTAAAATGGACTGTTTTTAAAATTCAATAACCTGTAAATGGTGACAGTTATTTAAAAAAAAAAAAAAAATGCGGGAAGGTAATGTAAAGTGTCAGTATTTTTTTACCTCGATTTCCGAATTTAGTTCCAAATAGAAACTACAGATGGCGCTGCAAGCAGGGATGACCACCTCGGGAACTCAGCTTACGCTTTAGAGTGATAGTGCAATCCCGAGGGGCAGACCAAATCCACTAGCTGCTCGCGTTACAAATGACTTTTTCAATTCTTATACTGCAGTTTTACAATTTCACATACAACATAAATATTGATGATTTGTTGACGAATTAAACAGGTTTATAGTCAGTTCAGGTTACAGCAGCATACTTTATTAAACCATATTCGTGTAAATCAATCAAGTTTATACTGAATTGACAACTATGCCAGCAATGTATAATCACACAAGCACTATAAAGACACCATCTAGCGCCATAGGTGCTCAATCAAGCCCAAAACCAAAATCGCCCAACACTGATGCGAAAAGAGGAGGCTAAATGTATGGAGTGGGTCTCATTTTCCAATACAATCTTATTTTTAGGGGCCTTTTCTATATATTTAACCTTCTTCCTTCATATGATGCTAGGGGATTTCATTTTAGACCTCCATTGAGTGCTTATTGCTTGCCATCTATCTCTGCTATTTGGAACTAAAACCAAGAACCGCAGTAAAAATACTTCTGATATTTTACATAACTCTCCTGCAAGAATTTCTTTTAATAATTGTAACCATTTGCAAGTTACTGAATTTTAAACACAGTCCAGTTTAGGAATCCAGTACACCTCACAAAGAACAAATGACGCAAATTATACGATACCGAAAATAGAAAATTTTCATTCGTGGAAAAGTTTCTTGATTGCATCAAGTCAAAAAAGGGAAAAAAATTAGCATAAGAAATTTAAGATAAGCTAATGTCCAACAATCTCGACATTCACAGCTGCACGAGAGGTTCTGTTCTCAAAGACGGTAGACGGGAGGTGCTGAGTTCGACCCATTCGCGCACATCAGCCTAATCGTACGAAATTGTCCGTAGTTTTCTTCGAACCTTGCGTAAATACGGTTTAGGTTCCCTTAGGAAGACCTTACAGAGGACAATCCCATCCCACTCCGGCCTACTATATCCAACTTGTAGATAATCGGCCTTCATAAACAATACCAATATCAACCCTTCAGAGTTCAATGTTGTGATATGGTGCAAATATGGCTTCCCAATATAATGTTGTGTAAGCTCGAATCATCGAAGTAAATAAATTCGTCTATTTTTTACCATGTTCTGCCCATTCTCTAAACTTTGAGTTCGTGCTGCAGGTGTATGTCCAGAAATGTCCGGAACTGCATAAAATGTGTTTGTTTTTTCTTCTCTTCAACTGAAAGATGGGATATACTTATGTCCCACTTATCAGTTTATTTAAAGAAACATTGCGATACTCTATGGTCATGAAAAAATAAAGCTATATCTGCAGTTTACAAACAATTGCCACGGATTTTAAAAGCTCTGGAGGACCTTATAGAAATGAAGTAAAATGAGTAAATTTACTCAGGAGCGAAAAGCTTAATAAAGCAAATAAAGAAATCCCCCTTTATTTACGGCCTACTAGTTTGACACAGCATTTTAAATGAAATAGAAAAAGTTAATATTATTCTCACGAAAATAAAGAAGAAAAAAAAAAACTATCAATGTTTTGATCGCCAGCAAACTGGTTGAAACACTAAAATACACATTTCAGACAATAAGAGAGGAAATTTTTGAACAAGAAAGCGAAGATTTGGTTATGTCTATAAATGTAGAGTCCTTATTTGAGCAAAACAGAAAACGTAAAATTCGCAGAACAATTTGACTACGAAGCTTCTGATAAAAGTGGAAATTTATATGAATGTGAAGGATTTCGTGTTACATAGAGACACTATAACGGTGCAACTGAATTGGAGGTTTGAGGAACTGAGAAATGTAAAACAAGAATTTGAGTTTCTGGCTGGTGTGAATCTAAAATCAGTTATCGAAAATCTGTTAATATTGCTTGGACCTTGCCCTTTATTACTGACTTGAATGGACTTGAATTGGGTTTAAATGCGAGGTTTTAAATGCGAAAACCTTATTTCTACCATTATATAAGAACTTTTATAAAATGGATCATTTAGAAATCCTTTAGTTGCTCCATAATTTTAACTTTGGGAAAACAAGGAATTACAAAAACATGGAGACAGCGTACATAATTTATAAGTATTCCAGTAACAATAAAATAGTAAAAACTACTTAAGATGTACTATGAGTCGAAAGATTAAGCAACCTGAATTTACTTTCTATAAAATTCAGTGTGTCACAATCTTTACACATAAAATAATAAACGATTTTGTTACCTTAAATGCAAGAAAAATAAAATGGAAGTAAATGTATTTGCCTGATATTATATTTTATATTAAGTAAAACATTGCTTCAGTTATCTTTCTTAATTAATGTACTGAAATTATAATTTATTTTTATCTTTTACATTATGTTCTGCAGGTTTTTTGTTTGTTTTGCTTTTTTAGTACTTATTGGTTGAAGGGACCGCTTGTTTCCAATCTGATTGTTAGCGATTTTTACCCATTTTCTGCAGCTTTAAAGACTAACAAGAACTAAAAATGACTAGAAAAATATGTGAGAAAGGTTAAGAAAAATCCGTCGCAAAGCATCATGATCTCATTAACAAATAAGTGCAATTTTCTTTTCTGTTATTTAGTTGTTTGGAATTTCTGAATTAAAATTAAATCTTTTAAAGTTCTAAAATAAACGCAAAATATTTATTCAATATAATTTATTTCTGTTTCTGCCCTTTAACAATTTTGAAGGAGGGGGGCGGGGGGCGCCAAATTGACACGCTGCCCCGGGCGCAGTTTTCTCTTCGCACGGCCCTGAGTACAAAGGTTTGTTAGGCGAAATAATAATCATTTCAACGTATTTCTATACATTTTTTTAAACTTCGAAGAAAATTAACTTTCAAATCATCTTTTTAAATTGCGCAATTATATACAATCCCAATAAATATTTTTTTTAAATATCAACCTCAAAGATTTTTTTTTTTTTTTTTTTTTATGAGAGCACGTTTAAACTGAAATTTTTTTCTTTTTTTAATTTGTAGCTGTAGGAACCCTGCCAGAACATATAATCAGCATTTTTATTCGTATGTTTTCAACGAAAGTGCAGTGATTGAGGGCCCAAGAAAGGCGTTTAAAAAATGCACTTGTATTTCTAAACACCTATAAAGTTTATATATCACATAAATTTAAAGATTATTAGTATATATTTGTGCATTTGCTTTAAAATAAATTATTTGATATTAAAGTTGTATTTTTTTTTTTTTTTTTTTTTTTTTTTTTTGCGTGATATGAAAGTTTTAAACAATCCATGCCATACTAAATTAATTCTGGTAATGGTTTCTTGTTTTAAATATTAATGCTTTTTTTATATAAAAAATACTCTCAACGTTTTAGAGAAATTTGAAATTTATTTGACAGAAATCAGATATTGAAAACATAACAATATTTCCTGAGTGTAACGAAAGTTTTCGTGATTTGTTAAAGCAATCTGCAATTCACAGTGTATAATAGCGATTGTTTGATTTTTAAATCATGCACGTTTTTGACAAAAGTAACTATTAACATTTTTAAGAAAATTGAATATTGTTTCCATAGAATTTAATCGTTATTAAAATTATAAAAATATTTTCTGTGTGCCATACAAGCTTTAACGATTTCATACCGTATTATTGCAATCAGTTGTTTACTTCTGATAATCTTTCTTGTTTTTAAAATTAATGTTTAGTTTTTCTCTTGATAAAAATATTTAGAGAAATTAGAACTCTAATTTGTTACAAAAATTTGAATTTGATTCCACAGAAACCGGGTAATACAAAAATCAAAATATTTTCTGAGAGAAGCGAAGGTTTTCGTGATTTGGTACCACAATCTGCAATTCATAGTGTATAATTTCGATTGTTTGATTTTAAAATCAATGCTTATTTTTGACAAAAAAAATATTAACATTTTTGAGAAAGCTGAATATTGTTTTCTTGGAATTTAATAGCTATTAAAATTATGAAATTATTTTGTGTGCTATGCAAGCTTTAATGATTTCATACCGTATTATTGCAATCAGTTGTTTACTTCGGATAATCTTTTGTTGTTTTTAAAATTAATGTTCAGTTTTTCTCTTGATAAAAATAATTAGAGACATTTGGACTCTAACTTGTTAGAAAAACTTGAATTTGTTTCTACAGAAACCGGGTAATACAAACATAAAAATATTTTCTGAGGGAAATGAAAGTTTTCGGGATTTGGTACCGCAATCTGCACTTCATACCGTATAATTTCGATTTTTTGATTTTAAAATCATTGCACGTTTTTGACAAAAGTAACTATTAACATTTTTGAGAAAGTTGAATATTGCTTTCTTGGAATTTAATCGTTATTAAAATTATGAAAATATTTTTTCTGTGACATACAAGCTTTAACGATTTCATACCGTATTATTGCAATCAGTTGTTCTTACAAATAATTTTTAATATATCTCTTGATAAAAAAATATTAAAGAAATGTGAACCAATGTAGACAGATTAGGGACTTTATTGTCCCAGATTGTTCATTGTCACCGCTTTTTTGAAATAGAAATATTCGGCCTATTTAAAAACAGAATAAAAATTCTGAAAAATAAGGCGATTTAAACTACTTTAAAAAAGTGGTGAGAGTCAAATAATTTGAACTTAAAAAGCCCCCAATTTGCAACATTGGGGTGAATTTTAATTTGTTAGAGGAATTTGATTTCAACAAAAACCGGGTAATACAAACATCAAAATATTTTCTGAGTGAAACGAAAGTTTCCTTTATTTGGTACCGCAGTCTGCAATTTATAGTGTATAATATCGATTGTTTGATTGTAAAACCAATGCATATTTTTAACAAAAAATAACTATTAAAATTTTTGTGAAACTTTGTTTTGCGAATTTTTATTCATGGAAATTATTATTTATTAAAATTACGAAAATGTTTTCTTTGTGATAAGGCTCTAATGATTTTTTACCGTATTTTTGAAAACAATTGTTTGGTGCTGATAATGGCTTTTTGCTTTTAAATCTAACATTTTGCTGTTCTCTTCATAAAAATAATTAGAAAAAAATGAACTCTAATGTGTTATAGAAATTTGAATTCGATTCTACAGAAAAAAACATCAAAATATTTTCTGAGTAAAACGAAAGTTTTCAGAATTAGGTACCGCAATCTGAATTTTTTTATTTAATAATTGATAATATATAAATTAATAATTTTAATAGTTCGATTTTAAAATGAATGCATATTTTTGACAAAAATAACTATTAAAAAATTTTAGAGTCTAGAATATTATTTTCAGGGAAACTACTTTTTATTGAAATTATTTTAATTTTTTCTGCGTGAAATTCCACCTTTGACGATTTCATAACGTATTTTTGCAATCAATTGTTTCATACTGATAGTGATTTGTTGCTTATAAAACTAATGTTATACTTAAATATTAGAGAATATTGAACTTCAATTTATGAGAGAAATTTAAACTCTATTCTGTAGAAATCTGGTTTTAAAAACATCAGAATATTAACAGAGTGAAACGAAAGTTTTCAGAATTAGGTACCGCAATCTGAAATTTTTTATTTAATAATTAATAATATATAAATTAATAATTTTAATAGTTTGATTTTAAAATCAATGCATATTTTTGACTAAAATAACTATTAAAAATTTTTGGAGTCTAGAATATTATTTTCATGGAAACTACTTTTTATTGAAATTTTGGAAATGTTTTCTGTGTGAAATTCCACCTTTGACGATTTCATAACGTATTTTTGCAATCAATTGTTTCATACTTGTTGCTTATAAAACTAATGTTATACTTAAATATTAGGAATATTGAACTTCAATTTATGAGAGAAATTTAAACTTTATTCTGCAGAAATCGGGTTTTAAAAACATCAAAATATTATTAGAGAGAAACGAAAGTTTTCATGATTCGGTACAGAACTATGCAATTCATACTGTAAAATTTTGTATAGCTTAATTTTAAAATCAATGAACGTTTTGGAGAAAAAATAAAACTAAAGAATTCTTTGGGAACTTGAATATTGTTTCATGGAAATCAGTTGTTATTCAAATTAGAAAAATGTTTTTTGTGTGATGTGCAAATTTTAACGATTTCATATCGTATTTTTGCGATCAGTTGTTTAACTCTGATAATGATATTTTTAAAAACAACTGCTTTGTTTTTCTTTTGATAAAAATGACAACGTTTCCATGGAATTTTAATTTCCAGAAGCCAGCCATAATAAATATTTTTTCTGCGGGATATGCAGGTTTTCATTAATTTGTATCTTAGTCTGTAAATCATAATATGTATTCTTCATTTTAAAATCAATGCACATTTCTGACCAATATAACCCTTAAGTTTTTCAGAAGTTTAAATATTGATTTTATGCAAATCAGTTTTTAAAAAATCAATATTTTCGTCATACTATATGTAAGGTTTTAGAATTTAGTATTTTTCTCCGTTTAGTACGTATAGTCCGTTGTTTTTACTGCTGATAATTGTTTCTTGTTTTCGAAATCGACAACAAGACACGTCTTTTTAGAAAAATGAGTATCAACATTAAAAAAAAAATAGTAAAGGATAGAGATTTGAACTATTGTTTGCAGGTGAAAGGAGATGGATAAATAAACATTGATTTTTGGGTCCCTAAAAAAATACGATCTTCTTTTGTAAAGTGTTTTTCTTTAGGGGCTGTACATATATAACGTTATCATTTTAGGGGGGAGGGGGAGTCTGGCAAATGCTATCGTTAGATATCTCTAGGGGGAGGGGGGTTCGTCTTTTGATATCGTTATCATTTTTGATCCAACCAAAATTTTCTCTTTTTATTTATAACTTAGCCTTTACATCGAAATAGAATGTTATCTTTTTTTAGGCTGCTATCTATTTTTATGAAAGTACAAAGTTATTATTAAAATCATTAAATGATTATAAAATTATTTAATTCCAAATTTCCTATTTCTTCTCTCATATGTGTATGCATATATAATTCGCTGTTCGAGAAACCATATGCGAAGTATGTTTCAAATGATGCCTGTGTTTACTAATAAATAAAAGGGAAAGAATGTTGTCCACCTGTTTTGGTGATAAGAAGCTCTGTCTCCCCCTCCCCCCCGTACGGTGTCAAGTGCAAGAAAACATTATTACTGTTGAATACATTATGTAACAAAAAGCTATTATAAAATACTTTTAAATAGTAACTATTTCTTTTAAGTGTTATTTGATAAAAAGTTTTTTCATATATAAAGTGATATTTTATTGTTCTCTTCATATGAATCAATGAAGTATGCGAAAAATAAATGTAACCATATTTGTATATCATTCCAGGCAAAAGAAAAAAATTTCAAAAATGAAAAGAATTCTTAGACATTGATAAAGATATCATTACGGGGGGGGGGGGAGGGGTCGAGGGATGATAACGTATGATATCGTAAGGGGGGGAGGGGGATCAAAATTGCCAAAAAAGTGATAACGTTACATATGCACAGCCCCTTATAATACAGATCATGTGCTTATTATTGAAAACCGAAAGATTTTATTTTTGATATATATTTTATAGGTTGCACACAAGCAACACCAAAAAGCATTTTTCTATGAAAAATATGAATTATGCTTCGAAATAAAGTTTTGAAATTTATTAAAAGTTATATTTTCGTATCAGCCGCATGCCTGAGATTAATAAGGGAAGAAATATCCAGAGATTTTTCTACTTACAGAAATCTTTTTGACTCCGATTATTTCAGTATTTAACCCCACAGGGGCAGAAAAAATCTGCTCGGAAAATGATGAAATAATTGACTGACACCAGAATTTACAAACGAATTTCTTAGAAAATAAAAACCTGTTTCTCTACACTTTCATTATAAAAGTAAAATTTTATTAAAATATTCTTGGTGCAGTTGTCATTTTGGAAATAAAATTAAGTGGTCACGCCGTGTGACGACCATCCTTCAAAGGGTTAAGCATGTAGTTCGAATACTTATTTGTTAAATTTGTGGTATATTTTTAATATTTTATATTTAATTATTTATGGATTAAGTATTTATTTCATTACAAAATATACAGTTATCCACAACAGTATATTCCCCAATTCCCAACCAGTCCATGTGATTTGTTAAATTTGATAAATATAATTAATTATCTTAATCAAAAACAACAAAAAAAGAATATTCCCTCCCCCAAGAAAAAAATCTTATTTGCTAGGGTTAATTTCATATTCATTAATTTTCATTAAACAAATTTTTAATTTTATCTGCAAATAAATTTTTAAGTTCTCTTATCTGATTATTATTATCGATTTCTTAGGGAACGTGAATTTATCGGCATTCAAAACAATGCGCTTAAATCATACTTTATCAATAAAACACATGAATTTGCTTCCTGCTCTAGGCTTTATAATCCAGTATTAGTTTCTGAAATTTCAAGCAAATAATATTGACTTGGAAAGGCATTATTTCAGTAACCTAGTGGCAACTTGGAAGGCTCTACATTGGAATATTCTAAATTACAGTATAATGTTTACTTTAGCTTATTGCACTCTATCGTGCTTAGAAGCTGAATTAGACACAAAGCTAGGACTTTGATCACCATAATATTACAATCTTGAAACTCCGGCTTTGACTTTAAATATATTATGTAGAAATGCAGTGCTGCAATATCTTAAAACCTGAAGATTTAACAGATGGATTTCTGTTATTATTATATAAGGACATAATTTAAAATTATAATTTTTAGTTTATTTTGAGTTCGTTGACCTCCGAGGACCCAGCAGAAATTAATGTGATATAGGAATTTTTTTTTACAAGATCACATCTGTCAACCATCCTTTCTTTTTTTATTAGTCGAATAAGTCTATTACAAGTTATGAAATTAATAAATGCAATTTGTTTTTATGTGTTTTTTGTTTGTTTTCGTTCATTAAGAAAAACTGCAGTTTCAAAATAAGCTTATTCAATTTGAGCTATCCAAAATTGCGACAGTACGTATCTGTTTACATTTCCAACATATATAACTATTATTATCTTTCATATTTATCATTCATACCGGAAATTTCTTATGTACTTGAATTGAAGTAGAAATATTTATATGTGTAATTATATATACATCTGTGGTTCTTAATTAAGCTACAATTTTAAATTTAAGAAGACGGGGTGGGGTTCTAATAGGTACAGTCGTGGAAAAAAAAAAGTAAACACCCCCTACTAACTCCTCAACAAATTATCGTAGAAGAAAGTTACTGGTACCGAACGATTGGAAATAAAGTCTACTTTTAAATGTTGTATATAAATTTTGCTTAAGGGGCCATCTACATATTAAAACAAACCATAAATTCATTTTTTTCAATGGCAATACCCAATTTTGACAGCATAAATTAACTCTACATCCTTCAATTAGCCTAAAAACCAATTTTTATGCAATTCGTACCATAAGTTTCCGAGAAATTACTTATTATAAAACGTGCGTATTTTAAAAGCTGCATCCAAATTGAAGTTCCGTAGTCGATTGTTAACCGAGAGAGCCTCCTTCTTGATCAAGGCACCTTAAGCAGCCAATAAAGCATGTTAGACAACGGGACAGCAGAAGAAATTTCAAAATATCTACTCACTTTTATCATAGACGGCCCCTTAACCCATCATTTTGCCGTTTTTTAAGTATAATTTGAAAACTATTTGGAAGAAAAATGTGAAATTTCGGATTTTCATAAAGCAGGACTTAATAAATCTAAATCCATCAAAAAAATTGTAGGTTGCAATTCATAATTTTTTCGAATATTAATTTCATAATTCATAATTCATATCATAAAATTATAAAAATTACAATTTCAGCGTATTTATGTGTGGGCACATTAGTATTATTGCTACACAAAAAATTAGCACATTAGGAGCATAATTTCAGGAGATATAAATAAATATATGAAAATGTAATTTAACATTAGAAGCTCTAAATTTTGAATATTTATAATTCAAAACTTATCATTCAAATGACTTGAAATTTGGAGTCTGGGCATAGTTTGAACCGTAGATTTGAAATATCTCGTTAAAATTGGGTATTGCTATTGAAAAAAATGAGGTTTGGGTTCGTTTTAATATGTAGATGGCCCTCTAAGCAAATTTTATATACATCATTTAAAAGTAGACTTTATTTGCAATCATTCGGTACCAATAACTTCCGTCTACGATAATTTGTCGAAGAGTTAGTAGGGGTGTTTACTTCTTTTTTTTCCACGACTGTACATGAAAAAAAATAAGGTAAGGTGCCCTATTATCGTCCCCCAGCCACTTTTAGGCTGTTGAAAGTTGGAATTTTTAGTGAAAATCTACCAAATTTGGATTTTACATAGACTAACTACCTACGCACATAGAAAAATAGGGAAATATCGTTAAAAAAATTTTAACAATGTGAAAAATTGCTTTTGCAAAAGTATCTAAAAAATGCAAAAGAAAAAAAAAATGGTCTCAATTTCGTCCCCCCAGAAAATCCAATACGCCGAGGCTTAACTTATAAATAAATCAAAATTTATTTCGAAATGTGTACGTAATTTAATTTACATTAAAGTAAGGCACAATGAAACGTACTAATTATCAGTGGAAGAATAACCTAACGAAACATTAGCCAACCAAACATAAGGGGAAAATTGAAAAAAAAAATGTCATGAAAAAGCATTCCTAATTTCGTCCCCGGGACGAAAATAAGAACTGCAAAGGGGACGAAATTGGGACCACGCTACGTCCCCTATGACGGAGTTTAAATCCCCGTAAGATGGACTGAGCGTCCTAAAACTCACTGTATGCTACTGCCAGCATCTTACCAACGTAAAACACATGCAATGAATAAGAAATAAACACTTATGGTACAGTAAATAACGTTGTACAAACGACGTAATGAGAACTTAAGTCTTCTAAAAATAGGAAATTCAGTGTCTTTAATTTATGTATGCGTATTGGCGAACGAAACTTTCAACACTGACCCCTTTTCCCTCCCATCCCCTGTGCCTTGCGTCATAAGTGACGCCACTTTCGCAGAAGCGGAGAAGTTAAGGGGGACGAAATTAGGAGAAGGGGCAAAATATGGACACTTTACCCTACATGCCCTGCATCGAGATATTACTTTATGTAGATATTACATTCACGTTCCAACAATACATATCACACGAAGCTCACAGGGCATCGTTTTACTGATCACAGTATTAACGATTTGTGAGCACGAAGCGCAAAAGAACTCAGTTACAGTGATATCCGTATTTTTCAGTCTTTTCCATTTTTGTTTATTTTAACTAATTTTGTTTATCATAACTAATATTATTTTCGTTTACCATAACTAATATTATTTTCGTTTATCATAACTATTATTATTTTCGTTTATCATAACTAATATTATTTTCGTTTATCATAACTAATATTATTTTCGTTTACCATAACTATTATTATTTTCGTTTAACATAACTAATATTTTCGGTTACCACAAATAATTCAATTTTTGTTCATTTTAACTAGGACTTTTAACTAACCCCCCTTCCCAACATTAACACAGGTCTGCTAGTATCGCATACCTTTGTTCCGCAGTTTCATTACAAGAAATATCTGCGAAAAAGATACATAAATTACGCATCGATTTTGTAAAACGAAGTTTGGTAGTCTGCCTCAATTTTTCTCACTGAGCCTGTTCACTAATTGCAAATTACGCTCTTATTAAAACATTTGGTAACACTTTTGAAATGATTAATATTTTTTTTTACTTTTTTATGAATATAATATAATAGTGGTAAACACAACAAGCAAATATATTTATGATATTTATGTTAGGTGCCGCACAAAATTTCCTTACTAGAATAAAATAAACATTCCTGACTGTTCAGCGGCTGCAAGAACCACGCATTTCTGGAATTTCAAACTTTATGTAATTTTCATACCAGAAATTTTATTTCTCGCGTCTAGTTACATAATAACTAGGATATTTGAGATTCTAATCTGGAGAAATTCCATCTCATCTAAAAGGGAAGCTCTAAATTTATAGATACAGCCTTTATTTCACTTTCGTGTTAGTTTGCTTCTATTTTGCTAAGCTTTATAATTAAAATATCTAATTGAACAACTGGCACATTTTGGAAATATTTTTTTACAAAATTGGACTTTCGAATTTTCTAATTAGTTTCTAAAAGTTAAAATAGTAAAGCATGTTGCTTAATACATTTTGAAATTTGGAGAAAATTTGATATTCTAATGTGGAGAAATTTTATCTCGTCTAAAAGTGGAAGCTCGAAAATTTATATACCGGGTGATCCAAAAGCCAGGACGAACTTTAAAAATGAATAATTCGAAAACGAATCAAGATACAAAGATACGGTTTGCACCAAGCAGATGGGAAAAAAACCGGGTTTTGTGTGGCAACGAAAAAAAATAGTCTGTTGGCGACCAACAGATCGCGCTTTAGTGTTTTATTGCACCAAAAGATGATTTATAAATGAAAAAATGTTGACAACTTAAAAGACAGCTTAATTACAGTTAATTAGTACTACAGTAAATGTTCAATATGCTGTCCATCATTCAGAAGTACAGCTGTGAGACGAGGCACCACACCATTCACAGCATTTAGTAGCATTTCTTGCGGTATAGCATCTTTCAGTGCTTCTAGTAATGCCGGTTGGTCGCGGTACACATTTGAATTCAAGAGTCCCAAAAGTCACACAGTGTCAGATCAGGAGTTCTTGAAGGCCATGCGTGATTAAAGTAGCGACTGATAATGCGATCCTACACAAATGTTGAGCGTAGCAGGCGTTGCACAGGCAGAGCAATATGAAATGGTGCCCCATCTTGCATAAAGGTGATTGTTTGGAGTGCCTGTCGCGCTTGCAGTTCAAGAATAATGTTGTTTTGTAACAGTGCTACATATCGCTGATCAGTGACAGAAACTGTTTTGAAACACGTCTGTGTGACTTCCTCGAAAAAAAATTGAACCAATTATGAAATTAGCAGTGAAGCCACACCAGACTGTCACTTTAGGCTGCTGCAAGGGTACCTCAACAAATGAATGTGTATTTTCTGTGGTCCACGCTCGACGATTGTGGGTGTTAACAGCGCCAGAGAGTGTGAAATGCGCTTCATCTGTCCAAAGCACAGTGTGAAGCTAGTCCTGCTGTTCTTCCATCTTATTCAATACCAATTCGCAAAATCTCGGCGAGAGTCGAAGTCGGGAGGTTTCAGTTCTTGGCTATGTTGCAACTTGTAGGGATACCGTTGCAAAGTTATTCGCAGTACTCTCCAGACACTTCCGTACGACACTCCTGTCTGCCTCGAAACTTCTCGAGCACTGCACTCCCCATGTGCAGCAACCGCCGACATGGATTGCACCGTCTGCTTTTCTGTCCAACAGCAGCGGCTGTTGAGGGACGTCCACTTCTTTGACGTGACGCCAAAGAACCTGTAGCTTCACATTTCTTCACCATTTTGCTCAATGCAGAAGACGTTATTGGTCCTTTGCTATCTCGCATACCCTTCATGTAGCGATATGCTCCTAATGCCGCAATGGCACTTTCCGAATTCTCATAATACAGTTTCACTAAGAGGGCTTTCTCAACTATGGACAGCATTTCGATGCATACAAGTTTCGACTACCATTACCTGCTGCAGTTGCTCCTTTTTATATCGCTTGTTGCTTTGCATAATCCTACATCGCCATCTGTTGGTCGCCAGCAGATTTTTTTTTTTTTTTTCGCTGCCACACAAAACCCGGTTTCTTTTGCATCCGTTTGGTGCAAACCGTATCTTTGTATCGTGATTCGTTTTCGAATTATTCATTTTTAAAGTTCGTCCTGAGTTTTGGATCACCCGGTATATAACCTTTATTTCACTTTCGTGTTAACTTGATTCTGTTTTGCTAAGCTTCAAAATTAAGCTTAAAATGTCTAATTGAAGAATTGGCGTATTTTTTAAATATTTAATACAAAATAGGACTTGTTAATTTTATGATTAGTTTCTAAAAATTAATATAGTAAACATATACATTTTTTTAAACGAAATGTGAAATTCACTGATATATTTTGTTAGATTAAAGGTTTGCGTGAAAAAAAAAAAAAAAAAAAAAAAAAAAAAAAAAAAAAAAACAGCGTAGTGGGCGGAGCTTGCTAGTTTATTAACGAAAATAAGTTTTTAATTCATTTACGTAAAGCTTTATTTTGAGATATTTAATTTCCTTCATATCTTATCCTGAACAAGCCTGGCATTGTAATGCACAATGCTATGCATTTGTATCCTCCTTAACAATAATATTAATTAATTATATTAACCTACTAAATCTTTTGGTAATAAATTAAGCACAGATTAATGAGAGGTCACCATATAACTGCCTATATATATATTAAAACAGCTGAATGACCTACTAATTACCCGACTGCCAAGAAGGGTCATGTGTTTCACGCGTATCTGAGTATGTGAATTTCTTTATACCCTCGAAACATCTCAACGGCTGAATGGATTTTAATGAATGAGGTCTCTATCGATTCGTCTTAACCGTCTCATGGTTATAGGCTAAGTTTTGTTTTAATAGATTCAAAATGGCGTCGGTAAAATACAGAATGGCGGTAGGGACAAAAAAAAATTTACGCACCATATTCAGTGGCATATCATTGAATAGGTCTTTCAAAATGAAGACGATGTTTCATTGACTATTTTACAGTCAGAAGCTCCGTTTAAATATTGTCGTGTAGGTAGGATCTCTAACTTTACTGCAACTCTAACCTTCATGGACATCTATATTCCTCATCAAAACAGTGTTTATAGATAGGAACTAACAATTAAACACAACTTAAAAGTCATCAATACAAGTAAATAAAAAAATAGGTAAGTAATATAAAAAATAGTTTCACAATGATGAGAAATAATTAATTAGTTCACTTTTTACGCAGTCTGATTTTTTTTTAATTTTTTTAATTTAATTTCAAATATTAAAAGATATAAATTAAAACTTTAAAACCAGTAAAAATACATTTATTTCGACTCATTCCGAGTTATTTTCAAAACAAATAAAAATGTTATAAACATTGCACGGCACACATGCAACGCCATCCTTCAAATTCCCGCGTAATCTTTCATATTATGCACGTTATGTTTTATTTTACGCGGATGTTTAATTTACTTTTCTGTACTAGTATTATAAAGAAGAAAAGTTTGTTTGTTTGTTAGAGGTAATCTCTGGAGCTACCGAAGCGATTTCAGAATTAATGGTATAAAAATGATGGTGTTAATCCAACTTAGAACATAGGCTATCTTTTATGTCGTTGCCACTATCCTAAAGGGGGTGCAAGAGCAAAAAACGTTCTAAAAATACGATTTTTGCGTTACTGAGGGGCCTAGAAATATGAAATTTGGAATATTAGTTACTTATAAGATATAAATGATGTCTAAGAAAAGTTTTTAAACAATTCGAAATTTAAAAGGGGTGAAAATGCACAAAAAGCGTTCTAAAAAACGTTCTAAATAGTAGTTTCTACATAGTCTCAGGAAATACGAAACCGATTTTAAAAATATTGGTGTCAAAATGATGGTGACAACGCTTGCTCCAAGATAGGCTATATTTTATGTCGGTGCCACTCACTGTAAAAAAAAACGGACTAAAAAACGGAAATACTACTGGCAATCTAGACGCCAGTACTATTTCCGTTTTTTACGGGAATTTTTACCCATAAATTACAGAAAATGTTCCGTTTTTTTTATTAAAAACTGAAATTTTTCTGTAATTTATGGGTAAAAATTCCCGTAAAAAAACGGAAATAGTACTGGCGTCTAGATTGCCAGTAGTATTTCCGTTTTTTAGTCCTTTTTTTTTTTACAGTGTATACCCCAAAGGGGGTGCAGGAGCAAAAAACGTTCTAAAAAGTCGATTTATGTGTTACGGAAGGGCCTAAAATCGTGAAATTTGGAATGGTAGTTAGTTATAAGATATCAATGATCTCTAAGGACATTTCCTAAAAAAATCGAAATTTAAAACGAGGTCAAAGTGTGCAAAAAGCGTTGTAAAAAACGTTCTAAATTGCGATTTCTATGCAATTTAAGGAAGTACTGAACCGATTTTAAATATAATGGTGTAAAAATGATGGTGACAGCTCTTGCTCCAAGATAGGCTATATTTTATATTTGTTTCCACTACCCCAGAGGAGATGCAGGAGCAAAATGCGCAAAAAGCGTTCTGAAAACGTTCTAAATGCCGATTTGTCAGCAATATCTCAGGAAGAATCAAACTGATTTCAAAAGTAATGGTAAAAAATTGATGCTGACAGCTTCTGCTCTAACATAGATGCTATTTTATATCGGTATCACTATCACCTAGACGTTGCAGGAGCAAAAAAGCGTTCTAAATTTCGATATCTGTGATCGGTAGGGGCTAGCAACTTAAAATTAGGCGTGGTACATATTTCTTAGACATAAATGATCTTTAAGAACAGTTTCGAAAAAATTGGAAATTTAAAAAGGGGTGAAAATGCGCGATGAGCGTTCTAAAAACTTTCTAAATTGCGATTTCTACTCAGTCTCAGGAAATACCAAAGCTATTTCAATAGTAATGGTTGCAAATCAATGGTTATATTTTATGTAGGTTATATTTTATGCTGCTGTCACTACCATCTGAGGGTTGCAAAAGCAAAACATGTTCTAAATTTCGTTTTTTGCACAACTGAGGGGTCTAACACTTTGAAGTATGGCATGGTATTTATGTACAAGATGGAACTGCTTTCTAAGAACAGTCGAAAGAAAATTCCAAATTTAAAAACATGAAGTGAGCGAAAAGCGTTATAAATTACAATTTTTATGCACTCATATCAAATACCAAACCGATTAAAAAAATAATGATGACAAATTGTTGGTGATAGAATCTCCTCAAACATAAGCTATATTTTATGTATCTGCCACTATCACCAGAGGGTTCCAGGAGCTAAAAACTTTCTAAATTGCGATTTCTGTGATACTGAAAATGCTAGAAACTTTAAATATGGCATGGTAGTTACTTATAAGATATAAATGTCCTCGAAGGGCTGTCGAAAATAAATTCGAATTAAAAAGGGGGAAGCGAAGGGGAGGTGCGAAAAGCATTCTAAAAAAGTCCTAAATTACGATTTCTATACAATTTCAGGGAATATAAACCGATTATAAAAGTAATAGTTGCGAACACAATGGTAAACAGTCTGTGGTCCTACACAGACTATATTTTATGCCTATGATTCTACCACTTGTGGTTCACAGGAACAACAAACGTTCTAATAAAGGCCTTTAAAAGCTTTCTAAATTGCGTTTCTGTGTAATATTAGGAAATAACAAACCGATTTCAAAATTAATGTTGGTAAATTAATGGTGACAGTTCCTATATCAACATAGCCCTTTATGTTGAGAGAGGTCGTAGGACTTGGAGTTTGACATGATAGTTAATTTTAAGATGTAAGAAGATGGTTTCTAAAAAATTCAAAACTTCAAATAAATACTGAAATGAGCGTATTAATTGAGCATAAAAGTTTCAAAATATTTTCTAAATTATGATTTATTTAGTTTTATTTAGCTTTATTAATTTAAGTCTCATTTCTGCCTAATGCAGTGTAATAATGATGTTTAATCAAACTGTGTTTTAAATAGTAATTTTTGAAGTATTCCTAAAAGTAATAAATACCTTTTAATAAAATAAAATATTACCTTTTAATAAAATAAAATATTACCTTTTAATAAAATAAAAATTTAGTTAGTACTTTTTAATAAAAATTAGACTTATAAATATAACTTGGCATATTTCAAATATTACGCGAGCAAAGCCGCGGGGTTTGCTAGTATTTTTATAACTATTGAGTAGCTCGAGCCGTTTTTTTTTTGGAAAGTGAAATGCTGCGGCGTCGTTACATATTGAATTTTTGCGCGTTATAATCTCCATGGTTTCTCTTATGATGGATGGATAATATAGACTGGAGGGAAAAATTATTTTACTTTCATTGAAATTTATTTGGGTGGTTTCTTATTGATAAAGGAGATACAGCATCATTTCACTTACCAAAAATATGGCTCGAGCTACTCAATGGTTATGAAAATAAAAATAAATTAAATATTCAAGTAAAATAAAAAATAACGTGTATAATATGAAAGATTACGTGGAAAATTGAATGGTAGCGTTTCATAGACCGTGCAATTTCAGAATAGTTTTATTTTTTTTTCTGAAAATGACACGGGGTGAGTCGAAAAATGTAAACAGTCGAAATAAACGTATTTTTAATGGTTTTTAACTTTTAATTTACATCTTTTAGTATTTGAAATTAGTATATTATTACAACGTATTAATTTGCTACATATTTACAGCTGAATGAACATTTTATGATCATTATGGACGACATTTATCGCATGTAGACAGGGGCAGATTGTGTTAACGAACAAACTTCCCCCCCCCTCCCCCCCCCCCAAAAAAAAAGCAAATTTTGGCTTATTTGAGGACGAAATTTGGTATAGAAATGGTCTTTAGATAAGTTCAAAATTTCTATTAAAATTTACTCCTGGAAGTTTGCCCCGCCGCGTCCGTGGTCTGTATGGTCCCCTGTATGTACTTGATAACAAAACTAATTGTAAAGTCAAAATGTTACTAAATGTAAACACATGTACTAATATTGGTATAATAGATGCATAATTGTGAAAAACATAGTAACAAGGAAATATTTTTCCAAAAGACTGCAATATATAACTTAGGGAGATAACCTCTTTTTCTTTAAATGGAAATAAAATAAGAGATTAACTAGAATAATAATTTAAAAAGAGAAGTTCGAAGAACTAAATCATAATTTTCTTCGAAATCATTTTTTTTTTCTTCCTAGAAACTTATGTTATATAACTTCTGAAGATATTTTTTCCACAAGATAAAAATAAAATGGATTTATTAACTAGAATAAATGTTGAAATAGTAAAAATTGAAGAGCTAAAATTATAAGCTGGAAACCTTTTTATAGAAAACCTATGTTATATAACTTAGGAATTTTTTTGTAAGGGGTAGAAAAAATAATACTCATCTTTTTCTTTTCCTTTCCTTTGCCTTTCATCTGTTTTCCTAGAAACTATGCTTTGAGCAACTTTGCACTTTTAACTCGAAAGTGAGTAATAGATTTTACTTAACTGTGTCTTTTGTTGATTTATTGAGCTAATTTGTTTTATTTTAAATGTAAAAAAAAAATGACGGAATTTTTATTTATTGTTAATATGTGCGAAATTTATATATTTGAATTACATTTTAAAATAATTTTGAAAGTAAGATTTTTAAAGGTGTAGTGGACGTTCAAAACATGATTTTCATTTTTCACTAAATTGTACGGACATTTAGCACACGTAATAATTCATACATTTTCTAAGTAAATAAATCATTTTTAGTGAAAAATGTATGTAATTAGTTATGCTATTATTTAAAATATGTAAATTAATCACTCTAATTAAAAATACTCCATGCGCATTAAATATGGCTTTAGGAACCTGGTGTTTTATTAATTGGTAGATTTAAATATTGCAACAAAAGTTGGTATGCGTTTTTAAATTGTACCAATATATAGAGAAAAAAATAATAAAAAACTTCAAATATTATATTTTTTTCTTGAAATTGCACCGGGAAAAATTATATAACTACAAATTTTCCTTTTACGCACAGTAATGAATGCATATTAATACGAAGTTTTGAATTATAGCATATTGCGAACAAGAATACTTAATATTATGAATATTGGATAAAAAACAGATACCTGGAACATTTTAAATAAATTGACTCGACGAAAATTCTCATTTTGAGAAAGCGTGATTTAAAATTTTATTTTTAGTGTAACTCAATTACGGCGTACAAATTTGAAATGCTTGTAACTGCGCTAGGAATCGTTGCAATTGCCTGTGGTTTCTTGCAAATGATGAAGTTAAGATTGGCGTATATTATTAAACCAAAAAAGAAAAAACTATTTTTTAGTCGGGTTTTGCACAACTGAAGGTCCTCGTTCCCCTTAAATCAATTTAAACTAAATATATGGGGCATTCTCACAATCTTTTGACTTTTATGACCCTGAATAATAATTTTTATTTTATTACATGTTCTTGTGTTTTTTTTTATTATTTCATATACTGGGGAACATCCCATTGCAAGATCGCATAACAATATTAACGAGATAAATAAGTTTTGGACGATGTTGGGGGTCCAAATACAAGGAAAACTTCTATAACGTCCCGTGTCTCTGATGCTTATTTTTAAGTTTGGAGCTGTCTGTGTAAAATTGTTTCAATAAAAATAATTCGATGTAATTTTTTTTCGAAACTGAAGCTATTGTTTTATATAAATGTGTAGCAAAAAATTAACCTGCACACATTTTTAGGGTTGTTATTATTTTTTAAACTCTGTCTTTGGGTTTTAGATTCCTTACCGTCCCTCTTCTAAAATTATACAGAAAATGGCTTCCAATGCAGCCACAATTTTTTTTCAAGTTTTTTCGATTGCAGAAGTACGCTAGAGAAAGAATGTCTAAAATTCTATGATAGGAAATTTACTGCAAATTTAAATCAGTATTTAAATATCAATTTCAAGCATCGTGGCTTTATTAATAGTCTTACCGTCCCCAAGGTTTATTCCTGCACTTTTCGAGGTAAATTATTAATTTTTTTTTATTTAATCCAATGTAAATAACTCAAAAAATCAATGAATATTGTGGCTACCACTTAGTCTTAACATGATTTGCCTAAAATAGGTGGTAATTTTCCTTACCGTCCCTTTTATTCCCATTTGTCCTTTTTTAGGGTTCCGTACTTAAAAAGTAAAAACGAAATCATTATAAGATCGCTCCTGTGCCTGTCTGTCTGTCACAGCCCTTTTACTAGTAAACTGTGCAACATGGAAATTTCAAATTGGGGGAAGTAATAAAGATTATTGACCCACATATTCACAGATTAATAAATATTCATAAATATATATAGCAAAAATGTACATTGGCTAATTAAGTTACTTTAAAAAAAATCTTTTCTTTGTATATCGTGTTGGGTATCATGTAAAAGCTTTCGTAACGCTGAAATCAAAAATATATTTCATTTAATTTTAGATATTATATTTTCAAAGTTATGGTGGAAAATGTAGTGCAAAAATATGTTCCCTTCCGTCTTATTCCGAATCTATTGAAACTAAAATTATGAAAAAATTAGAGGTAGTAGACATTAATTTAAAGCTTGCAGGAAAATTATAGCGATTACCCTAGGTCACATAGTTTTTGAGAAAAATCTCACTTTTCCGTTGCACTCAAATTTCGATTTACGGGCTACAGCAAAAGTGTTGAGCAGAGCTGGAGGTACCTATCGTAGCATTAGTATAAAAGCATTGTTGATCATGAATTTCGGAAAAAATCGTCGATAATTAGCCGAGATATTAACCCTTAAAAACACGGACGGTTTGGACATACATAATGACAAGGACGGTGTACTCTATGCTCCATCGACTTTTAAAGCCTAGATAACAAGTTTTAAGGATATATTTATGTAATGCGATTCCCAGTAGCAGTATAAAAGCAATAAACGTCAAATTGATAAAAACAGACTAATTTAATGAGAATTAATCACATAAATACTGTGGGATTCGCGACTAGTTTCCATTGAGTGACTCTCTCAATACACCTACTATGTCTTTAAAGGTTAACAAAAAAATTTATGGAGTAACAAATATACAAAGTAGCTATATTTGCTATTATTTAGGTTCCATATATCTTTGAACTTTCGTGGTATATCCATTTATACTTTTCTAGTATACAGGGTGCAAAGGAAAGTCCCTTTAACCTGAAAATACTTGTGAACGGAGAGAGCAACAGCTATACAAGTGAGGTAACAATATAGTAAAGCGACTACGCCCGATTTAATGAAAACGACAGCAGCGCCCCTAGTGGCGAAATTTGGAAGATAGCCACTGCAAATTGAAAACGAAAAGAGACAGAGCAAAATTTCCAGTTAGAAAGTTTTAGAGCATCAATTAATTAGTAGAATACGACATTTGGTTTACATGGATAAGACAAATCTTCGCCTGTTTACCCAAAAATGTCCGAAATCGATGCACTCCATTTTGTGTAAACGTTTGAATGAAATAGTCAGAAGTATGAAGAAATACGCACAATTTATGCTATAAATACTCACTTATCTCAATACATTTTGATAACATCACATACAAAAAAAAAGACAAACTGTCTCACAGTGATAAAAAGTTAATATTCGGTATGTTCGAAAAGATCACCATCGCTCACGATACACGTTTGTATTCGTGAGAGTAATTCTGCATGCACATTTCTCAGCATGGAAGATCTATGACAAGCCTGTTCAATACGGCGACATAGATTTAACCCTTTCAAGGGCTTTGGCTAGACGTTCTAGCCACCTAATTTTAATTCCAAAACTGATAAATGACGCCAAGAATATTTTAATAAAATTTTGCTTTTGTAATGAAAGTGCAAATTAGCGGGTTTTTATTTTGTGAGAAATTACTGTGAATATTCTGGGGTCAGATATATACCCAACTATATATGGTCTATACCCAACCTTACGTTGTATTGTTTTTACAAAGTCTTAGTATTCTTTTAGCAACGGTATTTTTTTCATAATACACTTACTAATTCATATATTATTGTACGGAACCCTCTGTGCGCGAGTAATACTCGCACTTGACCGTTTATTTCCTATACCGTCCCCCTTTTTACTTTCTTCTATCTGTAATAAAAGAAAGTATTGTAATCGAAATTTTTTTCGACTTCTGGTTTTCGACGGATTTACACATTTTAGCGTCAGATATCCCAAAAAACATGTTTATAGAAAATGTCTGTCTGTCCGTCTGTCTGTCGCCATTGTACCATCAAAAAGTGTATGAAGTTATTCATACAATTGAACCAAATTTTTATTTTAAGTTTTTAGCTATAGCAGGCAGATCGTCCCTAAATTTGGAAAAAATTCGCCGGTAGGGGGCGCTGTAATAGGGATTTTTTTGGAAGATTTTGAATATTGTACCATCCAAAAGTGTATGAAGTTATGCATAGAATTGAAACAAATTTGTATTTTAAATTTTTGGATATCGCAAGTAGGTCCTCCCTGAATTCGGAAAAATTTGCCACTAGGGGGCGCTGTAACAGCGATGTTTGTGCCACTTTGAATATTGTACCATCCAAAACTGTATGAAGTTATTTATAGAATTGAACCAAATTTTTATTTTAAGTTTTTGGCTATGGCGAGCAGGTCCTCCTTGAATTTGGAAACAATTCGCCGGTAGGGGGCGCTGTAATGGTGATTTTTGTGTGATTTTGAATATTGTACCATCCAAAAGTGTATGAAGTTATGCATAGAATTGAACCAAATTTTCATTTTAAGCTCTTGGCTATGGCGAGCAGGTCCTTTCTTAATTTGGAAAAACTTCGCCGGTAGGGGGCGCTCTAATAGCGATTTTGAGTATTGTACCATCCAAAAGTGTATGAAGTTATGGATAGAATTAAACCAAATTTTGTGTGTTTGTTTTCTGTCATGGCACGAAGGTCCTCCCTGAATTGGGAAAAATTCCGCCGGAAGGAGACGCTATAATTGCGATGTCTGTACCATTTTCATTATTGTACCATCGTAAAGTGTATGAAGTTATGTATATAACTGAACCAAATTTTTTGTGTATGCTTCTGGCTATGGCAAACAAGTCCTCCCTGAATTTCAAGAAAATTTGTCGAAAGGGGGGCGCTGTAATAGCGATGTTTGTGCCATTTTCTTTATCGTACTATCGAAAAGTGTATAAAATTATGCATACAATTGATCCAAATTTTTTGTGCATGTTTTTGGCTTTGGCCAACAGGTCCTCCTTGAATTTGGAAATATCGCGCGGTAAAGAGGCTCTGTGATAGCAATTTTTGTATACTTTTCTTCATTTTTCGTAGTTCTATTGTCCATCGGCGGCTCGTGCAAAGGCGGGAACTCGCTTCCTGCTAAGCCGGCTATTTGCAAACATCTGATAACAACAGAATAGGGAAAAACTATTAATTTTAAGAAATATCATGATATAGATTAACTCGTTTTTAGTTCGTTTAATTGACTGAAGCAGAAATTTATGATGAATATCAAAGTTAGTATAGTATTGAACTAATAATATTGAAGTATTAACATGTGTAACTAGTTTTTGAAATATTAAGATGTATAAGATAGAATAAAGTTTTGGGATTGTCACATCCAACTAGTTTACCTTACAGTCCCGTCTTTAACACCCCTTTAAGACAATGTTTTACGAAAATTTGTACTGAAAATACTATATTGTTATTATTTCTTATTTGAATGTCCTGTGGGTACTATGCAAATTCATTAGAAGTAAAAATTTAGAATAAAATTGAAAGTTATAGTGGTAAAATGGTAAGGAAAATTAAACGCATGTTTAACATAAACCTCAGATAAATAAAAAAAATTTCGCTGCTGACCATTTTTTCTTTATTTTGAATCATTAAGGATTTTGAATTAATCATTAATCATTTTGAATCATCACATTCTTCTATCAGAATAAAATGTTATTTTAGCAAGTTTAATTTCACCAGATTCCCGAAAGTCAAAAGGTTTTGAGAATTCCCCATATAGCAAATTAACGCCTTTTAATAATATACTAATTTCAATTGCTAAAAGGTGTAAATTAAAACTTTAAAAATAGTAAAAAAAAAGTTTATTCGACTGTTTACATGTTTCAATTCTACCCGAGCCATTTTAAAGACAAATAAATGAAAAAAAATCTTGCAAAATATTGAAACGTCTTGGAAAATTTAATGATGGCGTTTCATAGATCGTGCAATTTAAAAATATTTTTATTTATTTGTTTTGAAAATGACTCGAGCAGAAATGAAGCATCTAAACAGTCGAATAAACCTATTTTTACGGTGTGTTATTTATTTATTTATTCACAACTTTAGCAATTAAAATTAGTCAATTTAACCCCTTCACCGTCCGAGGGTTTTCCTGTATTTTTATAAAAATGCTTGTAAATTCCAGGATAAGTATATTTATTAATTGCAATTTGATGCTGTAATATCTTTATTATCACTTCTTTGTATATATGGTTCAAAATAAAATAATGTTTGAAATATTTTTGTCTAGAGCCATTTTAATTTGATTTCTAGAAACGGAAAAATACGGGCCTGCCGGAAATTTAATTTAAAATTTAATTTAATGACAACGAAGATATTGGATGGCTTATTAAAGCAGAAGATTTAGTTAAAATTTAAAAATTGTTTTTAGGTTATAGATTTCCTTTTTTTTCATTATTTGAAGTTTCTCTTAAAAATTCTCCATTTTAAATTGAAGTATAACCTCTTTTATCCGAAACTCTTTCAACCAAAACTCTCGGTTAACCGAAATACATTTTTAAAGTTTTTATATATACATATATATCACATTCCTTGTGTGCCAAATCTATTTTGAAAGATTTTATTTTTTAACTATCATACTCCTTCTGTGGAAATTCCGAACCACCAATACATATAACGATTTTCGATCTCCTTTCTTGGAGTTCCTTTGAATTTAACTTGAGCTCCCATAAGCTGCGGTGCGGAATGAAGAAAACGAAGAAATTAGCAACTGTGAAGCTTTTGAATGTTTTGAAAAAGGTTTGGCATGGCTGGAGCAGCAGAAAGACTGTGATACTGGAGAACTAATAATATTTAAAAACTCCCTGATAGAGCTTCAAGGCAAAAGCAATCGAAACTGTGATAAACGAAAAAATTTTTCAAACACTTGTGATATATGTAAAAGGTACTTAATTTCAAAATTAAAATTCAGGTAATATATTCTTGTTTCTATTTGTCTAATGATTTATTTTTATTAAGCACTTGTTACCATAATAAGAAATATTGCATATATACATATATATATTAAATATATATAATATATACATATATATATTCATTCCGTTTTAAACAAATATAATTGAAAAAAAAATTTAATACGAAATCTAACAAATATTAACTTATAATAGTTTTAATATTGATATTTAAAAACTCTCTTTTTAGTAAAGATTTAAATACGTATTTCTGAACGTAATTTATTTCTATACATTTAGAAACTACTATATATAAGGTGTGTCCCACCGAAATAAAGCCACCGTGATTATGTGCTGTAATTGGACACAAATCAAACCAATAGGAACGAAACAAATATATTAAGAAACTCTATATACAAATACACATTTACAAGGAGTGACTCACTCCCTGCATTGCCTGGACAGGATAAAAAATTATTTGTAAAAAAAGAAGGGAGAAATGTGTCCCGCCGAAATATAGCCACCACTGTTAATAGACAATACATCCGCCATGGTTATATATGACTTGGAATATACGATGTGGCATGCCATTTACCACTCCTTGGAGGACAGTAGCATCAATGTTCTCCCACGCTTCAATGATGAAGACCTTCAATTTTGCCACTGACTGAAACTGTCTGTCATTGGCATATACAGCCCTACTGAAGATACTACACACATTTTCTTGGGGATTGAGATCAAGGAAAAGGGGCAGGTCATTCCATGGCATGCACCCGATTCCCCAAAAAACATTCCCAGGATGATTTTGTAGCGTTAATGGAGGTTTTTCCTGCTTGAAAATCCAACTTAGCCTACCAATTCTGTTTGAAAATGGCAGTAAATGGTTTTCTAGAATTTCTTGGAAATCGGTAGCCTTCATGCGGCCTGACAGAACAGCCAGGTTATGTTTACCTCCATAGCCGAAGCCTCACCACACCATTAATGAGCCTCCCTCCACCTTGCTGTCTTTTGGAGAAATTTTCCTCTTCTTTCCTCATGTCATACCAATACAAAGCAAGGCCGTCTGGCCCACCCAGATTATTTTTTTTTTCTCATTTGAGACTATAACACGATATCACTGGTCCTTCCAGGTTTGAATATATTTGGCCCAGTCGACTCTTCTTTGCATGTGGATAGCTTTCAACATGAGCTGCTGTTTCCTTTTCTTATATCACATGTTGACTGTACGTTTGTCAATTCGTGAATGTGTTGATTTTGTCACAGGGATGTTATCCTCTTTGGCCAACTATTTTAAAGAAATACCACCTCCTGAAAGACGACGTAAAACTGCTCTTCTGCCTGGAAGTCATTTTTCTGCAGGTACACCTCCCTTTTTTAAACCCGTACGCATTGCCCTGATTTACTAAATTATCTATTACGGTTTTAGATCGTTTGATTTGTTTAGATAATGGTCTATGTGAAAAACCTTGTTCCTTAAAAGCTGTTATCTGTCCTTTTTCGAACTTTGAGGGCTGCGTTTTCTTTCCCATTACAATACAGCAGGAGAAATAGAAAATACAAACTTTTAAAGTCCGCACAATGTTTGACTGGCATAGAATAAGTACTTGACGACTTCCTGACGTCATAAATATGTTGAACTCAGCAACTCGAAAGTCGGTAGTTACCAATAAATACTAATATTGGCAGTGGCTTTATTTCGGCGGGAAACTTTTCACCCTCTTTTTTTACACATTTACCTTTTTCTCCTGCCCAGGTGGGGCTCGAAGTGAGTTACTCCTTGTAAATATGTATTTCTATATAGACTTTCTTAATATACTTGTTTAAATCTTATTTGTTTATTTCGTGCCCAGTTACGGCACACAATTACGGTGGCTTTATTTTGTTGAGACACATCTTATTTAAAATTATAGTTAATGTCATGGTTAAAACAATTCACATTTTTAATTTTGATATTCCTGAGAAATTTTCGAGAAATAATACTTTTAGATATTTCAGAAACTATAATTGAGAGAGGGCTGTAATGAACTATGCATGAGATTTATATTTTAACTATAATTATTCTATATTTGAGAGTATTTTTCTTTACATATGTTCATTCATAGACACTTTTTAATACCAAGCTATTTCAAATAAACCTCTCTAATATTTTGGGGGATTTTTACAGTTTGAGTTTATTTATACTTCATTACCTTCTGTTTTCCGTCTTTCCGAATTTGCGTTATTTTTATTATTTACTGTTCCTCTCCAAGAAAACTTTTATGTGGAAATTTTGAAATTTTAGCTGTCCTCGAATGATTCAATGAACTGTGATCCGTCATCCAGACTTTTCACGTTTCAGGTACGAGTCTGTGATTTGTATATACAGTAGAGCGCCGATTATCCGAACAAGTCGAGACTGATCCTAGTTCGGATAAATGGACAGACAGTTTGAGGAATGTTCCTGACTATACTAAAACCTTTACACTCTATCCAGGCTTAGGACTGGCACCACCAGTTGGTGCTAGTGTGTTTAAAAACTCTTTTTTTTTTCTTTACTTTTCTATCATTTAAAATTTTCTTTTTCTCTTTTTATAATTTTCTGAACTCCAACGATTATAATTTAATCAAAAAAGCTTTCGATTGTTGCTTGCTTCATAGAAGACATTCTTTCCCATGCTCCATATCTCGAATTCTTCTTAAATACGTTAGTTAAATAGGATCAGCATTCTTCTGCCGTTCGAGCCATTTCATAGCTGTTTCCAAACATTCAAAAGCTTCGTTATGTGATGGACCTGGGTCATTTTCACAGCATTCGTTTTCATTTCTTCAATTCCTTTTTCATCTTAAATCTCATCCACAATTTCATCATCATTAAAAAAATTTTTTGAGGGAAATAGGCTGTTCGGATAAACGGAAGTTCTGTTAAAAAAAGAGAGAGAAATGGGCTGTTCGGATAATTGGAAGTTCGGTCAATTGGAGTTCCGATAATCGGCGCTCTACTGTACTTCTGTTATAGTGTCTAGAAAGCATAGTGTGGGAATCGTCTTAGCAAAAAGTGCTTAAAAATTGTACCCCATAAATGTTGAATGGTGCCGAACGACAAATGTCGACTGGCATAAAATGGCATAAAAAACCCTGGGGATTTTAGTTGATATGGAATGAGGTTGGGACATTTTGAAAGTTCTTGATAACACTTAGAATATTCTGGAAGATTCCTTATTTTTCTCCAAAAATATATATTTTTTTTAATTTCTTGTGTGATAAATACCGGGTGTCCCAAAAAGGACTGACTGATTTTAAAATTCAATAACTTGTAAACGGTGACAGATATTTAAAAAATTCTGGCAGGAGGGTTATGCATAAGGTCAAAAGTTTTTTTACAGTGATTTTCAATTTTAGTTCGAATTACAAACAATAGATGGCGCTGCGATCAATAGACGCTCAATTCAGGCTCGATTTTTGATACTTCGTGGCCCGGATAATACATTTCCATCTCCTTTTTCCGCATGGAACAAGAGAAAGGACCAAAAATCGAGCCTGTATTTAGCGACTATTGCTTACAGCGCCATCTATTGTTTGTAATTCGAATTAAAATCAAAAATCACTGTAATAAAACTTTTGACCTTATGCATAAACCTCCTGCAAGAATTTTTTTAATATCTGCCACCGTTTTCAAGTTATTGAATTTTAAAATCAGTCAGTCCTTTTTAGGAAACCCGGTATATGCTGTAATTTATATAGTGTGCCCTTTAATAGTATTTAAGGTGCAATTTAAAAAATATATTAAAAAATGAGCTGGTCTTAAAGAAACCATATTTTTAATCTATTATTATACATAAATTTTCTTTTCCAACTATTTTATTATACTAAAATACTTTACTGCAGATTTTTGAGATACTTTCTGTCATAATATTTGATTTTAAGAAAAGATTCAATCCTAAGCCATTTTAAATAAATGTAGAACACAAAATTTTCTACGAAATTCTATTTACATACTCCTAATTTATGTTCCAGCATTTTCATTTTTGCGTATATTCATCCCGTGGAATTTTCCCAATTTTTATTATTCATTCTCATGCTTTTTCTTTTTTTATTCGCGTTATTGGCTTTAAAATGAACGATTAGACTAATACTCCAAGCAGCGAGATTATTACAATGTACATTCTAGAATAAAAATACTGGTTACACTTTCTTTTATTTTCGTGAAAAGTTTTGTAGTTCTGTTAAATAAAATTTGAATTCTTATATTTTAGGTATATTATTTACGGATTTAGACTGTGTTTGAAACGATAGAATAGCTACTTAAGAGATCCATTTTTTAAGGAAAAACTGCTCATTTGCGATAAGAAGTTTAAACATGATAATTCCTAAATAATACATCTAGGATTTAAAGAAGTCTTCTTTAGCTCAGTGTTTTAAAAATGTACAATTTTTATAAAATAAATGATATTTATCTGGTAATTTTTGTAATTCATATGCTTTTTTATGTGCTGTTTATATATTGTGATGTTTTTAAATATTTTAAATAGTTTATAAAGTTTTTTTTCATTGTTGTTACATTCTCAGCTAGACATTGTTAATACCATTTTTAAAATTTCTATTTTTAAAGTAAAAAATAAATGATAAAATATTTTTTTTATGAAGTGTTACAAAATGTAATTATACGTTAGCTTAAATTAATATTTTTGAAAACATTTGAGATTTTTAGTTATTCAAAAAATACTTTAATTTGTAAATATGTATTTTCAGGATTAACTTTAAGCTTTAATTTTTCTAAATTTATATGAGGAAAAATAATAGTCAATATTTCTTCCTTTAAAAAAAATGTATTTCGTATTTATAAGATTAAATATTCATTACATATAATTAATATTTTGAGATTAATAATAACAAAATTATGTTAAATAAGCCAAGATTCGAATATCATTGAAAAGCATCGAACTTTAATTAATTTATTTTATAAACATTTTGCATTTCTATATAAAAGGAAATTTTTGTCATTCAAAATAAATAAATAAACACTAGTTTAACCATTGGCCGCGTCCAGAGGAGCCACCGGTTAGTCACCAAGGCGTTCAGTACTGCTAACCGGGTCGCAACCAATGTCGTTCAGCGCAAGTAACCAAAGTGACCGGTGAGAGACCGAACTAACCGAAGAAAATTCTTGGTTAGTTGGGTCACGTGATTGGTTCCATGAAAGTTTATTTACATTTGCATCCGCAAATGGCAGCAATCAAAGCTCTGGAAAGAAATGTTGATGTATTTTTTTATTTTTATTTTTTTGATCAAGGATTTAAAAAAAAGTTAATCAATCAGATTTTCACGATGTTAAATAAAGATTATCTGTAAATTTAGTATAATTTAAAAGTCGTACGTAGATGTATAAATTAGATTAAGCTTCGTAATTTTACGAAGCATGTTACAAATTAAAATCGTGTCATGAAAAATAAGTTTTATATCATATTTACAGACCCAGTATGTTGTACAAATATTTTTCTGGTTCCTAGCATTTCTGTTTTTACTCATTTTATTGTGCGTGGTTGAGGAAAACATGGGATAACGAAAGCTGTTTATTTGCAGCTATATTTTTATTAGTAATCCTTTTAAATTACTCATTGATAAGCTCGTTTGCAAAATTTTACTCTTTATTTGTTGAGTACTAAATAATTTCCTAATTGCGTTAGTATTAAATATTTTAAGAAAATCACATGAAGCTATTTCTAAAGCGAGTTTTTTGTCAATAAAAATAAAATAATAATGAAATTGCCATAGGATATTACAAAACAAATGAAAATAGAATATTAAATAAAGTTGTGTATTTAAGAAATGAATTATATTAAATAATATGCGGTTCCTTCTGTTGAAATTAATAAAACTTTACATTGACTTTCACCAAATTACCTTTAATTATTTAAAAATATATTTTGCAGGTGATTTAAAATAACTAAACAATAAGAGTAAAAATATATAATTGATAGTAGTGGTATTTTTATTTATTATAAGCCATTGCATTGGCTTGCTACAACATCTACAGAAAGTTTTGCTAATCAACTGAAAAAAATGTTGATGGAATGAAAATGTCACGCCTGATATGATAAAAGCGCCAAGCTGGTAACCTTGTACATACATGTTTTCTAGTAAGTGAATTTCAATCTAATTTCCCACGCATGCGCTGTTTCTCATTTTTGCTATAACAGTTAAATTGGCGAAAATGCATTTCGACAACATGATAAAACTACAATAAAAGAATAATTACGGCAACGTAATACAGATGGCGCCAATAGTAAATAACACCAGTGCCCTCCAGTAGGTCTGTCGACCGATTAGACACCGGTCACTTACCGTGACGTCACGTAACCAATCTCACCGGTGACTTTGGTGAGGTCTGCTGCACTCGCCCAACATGGCACGCCCCATATTACCACCACATTAGTTTTTGTCCAACACCCTCTAGATTGCCTTATCAGAGTGGCATTATAATGCCGGTAAATTTTGATTGGTCGAGAGCATTTTTGACAAAAACATTACTAGCGTGTCTGCGAGGCTAACGAGAAAGAGAGGCTACCGCGGTGCATTCCACGTGTCTTTTTTTACAGACCGCTGGAGTCACGTGATGCTCGAATGCAATAATGTAGGTGTGCGAAAAGAGCATCACGTTACTCTAGCGGTCTGTAAAAAAAAGACATATGGAATGCACCGCGGTAGCCTGCCTTTTTCGTTAGCCTCGGTGTCTGTCATTATCTAGTGATTGTTTGTTTAATGAGAGAATCATTCATAATTTTACCATAGAGTTGAAATGTTCACCACTTAGATTATATTTCATTACTGTAAAAGCTACTGTTGAAATCAACTGGTAAAACAATGTTGCCATTTATATCAACGCTTGGGGTGGAAACATCGACAGTGAAATCCATGAAAGCTAGAGCGCCTCTATAAGACTGTGGCAACATACGGGCAATAAAATTTTATTGGTCTAGACCAGCAGTTATTCAACTCTTAGATATCACGAACCCATTCTCATAATCCCTATATCTCCTCGGAACCCTGTTATTTAAGGCTGAAATTTGTGATGTCTTTCACAATATTAAATATGTAGGCCAATAGAGATTCAGTAAAACCAACAATGACGGAATTGCTACCCTCTTAAAAATCTGGAGCCCCACCAGTGGCCGAGAGGTTCTGCTCTCGAAGCTGGTAGATGGAAGGTTCTGGGTTCGATCCCAATCGCGCCCGTGGGCCTAATCGTTCGGAGTTTTCGTGGTTTTCTTCGAACCTTGGACTTCCAAGCGTTAATACGGGTTAGGTTCCCTTAGAAAGACCCCCACGAAGGGCACTCCCCCCATCGGGCCTATATCCCTTGTGTTGATAATTGGCCGACATAAACACAACCAACTTAAAAATCTGCAACATTTACTGCATAGTCACTCCACCGCTTTTATAGAATATCTCTATTATGACCAATGAGAATGCTCCATAGTCAGTCAAGTAATCGTTATCTAGAAAAGCGGTGGACTGACTATGAAGCAAAAGCTACAGTTTTTTAACAGTGAGGGTTCGAGAAATTAACAAGATTTCTCTCAGGTTCTACACTGTTAAAAATATCGTAAAAAATTACCTCTGTTTCTAAAGACTACCTATTTTCTGACCAATGAGAACGCTCCATAGGCGTTTATGTAGCATTCTCATTTGTCAGAAAATAGATAGTCTTTATAAACACAAGTAATTTTTAACAGTGTACATAAAAAAGAAAGAAAAAATACATTGAATGCGAGACAGTCGCGATCCAACTAAAGATGCAGCGTGTTCTCCATAAGGTTTATTTGCATTATGGAGTACCATGCGCTAAATCATAAAACCCAAACAATCAACGGTGGCGTAAACAACCAATGAAGCACGCTGATTAGTTGAATCTTATTGGATGTGTCTGTCACATTATTTTGTCATAACTATGAAAGAGTGCTTTTATAAATAAGAAAGGGTGACATTGGGGCAAAAAATATATATATTTGAGAGGATTTTGGACAAAATCGTCGCGAGCTCCACAATATCTCCAGACAAATGTATGATATCTTGTCTCGCTCGTCCAATTTGAACTTGTGCTCGCGAGTATCGCGAAGTTATAATTTAATACCAGGAACGCCTAGAACGGTAACGCCATAACCTAAAAGAACCTTTAAGATCTTCGAATCAGTTTAAGAACCGCTGGTCTAGGCATTTTTGGACAAAAACTAATCACTAAGCAACTTGGCGGGCTCCTGCCATTATCACCAATGTAATGTTTGTTGATTTATCTCACAAATCTAATTGAATTCGTTCAGACTTGTATAGCCAGGTTCTGGAATGTTGGTTGCCCTACACTGTTAAAAATATCGTGAAAAATCGCCCTGTTTTTAAAGACTATCTGTTTTCTGACCAATAAGAATGCTCCATAGGCGTGTATGAAGCATTCTCATTTGCCAGAAAATCGGTAGACTTTAAAAACAGAGGTAATTTTTTACGATATTTTTAACAATGTACATTGGCCAAAGTCTTCAACCTGAGCAAGCATTCTGCGCTCATGAAGCCATTGTCTGATAAAAAGCATCTAATCAAAATACCTACTTAATATAGATAGTTTCTTTGTATGAACTGCGTATGCGTATTAAAATGAAACAGTTTCTTTTTAAATCTTTTAACACTTCGATCCCTTTAAATCATTCATTTTGACAATTCATGAAATTCATTAATTTTTAGTTTTTAATAATTAAAAAATATTTTATTTGAGAAATATAAGTACCACAAAATTTGAATAGAAAAAGAAACAATGTATTTCTAACTCCCTGACCTTTTTTCTACATATTAGTAATTTTAGAGATATTTTCTATTTTGAAAAAAAAAAAAAAAGGTTACAATCGATCTTGCCAGAAACACTTTATCTGATGATGTAGGTATTTTTCTTAAGCTATAAAGTTATATGTCCGTAATGTAGCTGTAAAAATATCGATTTAAAAAGATCAGAAATATTTTTGAACATTTCAAACCTTCTATAGATAGGAAATAATTTACGAAAAGTTTTATTATACTATTTTCGACAAGGCGGACATAAAGGTTGCTTTTTAAATTTTTATGTTACTGTGGAAGTTGATCTCTCTTAACTGCGAACTGTAACTATGCTAATGTATATAAAAAGGATATCGAAAATTACTTTGAGGATGTTAATCAATTGAATATTATTTTAGAATTATTTTATTTACTAAAAAAGTTAATTTTTTTATTAGAAATTTTAATTGGCTATGGTTCCTAAAACCTTTTTTTAAAGCAATTTTATACCACTATTTCCTAATACTAATCTTTTCTTTATTTAATAGTATAATTTTAAATGAAGCCAAAATTAGTATTCTGAATCGACTTGGACCGAGGACATTTTCTGTCCTACACAGTATTCCGTCTTAGAAATAGTTTGTCTATGTTTGTCTATCGATTTAGCGGGACATTGAAAATCGTTTCCTGTTAGACACATTTCTGTATTGCACAAAATCCTCTTTAGACATATAGTTTACTGTATTATTAAAGACGATTAAAATTATAACTCAATGTATCAGAAGAGTGTTAATTTCAAAATATTTCCTATAATCGAAAAACATTCAACTCCTTTTTTAATTTTTCAAATATAATTTTGGAATTTCAACAAAGACGTATGTTTTCCATTTCCAATATCCATGACAAACCTTTTCCAAACAGAAAACAATGAAAATAAATTATTCATTTTTGTATATTAATTAAAAATGAATATTTAAAAAATATATACAAAACAAAAGGCAATGAATAATTTTCACACATTTTCATCATACTTAATGATTTCTAGGTAATGAAAATTTATGTAATTTTCTAAATTAGTTTTTTCCTTTTTGTCAATTCTCTGATGTTAGTTGTCTCTTGACTGTTGAAGATCATATAAAAATTCGCTCATTCTCCATTAAAAATGCTCTTAAAATATTAATCGACTTCTCGGCAAAATTTCGGAAAAATACATAATGAATGTCAAAATGCAATTTTTTTTGTTTCCTTTTCCCTAGAAGCCGCGCTTGTCGAATTATGTATTGTTTTAAATGTTTCAAGGCCGATAAATAAAAATTCCCACCAAGAAAGTTTTAAAAATATTTTTTCTCCTTTTTAATTAGGAAACGATTAAAATTTTTAATAGTTGTCTGTCACGTGTAATTATTTTAAAGTGCGTGTAAGCGTTGGAATTTATTCATGAGCCATTTTAATTATACATAAATCATTTTATTAGATACTTTTTGTCGATGTTTAATGAGTCTCTAAATTGATGGGGATGAATTCTCCTAAGATGCAAATAATGAATGCTTTTATTGACTTCTCTAACTGTTTAATAGAAAAAGAAGGGTATTTATATATTACATTCTAAGATATATTATGTTGATTTTAAATAATTATAGAGACTCTAAATATTTAATGGATTTTAGTAGGGATGCAACAGATATCCGGCAAATATCCGATATCCGGCACATCCGGCTGATTTTTCAATATCCGAAATATCATCGGATATCCGAATCACAATCATCGGATATCCGACTTCTCTGCCGGATATCCGGCAAAACGCAGCAAAGCTAATATCTAACGATAAGAGAAATCGTTTGACCCAAACGATGCCGAAAAACTTTTGTTTATAATGCAAAATATGAAAGAAAGCTCACTATTCATGAGTAAAAGGTAATTCTCAAAAGTTTAAACAATTGCCAGCTTTCCTAACATTGATATTTGAACTCTTTATAATAAATTTAAGAATTTACGTTTACATCTTTTAGAAAATTGTACCTTTACTTTCAGAATGTAAAACAAGATTTGAAGTTGTTTATTAAAGTATGACTTTATTAATTTTCTTTCTTTCTTTTAAGTTTAACAATTAAACAGGCCTATTTTAAATTTCTTCTATCTTCAATAGAAGAAAGTATTGTAATTAAAATTTTTTCGATTCCCGGTTTTTGACGGATTTAGATGTTTTAGGGGTCCGAGATCCTAAAACAAGGTTATACAAAATGTCTATCTGTCCGTGTGTCGCCATCGTACCATCAAAAAGTGTATGATGTTATGCATAGAATTCAACCAAATTTTTTGTGAATGTTTTTGGCTATAGCCAGCTTGTCCTTATGGAAACATTCCACTGGAAGGGGGCGCTGTATTGCGATTTTTGTGCCATTTTCGTTATTGTATCATCGGAAAGTGTATGAAGTTATGCATAGAATTGAACAAAATTTTTTGTGTATGTTTTTGGCTATGTCCAGCAGGTTCTTCTTTAATTTGGAAATATTCTGCCATAAGGGTTGCTGTAATAGCGATTTTTGTGCCACTTTCATTCTTGTACCATCGAAAAGTGTATCAAGTTATGCTTAGAATTGAACCAATTTTTGGGGGTATATTTTAGGCTATGGCCATCAGGGTCCTCCTTCAATTTGAAAATATTCTGCTGGAAGGGTGTGCTATAATAGTGATTTTTGTGTTATTTTCATTATTTTACCATCGAAAAGTGTATGAAGCTAAGCATAGAATTGAACCAGTTTTTTGTGTATATTTTTGGCTATGGCCAGCAGTTTCTCCTTCCATTTGGAAATATTCCGCCAGAAGGTGGCACTGTAACATCTTTTTTTTTTGTAAAATTTTCCCGATTTTTCGCTTTTGGTATTGTATATTGGCGGCCCGTGAAGCAATGGGAACTTCGTATCCTGCTAAGCTGGCTATTTCACAAATAGCTGATGTACAACAGAATAACGGAAAAGTTATTAATTTTAATAAATATCATGATCGAGATTCTGGTTAATTAATTGGAGCAGAAATTTTAGATGAAAGTCAAAGTTGGTATAATATTGAACTAATAATATTGAAGTATTAACATTTGGAGCTACCTTTTGAAACATTAAGATGTATGAGATAGAAGAAAGCTTTGGGATTGGCACATCAAATTAGTTATTTTTGTAACTTCATTATAAATATTTAAAATTAAAAGTAATTTTCTTTTTACTTATAAATATCAAAGTAATTTAACTTAAAATAAAATTAAATGTGACTTACTTAAAGCAAAACAGTATCAAATAATTAAAACAGAAAAAAGGCATCAAGTAAACCTGTGTTTTGAGAAAATGACTCTTTAATCATGGGTATATTAGTAGATATTTTATGTTTAAATTATAAAAAGAAAGTATGTATTTCTCTGTGGAAAATACTCTACAATTATAGGTATATTAATTGGTTAAAATTTGTTATACAAATTATCAGTATTTCATTGTGCAAATTAATTAATTATTAGAAATTATCAATATAGTCAATCCCATATCCAAATCCAATAGCAATTATCAGCATTTCATTGTACAAATAAACAGAATATTTTGATGTTTAAATTACATTTTTTATACAGCATTATTAATATGCATTACAGGGCTTGAATTTTGAGATGGGATGGCAGGATTCGTGCCCTAAAGAATATTGGGGACGGGAGGCTTGTGTTTCCAAAAAATCATTTTCCGAAAATGTTTCTTTGTAAAACTACGATCAAGTCTCAGGGCCGACTGACAAATTTTGTGATATTTCCCGTTATTAATTGACATATTTCACAGCTTCTTCTTACAACAAATTGATAAAAATTGATGTTTGTTTTTCTGCATCTAACCCAAAAATTTTTGTGATTTTTCTCCACGACCGACTGACGAATTTCATGGTTTTTTCTAGAGGTTGATCGGTGAATTTCATAATTTTTTTTCTCGTGATCAATTGACAAATTTAGCCATTTTATTCTGTGACCGATTGGCAAATTTCCCTGTTTGTTCTTGCAACATACTGATGAAAGTAACAATTGTTTTTCTGCATCCGATTGAAAATTTTCGCATTTTTTCTCTGCGACCGGTTGAGGAATTTCATATTTGCTCATGATGGACTGGCAAATTTCATGATATTTTTTCGTGATCGATTGACCAATTTCGTGATATTTTCCCGCTGTCGATTTCCCACAAACTTCAGTTTTTTTCTCGCGACCGGTCAACAAATTATTTTATTTATTTTTACCATGATTGATGAAATCAGCGATATTTTTTTCTATGATCGATTTACATATTTTGCGATGTTTTTCCATTTGCCCAAAATAGGAAATAAGTAAAAGAGCAGTAACGGCCACCGGAGACTGTGCTCTATCAAATTGGCCAATAGTCAGCACTAAACAAAATGAGATACTTCTGGTGCACATGAAAAAAAAAGCATATTTAGAAACAACAAACTAGTTGATTCTCGCAATTCACTAAAATTAGGACATGACTTTTTAAAATCAAACTTTTCTCGTGTAATAGAAGAAATCAATTGACTATTCCTTTTTCAAACTTTGGATATGGATTTAAAATTCAAATGCATAGAACATAGTTCAATTAGCGAAATTACCAGGGATTACAGTTTTGACTATAATTCCATTAAGGATTCTAATAAAACAAGTTTGTTCAGAAACAGGGTTGCCGGCTTTTAGCCAGGCCAAAAAAAGCCGGCCGGCTTTTTTTGGTTTTAGCCGCTTAAAAAAAGCCGACTTTTATTTTTCAAAAAGGTGGTTTATAGATAATTCATATAAACTTTGGATTAATTTATTTTTAATACACTTATAAATATTTTCTATGAAAAAAATATTAACTTCTATTAAATTTTGTCAAACAAATAAGACCTTATAACTGCTAGAATGCAACTGTAAACGCATTATGTCTGAAAAAACATTATGAATATTCAGAAGAATACATTAAATTAAGACTCTAAAGTATTGGTTTGGAATTCTTTATCATGGCTCTACACATACCATGCATTTTAAAGTTTATATGAAAGAATAAGAAAATGTCACACATTAAAATAGAAACATTCTTACATCTGATATTTACTTTTAAAATTGATTAAAGCTAAATAGCTTATATGTATTTAATAACTGAAATTATCTTATATAATACTTGAGCAATAATAAGTAAATAAGCAATCATTATATAAAAAATACTTATAAAAATGATATATGTAAAAAGTCTTTCTGCTACTAAGCTGTTATGCAACTTATTCCAGATATGTCCATATGGACAGATTAAAATCGTAGAATGAACAATGTTGAAAGAGAAATTAGAAAGGATATAACATTTGAGGAAATTTTAGTACATGTAAGTGCATAAAATAAAGAGAACAATTAAAAAAAATTCTCCAAATTAAACTTGTTGAATTAGAATTTTGAAAAGCTACTTACTATTTAAAATAGTGCATATAAATTAATGCATATGTTATTCATAATACTGCTTTAACAGCGAAAAATGATGTTTTTATTAAATGACTTTATGTGCAATTTTAAATAAATGTTTATGAGAAATAAAATAATGCTTGTATTATTAATATCCCTTAAAATTAGTTAATAAAATATATAACTAAGCAACCATTGTCCCTTTTAATTATATAAAGCAATAAAAATTTAAAAAAAGATTGTTAAGGTCAGTGTAAACCTGTAAACCAGACAAAGCAATTGGTATGACCTTTTATTCCAATATTAATGTCTTCATTATTGATAAATATTGGGTTATATTGATTTCTACCTCAACTAAATGTCTTTAAAACAAATTAAAAAACACATAAAAATGTGTCATATATAATTAAAATGCTTCATTGTATAAAAGCCAATTTTGGCCAAAAAAGGCCAAAAAAAGCCGGTTAAAACCAATAAAAGCCACCGGCGTGGCTTTTTTTAATTTTAGCCGGCTTTTTTGCAACCCTGTTCAGAAATGACATATAAACACTATAGGATATTGACAATACAATCACCGATATGCATTATTCATGTAAGTAAGTTAAAAATTAATGGACATCGGATTTTGCAAAGTTTTCTAAAATTTTTTAAGAGAGCATAATCATGTGTTTCCGATAATTTCTAAAATTATAAAAGTTGCACTATGCTGTTTGTCAAAAGTGTAACTTGTGAAAGAGGCTAAAACACGCAAAATAGAATAAAATCTAAATTAAGAAATTCATTTAGCAACCCAATTGTTAACTGCCCATAACATTAGGTGAAGGTTGAAAAATAGACATGGTATATATAAAGCTTGATTATGTTCCTTTGTTTTAATAAAATAAAAAATTTGAATAATTATCTTGAGTTTTTAATTTAAATTATTTCAATGCTATTTTGTCATGACTGTATAAATGCATTACTTAAAGTGGCACATAAAAAATAATGAGGTTAAAAGATTTTTTTTCCTTTCTAACAGTTCAACTCCCCTGCATTTATAAATGTTGGGTAGGAAACTCTTTTCCTGGGAAAACTTGAATTTCAAGCCCTGATATTTACATTTAAAATGTTGTAATGATGTGTGAAACATGTTTGTAATTTATTGTTCTGAGATGGCATTATATAAAGAAATAATTCACCATATAACTAAAAATATATCTAGTGCCGGATATCCGATCGGATATCCGGCCGGATATCCGAATCCGGCAGGCTAAGGAGCTTCGGATATCCGGTATCCGATATCCGGCAAAATCAATATCCGGTGCATCCCTAGATTTTAGAAACAATGGCTACAAAAATGTATCTGTGAAATTCATTTTTTAGGTGCGTTCATAATTATATAAATACGTAGCACCTATAGTCGTCGTTCGGTCTGTCCATCCACATATAACTGAGCAAAAACTACCCAACCGAATGGTCTGAAATTTTAAATATATAATTATTGCAAAATTTTGTCAAGTCATTTCAAATTTTATGAAAATCGTATGCATAGTTTAATTACAGGGACAGTCAAATTTTTTCCGTTACATAACGGCCAATGGGAAAAAAATTATTGCAAGTGCATTTTAATGATGTTACAGCCTTTCGAACTGAATGAAATATATATATACACTTATGAAGTGCACTAAAATATACATTCAGTACAATATGCGGTGAAAAAATATTTATAAAACTAGTTATAGTACGAACGCACCACATTTGCCACGTTTAACGAGCAATTTCCAACTTGTTTATTTATCAATTTGATTTATTTGTCAATTTGTTTATCTATTTGTCATTATTATCAATTTGCTTATTTATTATTTGATTTTTTTTTCAGTTTGATTTTTGAAAATATCTGTTTCTCGTGTCGAATTTAAAGAAAATTGTCCATATTTTACCCACGTGAAATCGACTATAAGTTACTGTGATATAGAATATTTTCCACAATGGGCGAGTCCAGCAGACCTCACCAAAGTCACCGGTGAGATTGGTTACGTGACGTCACGGTAAGTGACCGGTCTCTAACCGGTCGACAGACCTACTGGACGGCACTGGTGTTATTTACTATTGGCGCCACCTGTATTACGTTGCCGTAATTATTCTTTTATTTTTGTTTTATCATGTACGATGCAAATGTAAATAAACTTTCATGTAACCGATCACGTTACACAACTAACCAAGAATTTTCTTCGGTTAGTTCGGTCTCTCACCGGTCACTTTGGTTACTTGCGCTGAACGACATTGGTTGCGCCCGGTCAGCAGCACTGAACGCCTTGGTGACTAACCGATCTCACCGGTCACTAACCGGTGGCTCCTCTGGACGCGGCCTATGGAACATATCGATACTGATATAGAAAAATAGCAAATTTATTGCGCTATTGTATACTGTTTTTAACCGTTTTTAAACCGCGAAGCTCCTAATCTGTGTTGTTCTCGCAACTAACGAAAAAGACAGGCCACGGTACGCCAACGGTTTTGGATGCTTTTCAGCCTCCCTTGGTCACATGGCAGGTCGCTAATTGTTGGAAACCAGTCTAAACTGATCATGTGATAGACAAGAGAGTATGAAAGTATCCTTATAAGTATAGCGCCTAGAATATATAGTGTGGAAATCGGCTATCCCTGTAATACTTAAAAAAGCGCTAAAATATTGTATCCCTTAAATGTGCAATGATACTGCTGAAATATGTAGATCGCAGCGACATCTGCAGGATATTTTCTACAACTGCAAGAATTTGCCAGTCTATACAATGTAATACTAGTAATACGAAAATCCCGCAGATGTCGCTGCGATCGACACTTGAAATTTTAGCAATATCGTCGCACATTTAAGGGATACACATTTTTAGCACTGATTTGGATATCATATTCCCCACACTATGTATTCTAGACGCTGTACTTATAAGTGTCTAGAAGATATTGTGTGGAAATCGGCCAGCCAAAAAGTCCTAAAATCTCATAAATGTTGAATGATATAGAATGATAAATGTCGTTCACAGCGACATCTGGTAGTTCAAACGTAAATATAGTATAAGTACACTGTTAAAAACCTGGGGCATTTGCTGCATCGTCACTCCATCGCTTTTATAGGAAACTGTAACTTGACTATATTATGGGCATTCTCATTGGTCAGAACAGAAACATTCTATAAAAGCGGTGGAGTGAGTATGCAGCAATTGCTGCATATTTTTAACAGTGTATTCGATTGAGAAAGTGTTTCGGCCAGTGAAGAACTAGTAAATGTCACTGCGATCGATACTTGTCCTCCAGCATCATTCAACATTTATCAGATACAATTTTTTAGCATTTTTTACTGCATTATTGGGATGATCGTTTTCCACACTATATCTTCTAGATCTAGATGATGTCGTATGGTCTTTTACCGAGGCTAACGAGAAAGACAGGCTACCGCGGTGCATCCCACGTACCTTTTTTTACAGACCGGCGGAGTCACGTGATGCTCAAATGCACCAATGAAAGTGTGAGGAAAGAGCATCACGTCACTCTAGCGGTCTGTAAAAAAAGACTCCTGGGATGCACCGCGGTAGCCTGTCTTTTTCGTTAGCCTCGGTCTTTTACGAAGGTTGTGTTTAAGGCATCGATATTTGGAAGCAGATATATATATGCCTGTCTTCTACAGAGGCTTTACGTGCTGTTTTCCCATTTGATGTGTCGATGAAATGGTTACGATTGCTTCACACTGAACTTACCAGGAGACGGTATCCTACAAGTTATTTTGTGACTAATTCAACCCTTCACTGCACCACGTGCCATATCTGGCACATACATAAAAACATTATAATTTTCATTATGTGCCATTAATTTAGCTAATATGATCACTGTAGCTAATCAAGACCAATCCAAAGAATTGAATGACACTTGTTTTGACCATGTTGCATGACTGCATTAAACAAAAAATTAGAATTTGGTCTTCGAAAACAAAATAAAAATTTCGATCAAGCTATTAAGGCAAGATTTACTTTCATTATTTTTACTGAATACGGAAAAATATTAATATAATAAAAGTTGCAGAGTGTTGAGAATATAAAATTAATTTATGCTCATTTAGTTGCAAAATATAGCAATACAATATTTTAAAACCCTATAATGGCAAACACCATAACATATCAAATTTTACCTAAAATTACGAAATGTAAGTTTTTTTACTATTTTTCTCATTATTAGACCGATATATAGATTTTTAAAAAAAAAATTCAGAAAAATAGAAAAAATCGTGCAGTGAAGGGTTAAAACGTTTAATTTTGATCACATTATGACTGCATCACTTGTGACACATTTTAACGACGCAGTCACTTCCAATCAATTGAGTGTACTATGAAGTAAGCACTGTTGCAGTTCTTAAGTATGTTGCTTTTTGAGAAAATTTTTAAAATAATAACATATAGTTTTACTTTAAATTTATGTATTTGCAGGCATTAAAAGTTTTTTAATTGAAATTTATGATTTTACATCAAAATTCAAAGTTTTATCAAGCTGCAAATAATCCATTATTTTTTTGGTCCCCGTTTATAGTGATTTTCGATTTCACATCTGACGTTTAGATACATTAAACATTCAATTCTGGCCATATACCTCATACAACTTTAAGTTTCCGAGAAAAACATAAATAATATAAAATATAGACCAGCCCCTGACTATTTTAAAACGCGAAATGATATCTAATTGACGACCTGTGTTAAAAATGTAGTGGTTTTCCCGGACATGAGCAGAAGCCAAACCACCTCATTAAATGTTCTATAGCACAGTTGAAACTGGAAAGGTGAGAAAAACTATATCTGGCGAGTCCGTGAAACGACTTCAAGAAAATATTTTTTGTGGAATAGCAAGTATTAATATTTTTCTAAACCAAAGATATCGTTAGAACTAGAAAAAAAAGCAAAAAGTAGGTTTTTTTTTTGTTTTTTTTCTTTCGTCGACAAAAATAGTTTAAAACTGGAGAAAAAAACGTAAAATATATAAAAATGAAAGCGAATTGACCTCGGAGAAATAATTTTTTTCTAGATATTTCTTTTATTAATATAGATATTCATTGTTTATACAAACATATAATCACCCAGTAGAACACGGAAAATAACCTTTTCTAAAATTGATATTATAGAGAAGGAATAATTTTGGGGTCACCTTTGAGGCTTAAAATTACTCACTCGAGCCCGCTAAATTATCAATTTAAGTATGAGTAACTTAGATACACACAATAAGTAATTTAGGGGAGCTAAAAATAATAATAATAATATAAAAAATATAAAATTTTGTACTCAGTTAAATACTTAATAGGACTTATTAAACTGTATTTAAATGAATAAAGTATGACTACGGCCAATCAGTGTCTGTAATATATTATAAAATTCATAAATAAAATCACATGAATTACAATAATATAATGCAACTGCATTCCTACAGTTTCGGACAATTACAAAATTGTCCATCGTCAGGGATAGCATTACGGAAACACTAATACTGTCTTATCTGTACTGTAAGTACAGATAAGACCATGTTAGTTTCTCCATGATGCTATATCTGAGGATGGACAAGTTTTTAATTGTCCGAAACTGTAGGTATGTAGTTGTATTATATTATTGTAAGTAATTTATGTGATTTTATTTATGAATTTTATAATATATTGCATACACTGATTGGCCGTAGTCACAGTTTACTCAGTTAAATAGCTGTGAAAATTATAAATTTAAAAGCAACGTTCAAAATGCCAGAATATGCAAACTTTGAGTAGACTAGTTTCGGTAGCCTCTAGGGTACTGTCCTCACTGCAAAGAATAACGGTGGCGTTGGTGTCATTTGTGACGGCCACTTATCAACACGAGAGATATGTGCCCAAATAAGGCGTCGCAAAGAAATCCAAGGTTCGAAGAAAACCATGAAAACGCCGAACGATTAGGCCAACGGGCGCGATTGGGTTCGAATCCAGCACCTCCCGTCTACCAGCTTTGAGAGCAGAACCTCTCGGCCACTGGTTTGGAGCAAAGACTAACGGAAACTTGCTCAATTATATAGGAAAGAAGCTGATTCTAGTGAGAAGTTCGTTAATCAACAGAGAAACACTCTTATTGTTTAACCCTTAACATTTCCCTATTGGTCAATGAACTTCTCGCTTGAATCCGCTTCTCCGCTGTATAACTAACTGAGCAAGTTTCCATTATTCTTTGCACTGAGAACGGTAGGCTAAAACCTTCCGAAACAAGTCTGCTCAAAGTTAACATATTCTGGCGTTTTTAACGTTGCTTTTAAATTTATATTATTCTGCGCCAAGTAGCATCTTAATATTTAGTTGTGAAAATTACTTTTTCCTTTTTTAAACTCAAACAGTTAAATTTTGGCCTCAAATCAAACTGCTAAATTTTTACACAAGTTTTTACAAAGAAATACAGATGTTGTGGGCCTCAGTAATGAAAGAAATGAAAACAGTTAAATTGAACTTTCAGTATTTTTAATCTATGAACTTTATCCAAAAACAATAAATCTGATTGTAAAATATAATTTATTTTGATTTAAGTTGTTTTGTCTGCTTATAAGGAATATTGTTTAACAAAACAAAAATCTCATTTAAAAATTAAATCCATTTTCATTATTTACATTCATTAACTGTAATGAAAATGTGGAAAAATTATTCCTTCCGTTTTGTTTTAATTTTAAAAAACACCCATTTTAATTATATCAAAATGAATAATTCAAAAGCTCTGTTTTTCTATCTGCATGCGAAAAATGTTTTGGCACGGGAATTATAAATGACAAAGGTAAACCACTCTTGGCATTTCCACTATTGTGACATCTACAAAAACCTAAAAATTCAGTTTAATATTTTCATACACACTTCATCAAACTTTAAAAGGGAAACTTTATTAAATTTATTTTCTTGCGATTAAAGGCTGTAAGATTCAAAACAACACGATTATTTTTGGAACATCTTACTGTTTTTAAGGCTGTTCTTAACTGCTCTGCTCAACAAGCGAAAAACGTTTTGACATATTTACAAATTCATTTTTTAACGAAAACATATAAAATTGAAAAGCCTAACCATGGAAGCGATTTGGAATGGAGCTGTTTTTTCCATTTTTTGATCAATCAATTACCTATTGAGTTATAAGCGAATTCTATCACGCGACAAACCCGTTTTTCGCCCGCTCTTGAGTGCTCTTTCTCCCTTCGAGTGAAAATTCGGTTCAAAACGTCCACTTTGACATTATTTTCTGAAAGATCTATTGCGTTTGCAAAAAAATGGAAAAAACAGCTCAATTACATAGTTTCTGAACAACAACACCAGCTAGTTTCATGCATTTTCGAACAAAAATAAATTAAAACTTATGTCAGAAAGTTGCCCTTTTCGATTTGAGAACACCCTTAAAGGATGTTGGATGCCATTATTATACATACATTTTTATTAAACATATATAAATGTGAAAAATATATTAATAAAATTATTTTTTTACTTCTTAATCTTGCTTGCCTAATTAGCTTTTAGAGTTATGAATGACTTTAGAATATCGTGCTAGTTATGAACAGGGTTGTAAAAAACCCGGCCCGGGCGGGTAGCTGGGTGGGTACCCGGGCAGCTACCCACTACAACCTTGTTATGAAAGACCTTTAAGTTTTATGTCAAGCTCTGCTATATATTTCAAGTTTTTAGGTGCGTTCGTAATTATATAATTACGTAACACATAGCGACGTCGTGTGGTCCGCATATAACAGCTCAAACACAACCCAACCAAATAGTTTGAAATTTAATGTATATAATCGTTGCAGAATTTTGTCGAGTCATTTTATGAAAATCGAATCAAAATTTAAAAAGATTTTAATAAAAGTTTTCTTCATTCTATTAAATCCTATCATACGTAATTAATTCAATAATATCCCATTATAGGTAATTATTCTAGGTTGCCATGGTAATGACGTCCTATTTAAGATGGAGTCCTATTATTTCCGTATGACTGAATTTAATATATAGAATCGTAATAAATTTTGTTTTCATGTATTTTTGCATAAGAGTGCAACAGCTATTGCACCAAGATCTGAATATTTATAACTCTAGTTATAGTACTAATTTAGCACGTTTGGCGTACAATTTCCGAGTTGTTTTTGTTTTTATACGTTTTATTAACCATTTGGAAAAATGGTTATTGTCCTCGGTCAGGGTAGGAAATCAAAAACATATCTGAAGCTTTTTATTAGTTGAATCCGCATTTTATTCGTTTTCTGATTGGTCTATATAGTAATCTGTATTTTCCCTTTACTTTCAGCAGAGATGGATACTTCTTTTCCCACTATGACAAAAAAGTAATAAAAACTACAAAAAAAAAAAAATTAATAACTCAAAAACAAATTGAGATACAGCTTTCAAACAAATTGCATTTAAAAGTACATTTTTTTCTTTATACGACGGTGTAAAAAGTAATATTGTGGGATGTTTAGAAGTTTAAGAATGAAATTTCATTTAAAATGGGTCCAGGAATATTAATGTTTAATCCATGGCGTACGTAATGTATGACCAGCTCCGTAGAAGTTTAACAGTGGCCGAGATGTTCTTCCCTCGAAGCTGGTAGACGGGAGGTGCTGGGTTCGATCCCAATCGCGCCCGTCGGCCTAATCGTTCGGAGTTTTCGTGGTTTTCTTCGAACCTTGGATTTCCAAGCGTTAATACGGGTTAGGTTCATTTAGAAAGACCCCCACGAAGGGCACTCCCTCCCCTCTTAGGGCCTATATCCCTCGAGTTGATAATTGGTTGTCAAAAATCAACCAACCAACCAACCAACCGTAGAAGTTTAAAAAATTTACTGTACCGAAAATTGTAAAACTGAAATTTCTTTTAAAATTTGTTCATGATGGGTCCAGGAATGTTAGTGTTTGATCCATGGTAGTGATGGCCGATAACGAGATGTTTTTCTCGATTTTCTCGATTGTATGGTCATCTCGATATTTTTCGATTGTATAAATTTTTTCTCGATGACTACAGTTTGCAAATTTCTTTTATAAATCATATATTATGTATTATATACGTCATACATTTATCAAGAATCGTCTGCGGGTGAACTGGAATGAGTCGATGTTAATAAAGACTAGGTGACTTCGACCGCTAGCGGGCCCCTCCTTTAATCGGGGCCCCTAATTTATACGTAATCTTGTAATATGAAATCACGAACAGGTTACCCGCTATATACGGCACTGATATATGATAGCAGGCGGGTGTGGTGTGCACGCACTACAAAATCTTGTAAAAAATATAATATCGAAACGAATGAACGTCGGACCAGATCTCTTGGGGGAGGGGTCAAAGCGAGCGGAGGGGCACAGCAGCTGCATAATATGATTAAGTCGTCACAGGTCTTTAGGCCTTTCCAACCATATGTCACATGAGAAGTCTGGATCTGAATTTATAAAAATGCCCTCCCCGTAGGGGGAAAGGGGGGGGGGGTGCGGGAGGTGGATAACATGAGTAAGTGGTAATAAGCCTTTCCAACAATGTCTCACATGAGGGGTCTCGGCTAAATTTAGAAAAACACCCCCGTGGGGGAAAAGTGGGGCGGGCGGTCACCGGAGGTGTATTACATCAATAAGTAGTCACAGACCTTTCCAACGATATCTCACATGTGGGGTCTTGGCTACATTTGGAAAAGTGTCCCCCCCCCGGGGGGGTTCAAAATGGGGGGATGGACACCGGAGGAGCATAACATCAATAAGTAGTCACAGACCTTTCCAACGATATCTCACATGAGGGGTCTTGACTAAATTTGAAAAAGTGTCCCCCGGGAGGGGCAAATTGGGGGAGACTGTCACCGGAGGTGCATAACATCAATAAATAGTCACAGACCTTTCCAACGATATCTCACATGAGGGGTCTTGGCTAAATTTGGAAAAGTGCCCCCCGGGGGGGGCAAAGTGGTGGTGGGGACACCGTAGGTACATAACATCAATAAGTAGTCACAGACCTTTCCAACGATATCTCACACGAGGGGTCTTGACTAAATATGAAAAAGTGCCCCCCAGGGGGGGCAAAGAGTGGGGGGGGACTGTCACCGGAAGTGCATAACATCAATAAGTAGTCACAGACCTTTTCAACGATATCTCATAAGAGGGGTACTGACTAAATTTGGAAAAGTGTCCTCCGGGGGGGCAAAGAGGAGGGGGGCGGCCACCGGAAGTGCATAGCACTAACAAGTAGTCACAAACCTTTCTAACGATATGTCACATAAGGGGTCTTGGCTAAATTTGGAAAAGTGTCCTGAAATTTCATATATTATAAATAATATTTAGCGGAGAGCTCCATAAAAAAATCCGATCTAAAATGATAAAAGCGGAAAAAACTACCCTCGCAGTGGGGGCCAAATTGGGGAGGGGAGGAAAAAAGTCTCATAATATGAAAGAGTCATCCGAGAGCTTACCGATGACATATCGCATGACTGGTCCAAAAAAAGTTTGAAAATTGCTCCCCCTCTCTCCCCCCGTGGGCCACTCTTTCACCCCGGAATTCGCACAGCCGCCACTTTAAAATTTTTATGTTCAATAAATAATATTTACCGGAAGACTGCATAAAATACCCATATTTAAAGTGATATTTAAATTTATTATAGAAATCGGCTACGGTTTTAAAAATTTGTTCGCCCCTTCCCCACCCCCCTTTGAGCGAAGAAAGGTTCATAGTATGAAAGAGTGGTCAAAGGGCTTTTCGATTATATGCCACAGGAAGGGTTCGGTAAAATTTTAAAAATTGCACCCCATGAGTCCACTCTCACGTCCTCCTCCCTCGAAATCACCCGACCCACCTTCCTCTTTGAAAATTTTATATTTAATAAATAATTTTTATCGGAGGGTTCCAGGTATGTGACATCTTGGTAGGGCTAAAATAAGAGAAACTTTGAAAATTAAAGCTTCATTTCCCAGCTCATTGTCATGCCTTTTTCTCTATCTCGTCCCTTGGTACTCTCGAGAAATTTTCTTACTTTTCTTCTCTACCGAGGACGAGAGAAATCCTCGAAAAGCTTCTCATAGCGAAATGTTGAAAAGAGCGAGAGAAATCCTCGAAAGGCTTTTCATTGGGAGATTTCCAAAAGGACGAGAGTAACAAGCGAGCGGCTTCCCATCGGGAAAGGTTGAAAAGGGCGAGAGAAACTCTCGAGAGACTTCCCATCCCGAAAGGTTTAAAACCGCGAGAGAACCAACCATCGAGCAGCTTGCCATCTGGAAGCGTCGAAATGCTGGAAAAATCATCGAGATGAGATTTGCCGAAATGCAAGATGGAAATGAAGCTTTCAGAGTCAAACTTACCGCATTTCTGGTTTAAGTCATAATTTCTCAAAGGAGTCCATCTGCTTATTCAATCTCTTTTTAGCTCACAGGCTATCTAAGCCTGAGAGCTAATGTACCCGTCGGTTCTGTGTGTATGCATGTACTGTACGTACGTACGTATGTATGTACGTAACGCGATAACTCTTGATTAAAATGTACGATTTGCTTCAATTTTTTTTATGTTCATTCTGATAAGGCGTTCCGCTGTTTAGTTTTGACGGTTCATTGGTTAAGGATAAAGGGAGAGAAGGGGAGCTGGTCCCCCCCCCCCTCCTCAATTTAGATAAATAGGTTTTTCATGCAGAATTCTTCGATTTGCTCCAAATTTCGTATACCGGTTTATTATGTTAAGGAGCTTCCCTGATTAAACTTGGAGGTTCATTCGTTAAGTATGAAGGGGGAAAGGGGGATAGACCCCCTCCTTAATTTAGATAAATGGGTTTTTCATGCAGAATTATTCGATTTGCTCCAAATTTGGTATACCGGTTCATTATGTTAAGAAGTTGCCTTGATTAGATTTGGAGGTTTACGGGTTAAGTATAAAGGGGGAGAAGGGGGCTAGATCCCCCCCCCCTTAATTTAGATAAATGGGCTTTTCAGGCAGAATTATTTGATTTGCTCATAATTTGGTATACCGGTTTATTATGTTAAGGAGCTTCCCTGATTAAACTTGGAAGTTCATTGGTTAAGGATAAAGGGGGAGAAGGGGTGGGGGCTGGTCGCCCCCCCCTTAATTTAGATAAATGGGTTTTTCATGCAGAAATATTCGATTTGTTCAAAATTTGGTATACCGGTTTATTACGTTAAGAAGTTGCTTTGATTAGATTTGGAGGTTTACGGGTTAAGTATAAAGGGGGAGAAGGGGGGCTGGTCCCCCACTTAATTTAGATAAATGGGTTTTTCATGCAGAATTACTCGATTTGTTCCAAATTTGGTATACCGGTTTATTATGTTAAGGAGCTTCCCTGATTAAACTTGGGGGTTCATTAGTTAAGTATAAAGGGGGGAAAGGAGGGTAGACCCCCTCCTTAATTTAGATAAATGTGTTTTTCATGCAGAATTATTCGATTTGCTCCAAATTTGGGATACCGGTTTATTATGTTAAGAAGCTGACTTGATTAGATTTGGAGGTTTATGGGTTAAGTATAAAGGGGAGGGGCTAGTCTCCCCTTAATTTAGATAAAAGGGTTTTTCATGCAGAATTATTGGATTTGCTTCAAATTTAATATACCGATTCATTCCGATATGGCGCTTCCTTCATTAGATTTGGAGGTTCATTGGTTAAGTATACAAGGGCGAAAAGGGGGCAAGTCCCCTTAATTTAGATAAATGGATTTTCATGGAGAATTATTCAATTTACTTTAATTTTTTTTTCTATGTTTGTTCTGATAAGGAGCTTTCCCGATTAGATTTGGAGGTTCATTAGTTAAGTATAAAAGGGTTAAAGGGGTTAGACTACCCTTAATTTAGCGATATGTTCCTTTTTTTCATGCAGAATTATCTGATTTGCTTCAAATTTGATATACTGATTTATTATAGTTATGGAGTTTCCCTGATTAGATTTGGAGGTTCATTGGTTAAGTATAAAAGTTGCAAACGGGGGATATTTCCCTTCATTTATTTTTTGAGGGACATTATTCTTTGAAATAAGAGTATAATATACAGTTAGTGTTAATAACCTGTGAGCTCAATGCCATCAGTTTAACTGGCACTTATCATTTTATTGCTATTAACCGATGTGGGTTATGAAGCATAGTGGTTTATGTATTCAGTTCTGTATAGTCCTAGTTTCAAACTTTACTGTTAAATTTAGTGTCATTTTGCCACGAATTTTCAATGTTTCTCTTATTTTAGCTCTACCAAGCTGCCCCATACCTGGAGACTCAGATAAATACTATTTATTAAATATAAAAAGTTCAAAGAGGAAGGTGAGTGAATTCTGGGGTGCGCGAGAGTGCAAAAAGGGAGGGGGGGGGGCGGGTAATTTTCAAACTTTTACCAAACCTCTCCTTGACATATCATCGGAAAGTCCTTTCACCACTCTTTCATATTATGAACCTTTCTCCTCCCAGAGATGAATTCCGGAAGGGGTTCGGGGGGGGGGGGGGGTAGCGGTGCGGGGGTGACTTCTTTTTTTAATTGTAGAGATTTCTACAATAAATATCATTAAATGAGGTTTTTTAATGGAGCTCTCCGATAAATATTATTTATTAAATATAAAATTTTAAAAGTGGGGCTGCGTGATTTCCGGATATTTTCTAGGATAAAAGAGGGAACCCACGTGGGAGGGGTAGATTTCAAACTTTTTTTGGACCAGTCATTTGATCTATCATCGGAAAGTTTTCGGTTATCATCGCAAAGTTACTCTTTCATATTATGAACCTTTCTTCTTCCTTCCTTAGTTTGCGCCCCGAGAGAGGCACTTTTTGAACTTTTTTGAAATCGTAGCGTTTTTAAACATTTTAGATCGGATTTTTTTACGGAGCCCTCCGATAAATAATTTTTAATATATGAAAATTTCAAAGAGAAGGATGGGCAGGGTATATTTCGGGTGGGGGGCACGATAATTGGAATCCTGGGAGTTGGGACTCTTTTCTATCTTTTGCTGACACCCCTCATGTGATATATCATTGGAAAGCTCTGTGACTACTATTTCATTTTATATATCGCCCGCGCCCCTCCCCTTACTTTGCCCCCGAGTGGGGGCACTTTACTAAATTTAGCCGACACTTCTCATGTGCCATATCGTTGGAATGTCCTGTGACCACTTATTCATATTATGCACTTTCCTTGCCCCTCCCTCCTACTTTGCTCCCCGCGGGAGTTCGTTTAATGTATTCCAGTCGAAGACTTTATAAAAATGGGGAAATTAAAGATCCAATCTCAAGTGACGTAGAAAAATCAATAAAAAATTTTGATCCCTTTTATCATCCTTTAGTTCATATTTCTGCCACTAGGGGGTGCTTTTGATTCTTATTTCTTTGGCCATTTTGGTGCTAATTGCCGAAAAATTCTAATTTTTGATACTTAAACTCCCCTTACCGCTTCATAGCTACTCGCGTTTTTTCAGCTTTTTTCAACCAGGGGGCACCCTTACAAGACTTTTCCAGTCTTATGGCTCCTTTATAGTTTCCCTTTGGTTTGTTGTTTTTTTATTCCATCTGTTTTCAGTTACCCTATATTTAATAAAATCTGCCTTATATATATGTAAAAACAATGATTTCAATAATCGATTCTAGAACATCTCCTTTGTAGATTCTCGAAAGTAATCGATGACTGTATCGATTGTGTATTTTACGATAACGATTTTTTTCGATTGGTAAATTTTCGAGAATCGCCCATCACTAAGCCCTATCACTACTATGAAATTGTCGGCCAGAATAATAGCTAAGTTTTCCAATAACTGTTTTTAGCTTTTCTCGTTATAATCGATTGTAAAACATCTCGATTGTAGATTCTATGAATTAATCGATGGTTGTATCGATTGTGATTTTTTACGATGACGATTTTTCTCGATTGTCGAATTCTCGAGAATCGCCCATCACTAATCCATGGCGTACGTGATGTATGATTAACTCCGTGCGATAAGTCTTAAATTTTAGTCTTCGAAAAAATCATTTTCCAAATGGTCGTTGTAATTTGTTTTAGTACTGACATATTTATTTGAAATAATCTATACTTATTTCTAATAAGTAGTGAAATGTTAAGAGTTCATAAAAATTTTGAATTATATTGACATTTTGATATATATTTTACAGAGGGATGAGGGGAGGGGAAGTGTTAGTCAATATATAGTTCTTTTTTTGTCATAACAAAGGGAAGGATGTACATTGCGTCACATTCGTTCAAACATTACGCTTGATTCTCGAATTTTTTTGCCCTTTAAAATTTATATATCTAGATTCATAATTAATTTTAGAGAAATAAAATATTTATTAAAGTTTTGTTATTGAGAAACTTTTGCATTTCGTTTGCATTTTGTGGTATAACATAAATAACAAAACTTTCCGTTAAAATTACAACTTTTGTCGGATTGTATTTCTTCAATTCTTCCCGAATGCATTGAAAGCCACGACAATAGATAAAACTCATTGGAAAATGGGTAACATATTTTTGGACGTGAGAGGGTATTTTATTTAGAAATGCAACACATTACTTCTTTTAATATGTAAATACTATCTATTATTAACCATAGCTTACATGCCTCATATTCTGCGATCTCTGTATTCAAAAGCTGGGCTCCATATCGTCTTATGCAGTTATTGCATAATTCATTATGCATGCAGCTGCTGAATAACGTATTATGGAATAACTGCATTATATATTTTAATGCATAACGACTATTATATTAACATTTAATCTAGTTGTCTGTAATGCATAAAAAAATCGCCCATTACCGAATATATACGTGCCTCAATAATAAACCCGATTATTTGTGTTTGTAATAAAAGTAATTATTTCTAAAAAGGGTTGCATTATCTTTAAAATATTCATTTAAATCCATTATACTTTAATACGAGGGTGTATCAATAAATTTTTGCCCTCACATAGAAATAATTGAGAGAAATTTATGAAGTTGCTACTTTGTATGAGTCCTTTTCGATATAGTCAATGTACACAAACATATTTCTGCAAACGGTATTTCAAAGAGAGAGGGGGGTGGGGATATATTCCAGGAGGCGCGATAGCTGACGCAAAGGGGGCCATTTTTCTAACTTTTGTCGACCCCCACATGTGACATATTGTTGGAAAGGCCTGTGACCACTTATTCATGCTATGGACATTCCACGCCTCTCCCCCCAAAATTCTCACCTCGGGTGGAATGAATGATGTCCCCAAAACTTAGAAAAGTGCCCTCCGTAGGTCAAATTTGGGGAGGAGGGTCTCGGGTTGTGCTTTTTTTTTTTTTTTTTTTTTTTTTGAGAAATTGCGAAATTTTAAATAGGTTACATTTCATTGTCCGATTGATTTAATTAAAAGAATTTTCGTATTTCTTTGCCATTTTAAGTGATTCTTTTTCTTTTTTTTTAAGCTAAAATTAAATCATGTAATTAAATATGTTTTTAAGATATACAAACGTATGCTGTTACAACTGACGGAAAAACAGTTCTTGAACATTTTTAATTTGATTTAAAATAATATTTTGCACTTGTAATGATTTGAAAATTAAATTTATTTGTGCTGCCATATATGTTCTTAGTGAAAAGATAAGGTTTTAATAATTATAAATTAATTAATGATTTGGATTTATTATAAAGGATAAAGGATAAAAGGTTTTGAAAGGAATATTAAACGAAACCCTCTGTGTGATCTTCAACCCACTTGTTCGTAATTATTTTTTAGAGAAATTGTTGATCAGAACTCAATTCAAACTAATTAAACAAGTGTATGCCAGATGTTTTAAAAAATCGCAAAAAGAGATATCTAGGCCGATTAATCACTGAATGGTAAATCCATGATAACTTCAGATTCGAAGTAAGATTTAACGGGTTAAATAATAAAAAAATAATTAAATATCTTCCCAAAAAAACAAAAAAACAAAATACATATAAGTTATGCACAGAATGGCGCCGAAAGGGAAAAAAACCCTTTCAGTTTGGTGATATCAATCTTTCGTTTCCTCGCCAAATGAAGCATTTTGTCGCAATTTGGCTTAATGGCGATTGACAGTGAGAACCCTGTTAACACCATTGGTGGTTATGAAGAGGAGAATCATCTTTTTTTTTATCAACTCGTAAAATATACAGGCTGAACAAAACTGTGACGTATCCATTTAATACTTATATTTTGAATTATAAAAAATCGGCATTAGAAACTGCTTTAACCCTTTCAGGGGTGTCGTTCTCATGGTGCGAACGCTTAAATTTAATTACCTAACTACCAAATGCCACCAAGAATTTTTTAGACCATTTTGCTCTCATATATACGTGAAGAAAAAGCTTTTGATTACTTTCAAATAATTTTGTTCGTAAATTGGGGTGTCACTCAACTATTTCAAAATTCAGGGAGCAGAAACGCCTTGCCCTTTAAATGGTTAATAAATATCTTATCTTCTGCGAGGTTATTGCTTAATAACAAAATTAGTTAATGAAATCTCGAATTATAAAGGTTCGCCTTATAAAAGTTCATATGTCTCTTTATCTAATAATGCTTGCATACTTGTAGTCGAAATTAAGTATACATTTAAAAATATTTTCTGAATCCCTGACACTTTGAAAAACTAAACAAATAGACGGTCCCCCAAGAATTAATAACGTTAATGTTTTATTTTATGGACAGTAAGAGCTAATGATCCGCAAAAAAATAATTTTTTTACGATACAAATTACTTTTTCTACGATATGACATAAAACCTCCCCCTCCCGAATAAAATATACATGTACAGTTTTTCAAGAAATAACTACATATAAAAACATCTGTCTTATTTGCTAGGGAAAAAATGAGTTTGTTTATTAAAATAAAATCACAAAAGAAGACTAGCGTCATTTTATTAATGAACGCCGATCTATGTAGTGCACGTAGATTTTTAGTTCGCATTGTGTCTGCTTATGAAACATTTACCTTATGTTAAAAGCAATTTAAGCACAGTTAATGTCAATAAAATTTATTGCATTCTTTATGACAGCAAGCTTTAATGATGGTATTTTTAAAAGTCCGAAGCATTTATTTCGTTTTAAAATATTTAATGTTATCGTAATAAATTACTTCCGTTCGAAAGATAACGACAGTGCTTTAAACGGAAATTTTTACAATGTTTAGCGTAAGTTAAATAAATATTTCTATTAAGTGATTACTGCTGTTTATAACAAGAAGCTTTTATGTAGAGTATATGTTACAGGGTGATTCCAAGACATAGGTTAAAAATGAAAAGGTGAATCACACGCACCAGAAACAGACAAAAATTCACATAGAAATATAGTCGCGATTAACGAAAGTCATATAATATAGGATGCGAAATTCTAAGCTGAACCCGAATTTTCATTTGGAAACTTCATCGATGATAATAATCTAAACATCGTAACGATATTCCAACACAATATGTTGGTCATAATTCAACTGACAGTACTGTAGCACAATCCAATTGCAAGAATATAGTCAAATTTTGCAGGATGATCAAACAAGACGGGGGACGAAGGATTTCGCTAAACCTAGCGCCAAATATCCCCTAGTTGTAATTTTTGGAGCTATTCCTACGAAATTTGGTTTAATTCTCGCGTGCTGCAGAATACACTGAATATACTTTCAATTCAGTTATGACCACCTTGTATTTCATTTATTTTATGCAATGATAAAAAGTGGCGCGCGTCTTCCCCAGAAATGCTGTAGGTACAAAATATTTTGGTTAGTGACACCGTACGTACTGTAAGCTACATTCCTAAACATGGAGCACCAAGCTCAGTTTTGATTGGATGCGGATGGTAGCCACTTACTTCACTCACCAAGAAGCCAGCCATCGTTTACGTTCAAACAACACTAAGTCTAGTGCCTCATAGTCTGGAATGTAATTCATTGTATACATGGTGTCGTTGGGCGAATTATACTGCATTTTCTGTATTTTCTGAAATGTAATCCTATTTTGCACAAAGAAAACTTAATCTGTTGAAAATATCGTTAAAATGTTTGTTCTAAAGTTCATAAACGGCTCACCCAGATTCGGCTTTTTTCTGAACCACCGTGTATATTTGTATTGCAACCCTAGCTCACTATACAAAAATCTTTTGTATCGACATTTTATGCATAATATGCATTTCTGCAATTACAAACTGTACATACTGTAAATTATCATGCACATATATACATTGCACAAATAACCTCAACTTCATAAAAAGTAATACAATCTTAGTTTGATAACAACGTAATATGATTTTAAATAACTACTTGAATGCTTAACCTGAGTCGAATAAACGTTTTAAATAAAGCTATAACAATGCTATTTTATAAAATAAGGTTTTATTATATTTTAGAGTATATATATTATACATATATATATTGTAAACAAACTCATTTTCATAATTTGTAATATATTCTCAATATGAGCACTTGTATAGCGTTATCTTATGTTTATATATGGTCCTTTATCGAATACATATTGCTTTTACAAAATATATACAATATGAACTGCCTGTTATTATATAATACATTTTGATGTCTAAACACATTAGTATTTACATCATATAGTAGAATTTTGAATTATTATTATATAAATTAAATATTTCGTTTAAAAAGTAAACACAATTTCACAAAAAAATAAAAAATAAGCAAACATTTGTAATAAACATTTTGTGTACACATTTTTTATGGGATAAATATTTTTTATTAAGTGTTCAAATTAAAGTCGTAAGATTATATTTAAACTATATATTTTCCGAAGTAAATATAGTAAAACCTCTTAAGACGTAATTACAAGAAACCGAAATTTTTTTTTTTTTTTTTTTTTTTGCTTTATTAAGGCTCCCATCTTAGGAGGTTAAAATTATTATATATTGCTTATTATGATTCTGTTATATTTCTACATCTTGACCATTGCAACGTTTCCGTTTAAAAAAGGATTCCACCGTAGAAAGGTTCCGTTTTCATAGATTTTAATGTATATATATTTTTACATAAACATTTATTCATTCACAAAATATATGCGCATTATAGTCTAAGTTATTTATAACTTTTTTTGTCATTTTAATCATAACAAAAACTACCTATTTTTTTAGAATATAACAATAGAATGTTAAAAAAATTAATGTTACTGTGGTTTATGTTTAATTAAATTATTAAAACAGTAAAATAAATTTATTCCTTGTGCTTTAAAACCTCTGGTAACGGAATCTCCATGGACCGAACATAACTACATTTTAGACAGGTTTATGTCTTAAAAGGTGTAATCGTATTTTATGCTCTTCGTCGAAACCCTTTTTACGTTTAATATAGAATTCCGTTAAAAAAAGTTTCTGTTTCCATAAACTTTAATGTATAATCTTTTACACATAAACATTTATTCATCCACAAAATAAAAAACTAAGTCTATTATTTATAACATTTCTTTTTGTCAATTTCATTAAAAAAGCTACCTGTTATAGTTGGAATATAATTCTAGAATGTTAAAAAAAATTGTAACATCACTTTAATTTTATGGTTAATTAAATTATTTAATCAATAAAATATAATTAATTCCTTGTGCAGTAAAATCTATGGAAACTGAATCTAGGGACAAAAAAAAATATATTTTTTCCAGCTTAGCAAGTGTAATTGCATTTTGTTACTTTCGTTGAAACCATGTTTACGTTTAATACAGAATTCCGTTAAAGACATATTGCGTTTTCAAAAGCTTTTCTGTATAACATGTTAATTTTTTTCTCATTAAATCTGAGTAAATTTGCAAACGAAAATCTTAAAATCTATCAATCTTGTGAATTAAATTTCTTTTAAATAAAAGAAAATGTTTTAAATTTCTTTTAAATAAAAGAAAATGTTTTAAATTTAAATTGTTTCTAAATTCTTAAATTTATTCTTTTAATAATAGTAAAAAAAGCTTTACGTTTAGATTACATCTAAATTCTTATTTGCCTTGTCAATCATATTTCAAGAAATATCTCTCTGTGATATGTCAGATTTACATTCAGATGTCCTTGATGGATCCTCTCTAAGCGTTTATCTATTAATATGGAGATATGTATTCAAAATTATCTATTACTTTTAAAAATAATCAATTACATATCACTTATCGGTACTTTTCGCTTTCTTTCTAAATACCAACAGTTGTTGGAGTTAAATGTAATTGATAATATAACACTTGAGATTTTACATTAAGCATACATAATAGTCGAGATTGGCGAATTGTAATAAAACAATTAAAGGCATATTTCTTGCTTTTGGGTAATGTCGACCATAAAAATTAATGATTGTAGGAGATATTATGTATCTTTCGGCCTTAAGTTAAGGCCTTTAAAAATATTGTTTGTGTCAGGATGCTTTTAAAGATGATGCTAACTTTGTCTCCAGGTACATTTTTATTAGAAGTATTCATATTTAACCCTTTCGACTGCAATTTAAATAGTGGCGATACGTGGCGCTGTCGATGGGAAAGTTACTTATGTATTGCCATGTATTGCAATGTGTTCCACAATATGCTCAATTTTGTATCAATCCAATGAAAATAAAATGTATGTAACATTTAATAGATAACTTAAATTATTTGGATAAATATAATATTTTTTCTTGATATGATTTTAATTTCAATGTTATATGAAGAAAAGATCACTTGTGCAGCATGCATCTCACGCACGGTTCTTTTACATGGCCATATCATAGTGATATCGTAAATGTATATGTTTATCTAGTATGTTTTAATGTACGCTTAAGTATGATACAAACCACAGTTTTAAATCACTTGCATTCAGAAAAAGTTTCATATATTTTAATACTTTTAAAACATTTAATAAAATATTCCCTGATAGCAAACGCATATCTGCGAAATATTAGTCAGAATATGGTGCAGTTTGAAAAATGGTGCAGTTTATTTCATTTATTTACACAGATAGTTACACATATATTTAATTTTATTCATTAATTATATGTATATTATTTTCAGTTATTTACACTGGTATTTAATTTTATTTATTATTCCCATATTATTTTCACAGGTTTTTAATTTTATTCATTAATTATTTTAACATTATTTTATTTCATTTATTTACGCAGACATCTAATTTTATTCATTAAATATTTTTATATTGTTTTCTTTCATTTCTACATACATTTAATTTAATTCATTAATTATTTTATTTCATTTATTTACATAGACATTTCATTTTATTCATTAAATATTTTAACATTATTTTATTTCATTTATTTGCACAGACATCTAATTTTATTCATTAATTATTTTTATATTGTTTCCTTTCATTTATTTATATATATATTTAATTTTATTCATTATTTTATGTCATTTATTTACACAGACATTTCATTTTATTCATTAATTATTTGTATATTTATTTACACAGACATTTCATTTTATTCATTAATTATTTGTATATTATTTTATTTCATTTATTTGCACAGATATTTAATTTTATTCATTAATTATTTTTATATTTTATATCATTTATTTACACTGATATTTAATTTTATTTGTTATTCTTATATTATTTTCACAGGTATTTCATTTTATTCATTAATTATTTTAACATTATTTTATTTCATTTAATTTATTTACACAGATATCTAATTTTATTCATTAATTTTAATTCTTTTTTTCATTTATATACGCAGACATTTTGTTTAATTTATTATTTTTATTTTATTTTATTTCATTTATATTTACACAAACATTTAATTTTATTCATTAGTTATTTTTATATTATTTTATTTCATTTATTTACAGACATCTAATTTTATATTAAAAAAACACATATTTTGTTAAAAAACACCATGTTGTCATGGTGAGTGTGTGACATCTGTACAAAAAAAGAGGAACGGTTACAATGAAACAGTATTAATAAGTAATAGATGAATATTCCGATTGAATCAAAAATACTTGATACAGTGCTAGTAGATGCTTAACGATGCTATCAAGGAATCTATAATAATAGCCTTAATCGTGTGTCTGCCATCAACAGTTCCGGGCTGACAGCTTCGCTTTTTATGTGCCGGGCGGCCATTTTGGTACTTTAATGTTAGCAGGGTGTAGGTGATAAATTACCAAATATCTTCCATCGCCATCATTTCATCTATATTATAATTGTTCAAGTCATATGACTGTCATAACTAATTGCGGGCTGACCTCAGTGCTTTTCACATGTGAGACTTCTATTTTTAATCAAAATTATTTTTTCAAATAAAACTACATAAAAGTTGCATTATCGCAAAGAATTCTTGGCACTTTTATGTTAGCCGGACGCAATTCTCGCCAACCTTTTTTATCTCGACAGTTAGCATTTATATTTTTCGCGTGGTAAATTAAAACAATGCTTTGATGTTCAAATTAAATGTCATGGTTTATAGTATTATTTTTTTTCCCTTTTTTTTAATGAAGAAATAAGTGAAAGTTATGGATTTTAAATGCTTCAGTTTTAAATTAAAGTTATGTACTTTAAATAAAATGAGTGAAAGGATTATATTTTACATGAATTTAGTGAAATACCAAAAAATACGACGGGAACAATGGTTGGCGATTTATCCCCTACGCCCGGCTAACTTACCGAGTTCTTGATTTCTCTCTCAGAATCTTCCGATTTGGCGAAGGATTGAGCAAGTAAATTAAGTTATGAATAAAAGTGACATTATACTATGCTTATCATACATTTAATGGTGACCAAACTGGTCCCCAAGGGCAGCTAGTTAATATTAATAATACCTGTATATTCTGAATTTCTAAAGTGTTTTTCCAATGTTGTAAAATTAACAAATCTGCATGTTAATTGCTAAAATCCATATTTTTTTTTAAAAAAAGCTCGACGAGTAACAAAGCTAAATAATAATAATAAAAAAACTAAATAATTATTCTCTCTTTAAGAGATAATAAAGTAACGATACTGATGAATATCTTTTATTTCGCGAAAAACAAATTTAATTTGTTTAATTTCTCTAAATCAGAATACTCTAACATTTTTTGAAAAATAAAACTGTTGCTTACTTTCAAGTTAAACGAATTCTCTCAAAATAATGAGAATATTTAATTTATTTACAACGTATTTTAACGTTTTCCAAAAGGAAAAATTTCTGCGAGGAAACTTTGTTAAAAAATAAATTCCTTTAACAAATTAATCTACTTTCATCGTTTCATAGAATTTTCTTATAAAGCGTCGTTTACGAAAGTGAAAAAAAGAAATGAGAAAAGGATTAAATCGATCATTAAATATTACATTTTTGAGGATCTTTTCGACAGTCTGAAATGCATTTTTAGCGTTAAAAAAATATTTTCCGTAATTTATAGGTACGTTCGTAATTATATAAACACGTAGCACCTATTCTTTTCATCTGATCCGCCCGCCTTTCCGCATATAACAGCGCAAAAACTACCCAAACGCATGGATTGAAATTTAATATATTAGGTCATCAATTATGAAACTTGTGATTACAAAAGGGATAATCCACGGGGCAATCTTCCACCAGTAAATTTTAATAGAAATTTTACTCTTATATAAACACCATATTCATGGAAAATTACTTTCATGAATAAGACAAATTTCTATTCTGTTTTACTGGTGGAAGTTTTCCTCATTGGTAATCTGGTCCTTTGGTAATCAGAAGTTTCTTACTAGATGACTTGATATATAAACGTTGCAGAATTTTGTCGAGTCATTTCAAATTTTACGAAAATTAAGTCAAAATTTAAAAAGATATTAATAAAAGTTTTCTTCATTCTATTAAATCCTATCATACGTAATTAAAACAATGATATCCCATGATAGGTAATGATTCCAGGTGTCCATGGTGATGACATCCTCTTTAAGATGGAGTCCTATTATTTCTGTATTACTGAATTCAATATATAGAATCGTGATAAATTTTGTATTTATGTATTTTTGCATAAGAGTGCAACAACTATTGCACCAAGATCTGAATACTTATAAAACTAGTGTGTACGAACGCACCTCATTTGCCCTGTTTGACGTACAATTTCCGACTTATTTCTTCTGGTTTGTATCGTCAGATGTATACAGGAAATGTGGTGGCAAACTGATAGGGCTATAAAAAAAAAGTCACACGTACAATATTTACACAGTAAGCCAATTTTGCAATCCGCATATACAGTCAGAAATACAGGATAATTCACTACAAAGCAAATTCTGTTCTTATTCCATAAATGAAAGTGTGTTGCTCAGTCAAGTTCCGAATTCCCCTTGCTAATGTTAAACCTATGGGCGTAGAACACATTCTTATATTTAAAATATCTCCGCAGGAAATTTATGTTTTTAACTCATTTTTCAAAGTTACTCTTGTAAAAGGGTGTCTCTATTTTTTAAACTTTAACAATAATGGAGAAATTTAGTGAAATTTACAACAAACTCCGTTTTTTTTTCGTGAACTAGAATGATATCATGGGAAATGTCTCAAGTGCACCGTAATTCAGTTAGTGAGCAGGGATGTAGTGGAGGGTATACGGGGGTATACGCCGTATACCCTCTGGATTTTTTTAAGGAACACCGTATACCCTCTGTTTCTCAAGAAACCTATAGAATATATACCCTATAGGGTATACCCTCTGCCTTGAGCGTATACCCTCTGCTTAGAACGTACACCCTCTGTGTTTTTTACGACTACACCACTGTTAGTGAGACAAATATAATGTGAGATTCAATGTAAACCATGCAGTGTATAGCTTAATATATAAAAAGTGGAGAAGGACTGTACTTTGTGCCGATATATTAAGAAAAAGAAACAACGTATAAAGGCACAAATAAAATATGTTTAAAAGCATACAGCTGTTTCAAAACCTCTAAGGTTTCCTCATCAGTGCTTAAAATAAAAGTAAAACTAAAACCTTGTGTAAAAGGGGGGGGGGGTGGACAGAGAGTGAAAAAGGCGTACCTTTCAGCTCTACTGCCAACAGTGAAATGCGACATACGGCTGACAAACAGCTACGGAGTCGATCTCACGCGCATATTCAGGGAGACCAATCAAAAACACCCAATTGCTCCGGAAGAGTTCAAACTTAGAAGGAGTAAAAGGGGAGGAGGGAGTGAAGAGAATTATAGAAAATTAAACCATATCTTCGAAAAATTGGGCGTACTGGATAAATCGTTAACTAAACTGTTTGAATTTTTCCATATATGATAAGCTTCCCAGAAGTCAAGATCGTAGATTGAAGTACATTTTTGTATTACGGAGGCTTCGGAAAATTAAAAATTATAATACCTTAATATGTGCTATGCCAAACCCCTTCGGGACGAGCGTCTTTTACAAGATTTTTAATCTTTTTTTTATCACCGGTTTTTTAAAACAGAAATTTTTGCCTAATTGAGTCGGGAAAATGCTCGGATTAAATAAGGCTAAATTTACATTAAAAATTTACCGGTGAGAATAATCTCGGATTCTGAGCACCTTACGCTGCACGTATACTGGTCTCTCGTCCCCAAGGAGTTAAGGAGTGTCAACGTAGAACGTAACATAGCACGCGTAACCTCCATCGAAAGTGAAAAAAGAACATAAAATAATTTTAGAAACAAGTAAACGGTCCGAAAAATATAACTTTCAGAATTCTGGTGGAAAACACTGCAAGCAAGGCCATTCCAGAGTTTGGGGTACTTAAAATCAAATCTGACTTCGAAATTGGCGTATAAAGCATTAAAAAAATGGGTGCCCTACACTTCGTTGATAGGTCGGTCTGGACGTGGCAAATACGGAGAATGAGTAGGGAGTATGATGCTAAGAGACACTGCAAAGCCGTAGCAATAAGTACACCAGAAGCCCGAAACGCGTGTTTCTAAATGAATATCGGGGTTTTATTGCTTTTTAGTATTTATTACATAAAACATAAAATTATAATTAATACATAAAATGAAAGAGCAACTCAAACAGTTTTACCTACAAGCTTACAAGTGCTCAATGTGAGCATCTTTCGTCACACGGCACACATCAAGTCGATAGCTCAGTTCTTCCCAAATGTTGATTAGCAAAGAAGTTCTGTTCAGACGCTCACCCGATCTGACGCCATGGGATTTCTACCTGTGGGGGTTCATAAAGGATCGTGTGTATGTGCCTCCACTACAAGCTGACCATTGCAGCTGTTGCAACAATGACCCCACAAACACTAATCAATGTTTGGGAAGAACTGATCTATCGACTTGGTGTGTGCCGTGTGACGAAAGGTGCTCACATTGAACACTTGTAAGCTTGTAGGTAAAACTGTTTGAGTTGCTCTTTCATTTTATGTATTAATTATAATTTTAAGTTTTATGTAATAAATACTACCAAGCGTTTAAACCCGATATTCATTTAGTAACACCCAGTACTTTGAATGGCACTTGGTACATTGCTCACTAAAATTGTTTGACGACCTTTGCCTGGTGCTTGCCGTTAGTCAAGATTTTCCAAGGCCATCTCGTATGGTTCTGCCTTGAAAAAGGCCCTTTACTGCGCCATAACAGGTCCACAACGACTTATAAACAAACGTTTCGACGCTTACCGGTATCTAAAAACTGGGAGAATTTAAATTTAAATACTAGAGAACAGGAATTCTGCTTTTTTCAGAATTTAGTGTCGCCCCGGCATTTCCATTACTTCATTTTCTTCTGGTGGACTGGCGGCTTCTATTACTATGAAACAGTCATTATAAATGAAGCGTTAAAAAAAATTATGGCCATTTTTTTCCATTCTGACCAGAAAATCAGAGTTCTAACTTTTTACGGCAGCTCTTTCATCTTCACCTAACGCTTCATTTATAACGGCTGTTTCATAATAATAGAAGCCACCAGTATATCAGAAGAAAATAACTCGGTTAAGCGTGACTCGGATAATCGGGACTCTACTGCAAAACATATTTCAGTTTTAAGACTTAAAGCACACGCTTTTATTTTATGTAAAATGACGTCATTTGCATTAATATAGAAACTTAAAATTAAATATAGTTTATAATAGCTCCCTGTTTTATCATAAATCCTTCATTTATATTTTTCACAAAGTAGCACGTATTTTAATTATTTTTTTTTTCAATTTAATTTTTTTTAATTAATTTTTTTTTTCCATTTTATGAGAAAATGGCAACAAAAAGATATAATTGCTATTTTTCAGCAATTTTTTCTTTACTTTCTACAGAAATGGCGTACTTGAGTTGCCAAAATGAACAAATGTCGCTAAAAACTACAAAAAAATTAATATTTCAAAAACAAATAGAGATGCAGTTTTCAAACAAATTGCTTTAAAAAGTACTTTTTTTTTCCAATACGATGGTATAAAAGCTGAAAATGTGCGATGTTTAGAAATTTTAAAAAATGCTATACAGCATTTAATTGTACAATGGTACATCTACTTTGTTTATTGCTAGCGTCTGTAAGCTAACGTTATTTTTTGGACACAAAATAAGCTGGGAGAAAGAAATAGCATACCGTACCGGGGCTAAAAAATTCTAATTACATCTTAATCTGAATTCTGAAATCTTAATATTATGTAGACATCAATGGTTGCCTTTTCCAGTGCTTACTCATGATATTATTCTTTTTCACAGAAAGCAAAACAAACATATTCAAATTGACTTTTTGATATTGTTCGACTGTATGGTGCCTAAAATGGGCCTTTGTTTTTACATGGCGAGCAGGATAGCTAACCTTTCTGAGTCTTGAAGTTTTCTGTGTGTTCTACGTTCATTTTTCTACTGTAGGTGTGTGGGACCTTCGGGCCCAGGTACTATGCATCTTTTTCGCCCAAGTTCCAAACATGTTCAAAATAACATTATAATGTCTTCATTATTGATAAATTTATGAAAGAAAAGCCTCATTCGACTTAAAATGCAACTTGTAATTTTGAGTGTTCGACCCAGTTTTCTGTAGAAACGTTTTTCATCTTGATTGGGTATTAGCTAACCTCATTTTGTTGTAATAGTTTACTATCAACCTGTATATAATTGTACAGATCTATGAAAATATTTTGCGCGAATATGTAAATTACAATTAATTAAATATGTGACATTAAAATTTCACATTTCACTCCAAGTCTAGTTTTTATGTTTTAACTTGTGAGAATTAGTGTATAGAATATTAAAAACAAGACAAAAAATATATTGCTTGACAAATTATTGACACGTTGCACATGAATAAAAAAAAAATTTTTAATTAAAATATGATGATACTGGCAATAAAATATTTTTGCAAATTAATTTTTTTCTTTTTCGCATAATAAAATAGCTTTTAAGCTGCAAACATTCCGTTTTTATACCACAGAAGTCGTTAAGAAAATTTACTTTTTATAAGATAATTAAAATTTATCTTAAAAATGAGAAAAAACTACCATAAAACAGCAGATTACATTAATAATTGTTGACAGAAATGAGAATGGCAAATTACTCTGCCCAAAGTGTTACGATAAAAACTTATGAATTTATTATGTATTCTTTAACAATTAAAAATATTAGCTGTTTGTTTTTAATAAAAATTAATTTTTTAATGTCGCAGTATTTTTTACTCTAAAACCTTTTACGTTTAATGTATTCTCTTTTATTTTTGTTGTTCGCCAGAAGTATAAACTTATAGACTTATCAATAACTCAAAAAAAAGTTTTTAATTGCGTTTTTTGTTAATATCAAATCATTAATGATAATAATATACAATATGTAATAAGCTTATATTTTAATTTAGGATTGACTGAAACAGTGTTTTATCACCGAAACAGAATTTCGGTTATTTTTGACTGAAAACGGAAATGGTAATTTTTTAAAAATTAATACATACATAAATAGTGGGGTGGAATGTGGCAATGGGAGGAATGGGACAATAGATTTTTCTCTTTATGCATCATTCTAAACATTTTACCAATCACGCACTAGATGAAACAATAGTAACCTAATCTTCAGTTTAAAGAAGTTGCTGTTCTGCATAAGCATGCAATTGTATTAAGAAAAAGATTATTTCAAGAATCAAAAGTAAATTTGCTTTATATACTTTTATTGCTTTTTGTATATTAATGATTTGTTTATGCATAGATGTAATAGTTTCCCTATTTATGGAACATTATACTGTATATTATCCATAATTTAAACTATGCCTAAAAGCAGCATTTTTGTTTATACAACAAGTTTAGCATAAAAGAAGATAGTGGGGAAGAATGGGACATGCCAGTAAAGGGAGCAATGGGACAAGTCCAATTCCTTCTTTTTAATAAGACGAATGTAAATTGCTAATGTGCAAATATTTTTAGAGGGTAATATATTAATTATAACAATGAAAATAAATTCATTTACTTTAAAATGTAAATAAATTGAATCAATGAATTTTAATGTCATCTGTGACGGACAATCCTAAATTTTCCTTCCATTGATGAAGTTACTGTAATTTGATATTGTGGCATAAACATTATCAACCTGCAATCTTTGTTAAACTGTATATCTAGCCGACACTAGACTATTTGTGCCTTATAGCTTTGTTTTATAGCTGTCCCAGGATCTCCCTGTTAGTGGGGAGGTATGGGACACATTTTGAAACTTACAATTTCTTTAATTATAAAATTGTTTCTACAAACTATGTTTCTATATTGTTCAAGGACATATTAGAAAGTGTTTCATTTTGTATTCTACAAATAGAAATTTTTGTTTTTGTGTCAAACAAAGTTGATTTTCTTTATTTTTGTAAAAAGTGTCCCATTCCTTCTCACTCTCCCTTATACGTAATTATTAATTGTACCTGCAAATTATGTGTTTGCCGCATGTTGGCTTTCTATGCCTCTGTCCAAAACTTTTTATTTTCATATTAAATAAAATTTAATTAATTCATCAACGACACAGAATGGTTTTCTAATTATACGAATTTCATCTAATTAAAAAAAGGTTTTAGAGGTAACCATAACTCGATTCATCTTTTATAATGATTTTCATAAATGATTATCTGTTATATTAGAACTTTCTCAATGAGTCTTCGAAATACTTTTGCGGTTTCAAACAAAACATTTTCTATTACTGTTAAGTCTGCAGCTTTTAATGAACACGAGAAAAGTGTCTTGAAAGTTTAGTGATATATATATTGCTTGTTTTATAATTTGCACCCACGTCTTGAGTCAGTCATGATTCATAATAATAAATAGTGAAGTTCATATCAATAAATAAAGATTGTTTCATTCGAGCAGGTACACCCCAGATAAATGAGTAATGTTGAAAATTTTCGAAGACAGAAACGAGATTTTTGGAATACAGATAATTTCGGTCAGGTCGAATTTTTGGCGAAACTCGGATTTTGGGCCGAAAACGAAATCAAATTTTCGGTTGATCTCTAATTTTAATTTTCAAAAAATCTTTTTAAATATTTCGGTTTGACATAAACGTTTTGGTGCTCGTAATTTTCTATCTGATATAAGAATTCGTTTTCTTATTCGTTTTGATAGTTTATTACAAGAGGAGAAAATTTTAGAACAGTGGGTAGTTTTGGAATTTCACGAGATTATATACACTGTGTGAAAACATTTATAATCTTTCAGGGAGTGTTTTAACAATACTTTACTTTGTAGGAAATGTAATTAATTTGCATCGTACTTATAATATTCCAAAACGAGCACAAAAATAATAATTATCTACATATCACAAATATCCGATTTTGTTTTGAATTATTTTCACTAAATTAAAAACATTTCTCAATATCAACATTATCTCTGACATTTTTTTCGAATCCATGTCTTACACCATTATTTGTACAAAATTGATAAAAAAAAAAAGACAAATTTGAAAAACATGTTTTAATATTGATTCGTTACTAGTGATGTAATTAGTTGTATTGTCGCAATTGCATATAACCGCTGAACAAAATCCAAAAAACTAATAATAAACAGATACTATGTTAAATATTTCGTGCAAGATGTTAAAAGGTGCGTGCCTACAGATATGTAAATGAGACAGCAGTTCAAATTATGAAGAAAATATTTTTGACATGCACTATATTTATGACTGGGAAGTGCAATGTATACGATAAATTTTGGAAAATGATCGATAAAACGTTTTCTATTTGAGAAAATGCTAGAAAAATTAAGCTTTGAGAAAGGGAATTCCTCAAAGTTTTTAGCCCGCAAGCTGTCAAAGCCCGAGAGCTAATGCGGTCACCGGTTCTGTATGTATGTATGCATCTACATAACGCGATAACTCTTGATAAAAATATCGATTTGCTTCAAAAAAATTTCTAGATTCATTCTGATAAGGCGCATCCCTGGTTAGTTTTGGGGTTCATTGGTTAAGTATAAACGGGGGGGGGGGTAACGGGGAGCTATTCCCCCCTTTAATGTAGATAAAAGGTTTTTTTCATGCAGAATTATTCGATTTGCTTCAAATTTTATATACCGGTTTATTCTGATAAGGAGCTTCCCTGATTAGATTTAGAGATTCAATGGTTAAGTATAGAGGGGGCGGGGAAAGGGGCTAATCCCTGCCTTAATTTAGATAAATTGGTTTTTCATGCAGAATTATTCAACTTGCTTCAAATTTGATATACCGCTTTATTCCAATATGTCGCTTCCTTGAATAGATTTGGAGGTTTATTGGTTAAATATAAAAGGGGTGAAGGGGGAAAGCACCCCCTCCTTAATTTAGATAAATGGGTTTACATGCAGAATTATTCAATTTTATTCAATTTTTTTTCAAATTAGAAATATCCGATTTGCTTCAAAAAGTTTTCTAGAATCTTCTGATAAGACGCTTGTCTGTTTAGTTTTGGGGTTCATTGGTTATGTATAAACGGGGGGTAACGGTATCCCCCCCCCTTTAATTTCGATAAATGGTTTTTTCATAAAGAATTATTGGATACGCTTCAAATTTTATATACCGGTTTATTCTGATAAGGCGCGTCCCGGATTAGATTTAGAGGTTCATTGGTTAAGTATAAGGGAGAGGAACGGGGGTAATCCCCCTTAATTTATTTTTTGAGGGACATTATTCTTTAATATAAGAATTTAATATAAAATTAGTGTGACTAGCCAGTGAGCTCAATGCGACCAGTTTAACTGGGCTCTTTTATTTTTATTAATATATCAGAGCATTATATAAGCAAGCAATAGCAATGGTATAATGCTAAACAATGAAATTATTCAATATAAAGACATAGCTGCCTGTATTCTGTTTTTTTTTTAATTTCATAACTGACAAAAATGGTAATTTTCCAGTAATGGGGTCTTTGGCGAGATAGAGTAAATGGGCTTGATGAGCTAAGAAAACTTGGCAACATATTTTCTGGCAACTTATGTTTAATTTTTTTTTTTTTTTTTTTTTATAAAAGGTATTTTTTATACAATTTATTTTATATAATGAAACCACTCAACAATTTTATAATTAAATTTTACATAAAAAGCAATAATATATATATATATATATATAATTTATATATATATAAATTATATATATATATATAATTTATATATATATAAATAAATTCATATAAAAACAAGTGGTTTGTCTTTGTAGCTGTTTATATCATTTGGCAACAAATCTCACTTTAAGAAGCCCGAACTGCGTCACGCTTTTTGAAAAACGAAGAGACCCCTATGTTGGAAAAACACCCCAAAATTTATTCGACAAAAAGCCTTTTTACTATGTACTTTTAATTCAAATTATTTATTAAAAATATCTGGTTTAAATCTGGTTCGAAAAAAAACAGCAGTTTGTAAACAGTTGATGTTTTGTAAACCATTTAGAATTCCATTTACATACCAAATTTTTAAAAGACCACATACCTCTCAAATAAGTCAACTTAAGGAGGCATACTAATTTTAAAACTTCAGAAAATTCGATTTTTTGAGGAACACATGTATATAAAAGAACAAAATTTTTGGACCCATTTTAAAATCAACCGCACAAAAAAATTCCGTGAGTTGAGACTAGAACGCGACGCGAATCAGGACTCGAAACGTATCAGTTGATACATACTTTTTTCTATTGAAGATAGAAGAAAGTAAAAACAATAAAACACCTTATGAATAATTTTACGTATAATACCGCTCAATAAATGCAATAATATCATTACTCAAACAACATAATTTTGTAAATATGAGATCGAAATGTTATGGCGTTACTTGAGATACAGATATTTGAACGCAACCTTATTGGGCAAATCGTATTAGAGTAATCAATAACCAATAGTAGTAATACCAAAAATCTTAAATAGTGTTGTCAAATACGTGTAAGCCTACTCCAGTATTTTAATAAACATCATTAATCAGAAGTTAACGATGTATAATGAATCCCTTTTTATTAAAAATTATTATTAAAAATTATTAGTTTAAATCTTATATCAAATACGTTTCAACTCAACTGAAGAAGCATAATATTTTAGTTAAGCTGTTTTTGTATTTAAGAGCGATATGTTAGGTTAACACAGAATTATTGCGTGAAAATTATTTTTATATCAACAGATTCAAAATAATCATAAATTTTGCTAAAATAAATCATTAACTACATAATTTCTAAAAAATAATATTAAAGATTTTGTTTAACTGTTTTGTATTGTAATTAATTTAAGGTGCATACATTTGCATTGTATTAATATATTTTTTTCCTTTGCAGGTAAGAACTAATTGGATGAACAAAAAATACTTCTGGTATGTTTTTATTTAATGAATTCTGTTTCATTATCATAGAGCAATATATTTATGTAATAAATGAAATCGGAAAATATAATTTATTTATTTTCGGACCACCAAGCTCTAAACCTATTACCTAATAGTTTATTTGTGAAAGTGTGTTCTAAATGTATTTCTTTTTCGAGTATTTTTTTTTTTCATTATAAACACAGTTATAACCGTAATTACAAGGAATCGTCCAATGATAATTATCAAGATTTCTCATCTTTTCCCTTTCTTAAGGCATCGCATAGGAGGAAAAAATTGCAAGGGAAAGGAAGAAAAAATTGATTACAGGTCTAAGGTGAAGCACTAATTCTTTCTGTAATCAGCCGAAAGAGTTCGGAAGAAGTGCAAATATGTACGCTTTTGGCTCTAATTGCGCAAAGAGAAGAAAACATGAGTTCTCCGCTTCTCTACTAAATGGGAAAAAAGAAGTTTTATTACCATAACTAACCTAAGGTTATTCTTGTTAAAGATCATGATCTAAACATAATTCCTTCATGCTAACTACATTAAAGCATTCAGGTGTTGTTTAAATTTTGCAATGAAGTAGAATCTTGATAAATAGAAAAGAAAAGAAAAAAAATCTACATTCTTATACACTCGTTTCCGTAAAAAAAAACGTATTTTTTACTTATTCAACGTAATGTTTACGTACTCATTGTCAAATTAAATGGTTTAACTGTAGTAAATCCTAGCTGTTTTCAGGAAGAAGAATAAAGCACTTTTATAATAATAAAGTAAGCAAATCAATTTGTAAATATCATTGTAGTTATTTAGAATCTCAATTAAAAGGAAATCCTTAAGAATAAACGAACGGGATATATAAGGACCAGGACATAATTACTATTACAATTTAAAAACATTCTTACACAGTGTAAATTTATAGAGTATTTTACATTTATGTACAAATTGGACATAACCTCTATTACAATAACATCTATTACAATTTTAAACCAATTTTATACAGCGGTATTTTATACAGTATTTTACATTTATAAACAAATTGGGAATAACTTATATTACAATTTTATGCGCATGAAGTTATACAGGGTATTTTGTACTGTATTTTACATTTATCTACAGATTGCACATAACCAATTTTATACAGAGGTATTTTATACAGCTATTTTACGATTATATACAGATTGGGCATAACTTCTATTACAATTCTATGCATGAAGTTATACAGGGTATTTCATACAGTATTTTACATCTATGTACAGATTGGACGTAACTTCTATTACAATTTTAAACCAATTTTATACAGCGGTATTTTATACAGTATTTTATATTTATATACAGATTAGGCATAACTTCTATTACAATTCTATACAGTATTTTACATTTATGTACAGATTGGACATAACCAATTTTATACAGAATATATTATACAGATATTTTACAATTATATACATATTGGACATAACTTCTATTGCAGTTTAAACCAATTTTATGCATGGTGGAGTTATGCAGGGTATTTTATACAGTATTTTACATTTATGTACAGATTGTTCATAACGTCTATAACAATTTTAAAGCAATTTAAGAAAGACGTTTATTTCAGTTAAAGGGCAGTTGGAAGCCCCCATACCTACGATGTTAAATTAACGTACCTTTTCTCAGAAACTACCAAAGATAGTCACTTGAATTTTTTTTTATATACATACAAAGTTATATCAACTTTATAAACAGATATTCTTTAGTTATTTTGTTTTTTAATCCGGAATAAAAACACTTAATAAATAATACAAATAACAAAAAAACGTGCATTTTTCCAAAAAAAAAACTTTTTAATAAAAAGTTTGTACAAATATTTGTAACAAAAGTTTACTTCAGATTGATCAGAAATATGTGTGAAGTATTCCGGCAAGATTACAAACAAAAATATCTAATAGTTTCTATAAAAAAGGTACATCGAAGTTTTAGAAAAAAAACTAAATTTTGAGAAAATGGAGCTTAAAGTTTACGTATGTAATGTTTATGTATGATGTAAAGAAACTGAAATTCTTATTTTTTTTTTAAACTTCTTGTTGTCGTAGAAACAAAAGTAATATACCTTTTGAAAAGAAGAGAATAAAAAATTCAAAATATTGAAAAAAAAGAAAAAGCGACTTTTTTCACGAATTTGACTTTCAACTGCCCTTAAATTACTACAGAATATTCAAATGACATTACCTCAAAACCAGTATTTTATGCAACATTTTTACTCAGAATCGACGACAAAAGAGGCAAACTCAACATAAGATTCGATATGGAAACACAAGTTCTCCTTTAATCGATAATCATATTATTGGGGTTCTACTATTTCCCTCATTTAAATCCCAACAATTTTTTTAAAACACAAATCTTATTAAGAATCGATACCTGGAAGCGAAAACTTGTTACTGCAGAGAAGGAACAAAGCGGAGATCTCTACATAAAAGCTTGTTACACACAATCGCGAAAAAGAAAACACACACAAATAGGCAAATAATGGGCATTATTCGAAACCTAATACAACAACCAACAATTGCAACGATAATTAATTTTGCCGTCTAGCAACTCTGCTTCTTCTTCACACTGAAAGGGTTAATAAAACATAATTAGCCGAGAAACGCCATCATCTTTCATCGCAAACATTTCAAACACTTCAAAAATAAATTAGCTCCCTTTGATTTCTGCAAAAATCATTATTGAAGAATATTCCATTCACCATTTCTCTCTATCCCCCCCCCCACCCCCTTCAAAAAATTATATCTTTTCAATGAATGGCTCTGTTTGGGATCTCGCAACATCATCATTTTCTTGAATATCATAATGACATTATTTTACATGCTTCATAGAACTTATTATGAAGCATTGATGGAATTGTAAAATAAAAAAAAAGAGGAATATTTTAAGTTCTTTTATTATTATAAATCTGTAAATCAAAATTGTGCTGCACACACATTTCTAGAATAAGAGTTATTATTTATTGAATTCTTTGCTTCTTATATATGCAAAAAAAAAGATATCGGGAAAATATGGAATGATAATCAGTAAATGACGTCATTCCGCTGCCGATCTGGACAAAAGCCATTCTAATGCGCCATTCTGATGCTCTTCAAGAGATGATAAAAATTAAAATCTCCTTAACAATTACTTAAGGAATCAACTAAATAATGGTGAGTGGATGATAAGCAACGCTTTACAAGATAGTTTACTCAAATATAAAAATGCCTTCACCCTTGTTTATATGTAAATTTTATTAATATCGAAACTTGAAAGTTTTTACTGCGCAAGCGAAATTTTGTATTTTTCTCGATTTTGTTAGTGAACATTCAATAATAAGCATTGAAATAAGAAATGAAAAAAACTGATTTTAAATTTTATTTTTAAAATAAAGATTTATTCTATGTTTTCTATGCTCTTCGAGGGTTTACTGATGTCCTTAACAATTTCATAAGGAAATGAGCTAATTAATGGTAAAGGAATAATAACACTTCAGTGTAGTTTATTCAGTAGAAGTCGAATGATGCTCCCAGTCTCTGTAAATTATATTATTTATACTCAAAACTTTTCATGGTGAAAAATAAAATGAAATTATGTGCTTTTAACTACTAAACTAGATAATACTAACATGAAAACAAAAACAGTTTTATTTCTAAAATAAATTTCATTATGTTGTTGTGCCTCTATATGAGACAGGTGACATACAGTATACATAAATTTGTTTGGTAGAGACGATTTGGACAAACAAAATCACCAAGCATCTTGGCGAGTCTACCATTATCGCCAAACTAATGTTTGCTAGCTTCTCTCAATCGTCTAGGAGAGCTTCGCCAAGTTCTGGGATGTGGGTTTATAATAGTTTGGACAAATACATCTGTCTGAGCACAGTCTGAGTATCTGCCTTCTGTGCATGTCGTATGTCGCCACTCTCCTATAAAGGCACTCTAGTTTCGGCGGGTTTGAGAATGTCTCATGTTATTTCATAGAAATAAAAATTGCGATTTTCTTGAAAAACTAATTAAATAAACCATGAAAAAAATAATGAAAACTAAACAGTGAAAACACTTTTCAAAATAAATTATTCATTTAAAAAAAAGTTTATTAAGACTAAATTTACCTACAAATGCTCATTTGATCTGTACCAAACGAATATACAGGGTCATCGAAAAATAATGCCTAGATTTAAAAAAAATCATAACATCGAAACCTTTTATGTTAAATGAGTAATTCTTTCACTACACGATAACTGGTGAACGCAAGTTTGGTTTTAGTTTACCAGAATTCGTTTGTGTTCTGCGCGGATTAGTTGCGCAATCGTCAAGTTGAGCCGACGCGCCAGACTGCAGCTACTCAGTACGATGTTGGCCGTGCAACAAAAAGCACAGTACGATGTTGACCGTGCAACAAAAAGCGCAGTGCGTGATTTGGTATGTGAAGTCAAAGTCAATTGTCAGTGTAACGCGGCTTTTTCGGAGAACTTATCCAGGTAAAGCTGCTCCTGGTGCTCACATTGCACACATTTGCTCTTGGTGCACACCGAACGGTGCTCATATTGAAACATACTAAGGTATGAAAAAAAATTTTGCCGCACATTATAAGACTAAAACTAGTAAATTACCTTTCATAGTTTTTTTGCGACAGTTTTAAAATCTAGACATTATTTTTCGAACCAAAAATTTCTTCGAAAATAAATAAATTATAAATACATTATAAAATATTAAATAAAATAAAAATTCTAAAACTATTTTCATAAGTAAGAGAGAAATGAAATTCTGTTTGTGTTCATTTATTAGGTCATTTTTTGTATAAAAAATAAAGAAAAAACCCGCCAGATTAAAAAAAAATCTTTGGGCGCCCTTGGCGACCTGGCAACCGCATTTGTCAAGCCCTGGTTATACCTATACTTGACAGTTAATACCAAAATAGTTACCAAATCTTTGTGTTAAAATTTTAAAAAGTACTTAAAACATGGCTTTAAAAATCAATTGTAACTCTTTTCTAAAACTTATATGTTAATGCAGAGTCACTGCCTGCGATAAGCCTAATTAAGTAGAGGTATAAAAAACAAAAATACAGCAAGGGTAATAATTTATTTTTATCCTCGTATACAACAATATGTCAGATCCAAATTAACTTCTTATAATTAAACTTTTAAGTAGTGTTTATCTTTTCGATAGAGTAAACAATGTTTCACGTTCATTTAAATGTAATACAAAGGATTTCAGTAGAACTTTTAAATGGTTGCCTGAGGCAGAAAATAAATTTTTCTCCTGCACAAGTGATGAAAAATTTAAAAATATCGTTTCTCATTGCTTCATAATTTTAATGAAGCATGAATAAAATTTTTCGAGAACTATTTTTACTTTGTTTTTATTCGAAAGAGAAAATATGGAGAGCTGCAGATGCAATTATTCACTAAACAATATAATTTTTTTCTAGAATCAAAACAAATGAACGATTTATTGCAACATGTTTATAAACTTTCTCAGAAATTTTTATACGAAGCAATTATCTTGATAACAAAACTTTAAAGATTTAACGCTTAACTGTTAAAATTTCGTTTTTCTATTCTGAGAATTTGCACAATACTTGGAAACATTTTGTATAAATGGAAACGGCTGAAAAAAGATGCACAATATTTGGCAGAATTTTTTTTTAAACTAATTAATCTATATTTCATATGAGTATAATAATGTCATTTGTAATTTAAAAGTGCATTTTTATTTTGAAAATAATATTCAATATGTTGAGAATTAAGGGGACAAGGGACATTCAAAATCATTTTTTTTTATTTCACTTTAAATACTATACAAGAGCTTTAAATACTATACTATATGCATTATGGCATATATTTATCACCCAAGAAATAATAAAAAGGAAAATCGAGAAAAATATGTACTTTTCTTGAGTATTTTAAGCGTTAAGAAGAACATTTCAAAATGCCACATACGCATTCCATATCAATTAAAGCCCCATTATTTTTATGTAAGTTTGTTTTATATGGATACAAATAAAATTGTGCATCGAATTTTATATATTTGAATATAAAGGTACAAAAAATATTATTTTCTAAATTTTATGTAATTTTCGGCATGTTTGCATCCTATTTCTATAATTAACTATCTTTAAAATTTCCAGTTATGTTTAGTTTACAAAAAAAAAAAAAAAAAAAAAAAAAAAAAAGATGCACAGTTTTATGACATATATAATCCCAAACATCTATAAAAAATATTGGGAGTTTTAATTGAAATGGAATGCACATGGGGCATTTTGAAAAGTTTTTCAAAACGCTTAAAACATTCAAGAAAATTTTCTTACTTTTCTCGAATTCTTTTTTAAATTTATTTCTTGTATGATAAATACATACCGTGCTCTTGAATAGTATTTAATGTGAAAAAAAAAATGTTTTCGAAGGCCCCTTGTTCCCTTAAGACCTTAAATTAGGCCGCAAGGGTCTCGATACATGCCTTCTGCTACAAGCATTATTTCTTATTTTAGACCTTAAAAAATAAAGAGTTTGAAGGTCCCTTGTCCCCTTAAGGGGACCCCTTTTTTTTTGTACACCCTTTAAAAGATGTCTCTTTTTTTTCTTAGTTCTCAAAATATTTCTAAAGTATAGACTTAATTTTTTTAAGACAAGCGGTATCAGAGACAGCTCATTGTAGCAATGCAACAATTTCTCTAACATTGGACTGGACACTCGGCTTCCAATTTCCCCTCACTAATGTAAAGTCTATGGGCATTGGATGCATTCGTACATTTAAAATATCTCCTCGGGAAATTAATATTTTTAACTTCTTGTACACTTCTTAAAAGATGTCTCTTTTTTTTCTTAGTTCTCAAAATATTTCTAAAGTATAGACTTAATTTTTTTAAGACAAGCGGTATCAGAGACAGCTCATTGTAGCAATGCAACAATTTCTCTAACATTGGACTGGACACTCGGCGTCCAATTTCCCCTCACTAATGTAAAGTCTATGGGCATTGGATGCATTCGTACATTTAAAATATCTCCTCGGGAAATTAATATTTTTAACTTCTTGTACACTTCTTAAAAGATGTCTCTTTTTTTTCTTAGTTCTCAAAATATTTCTAAAGTATAGACTTAATTTTTTAAGGCAAGCGGTATCAGAGACAGCTCATTGCTCATTGTAGCAATGCAACAATTTCTCTAACATTGGACTGGACACTCGGCTTCCAATTTCCCCTCACTAATGTAAAGTCTATGGGCATTGGATGCATTCGTACATTTAAAATATCTCCTCGTGAAATTAATATTTTTAACTTCTTGTACACTTCTTAAAAGATCTCTTTTTTTCTTAGTTCTCAAAATATTTCTAAAGTATAGACTTAATTTTTTTAAGACAAGCGGTATCAGAGACAACTCATTGTAGCAATGCAACAATTTCTCTAACATTGGACTGGACACTCGGCGTCCAATTTCCCCTCACTAATGTAAAGTCTATGGGCATTGGATGCATTCGTACATTTAAAATATCTCCTCGGGATATTAATATTTTTAACTTCTATTGTTTTTTGTATACTTCCTAAAAGATATCTCTTTTTTTCTTTGTTCTCAAAATATTTCTAAAGTATAGAATTAATTTTATAGGAAGTGTTAAAATCTTACTCACAGTTCGCCCGCTTTTAACACGTAAAATATTAAATTCAGCACAGATTTTAGCTATGTTTTGAAAGCTAAGAAAAAAAGAGACTTCCTTTAAAAGAAGAGTACACAGAAAAAAAGATGTCAAAAATATGAATTTCCCGAGAAGATATTTTAAATATACGAATGCATCAAATCTCCATAGACTTAACATTACGGAGGAGAATTCCGAAGCTGAGTGACCCAGCCCCTTTAATAAGAATCGGGTCAAGTATTCTGAAAAATTCAAATGCTGTCCATTGTTATGCAAAAAAAGAAGTCTCAAAATATTAATAGAAATTCTTTACTGAATCCAAAATATTGTTAAGAGTCTGTCATATTGATACCGAAGTAGTTACTAACGTATTGTTAAGATAAATATAAGCTATTTTCGAATAATAATAAATTCATGAAACTAATGCTTATCGATATAGTAAATCTTAAAAAAATATTTTGATGCTGCATTTAGCGCGGTAAGTATTGTTTCTTTCAAAAAATTGAGCAACACAGAAAATAACATGTTAACGTAGAATGTTCGTTAAATTATCAAATTTTCTCGATTTGGCAGACTAGACTGTTTACCATTTCACATAAAAAAATAAGTGTAAAATTTAAATATTTAAATAGACTTTTGTATTTGGTTTGGCTAAAGAAAGAAATAGTTCACGTTTTCTAAAATAGAAATTTTAATAAAAAGTTCTTCATTTTATATTTTTTTCTTTTCTTTGACTATTTTGTTTTCATTTTTTGCATAAAGTTAAAAACATATCTTTAACGTTTTTGGTGTTTTTAAAAAGATTCTCGTTTAGTTATTACTTTTTCTTTTTCGTTAACGGAACATGGGCGTATTTTGTCTTGAAAAATAGCCATATTTTCTTACGTCTAAGAACGACGTATATATGTGTAGGTTTTTGCATAAAAAACACATATTTTGAACTTTTAAAAGTCACATTTTTATCATTTTTATTTAAAAACTTGCGTAGGAACTCGTTTGTCATGTTTGTATTTTATAAGATCTTTTGAGATTTTCGGTGAAAAGGAAATCTAATAGTCTTCCACATTTTAAAAATAGTTATAATATTTTTTTTATTTTAAAAAATATAAATAAATGACGAATCATATTTATAATTAAAATGCATAAATCATAAGCAAAAAATACAAGTATTATAATTTATAAAACTTAATTAGGCATTTCTATAGCAAAATATTAAAAAATATATAAGTGACGAATCATATTTACAATTAAAATGCATAAATTATAAGTTAAAAATACAAGTATTAACATTTATAAATGCTAATTAGGCATTTCTATAGCAAAATATAAAATATGTATAAGTGACAAATCATATTTCCAACTAAAATGTATAAGTTATAAGCTAAAAACACAAGTATTATCATTTATTAATATTAATTAGACATTTCTACCACACCGAATTCTTTAAAATTCATCAATGTGTTGCTGAGTTTTTAACCATTGAAAGATTGGTTGATTCTTTCCGTTTTTCCACGTTTTCTCCAAAACTATTTTAACTGTCGGAATGGAACAAACTGTAGTCAGTAACATTCTCTGTCTACCCCTGACAAGTTTAGAGTTTGTTATGCAACCATTTATCAGGCTATTCCGAGCAGACATCTTTATAGTTTTTTTTTTTTTTTTTTTTTTTTTTTTTTTTTAAACTAAGGTCCATTTTATGTCACGTGTGGGGCTGCTTTTCTACAAATTACAACTTTTTAGGGGCGTTCGTAATTATATAAATACGTAGCACCCATAATCGTCGTTCGGTCCATCTGTCCGTCCTTCTGCCGCATATAACAGAGCAAAAACCACCCAACCGAATGGTGTGAAATTTAAAAAATATAATTGTAACGAAATTTTGTAGAGTCATTTCAAATTTTATGAAAATCGGATGTATAGTTTGTATGTAACGACAGGTACGGTCAAAAATTTTTCGTACCATTACAATCAATGGGAAAAATTATTTCAAGTGCATTTTAATGATGTTACAGCTTTTCGAACAGAATGAAATGGATATGGACTTATGAAGTGCACTAAGATATACATTCAGTACAATATGCGTGGAAAAATATTTATAAAACTAGTTATAGAGAGAACGCACCTCATTTACCATGTTTAACGTGCAATTTCCAACTTTTTTAACAATGCTATTATATCCTCAAATTAAAACAACCATGCTAATATGAAAATATATATATATTGTTTTGTTATTTTTAATGTATAGTTTATATTTTAACAACTTATAATTAAATAGATATAATGTATCTAAGTATGTGTCACGCGCAGGAAATTTTTTTTTCCGATTTTCGTGGAATGGCCCTAAACGACCAGATTACTTAGATTTGGGGTTTAAAATGTAGAGGTTTTTAAATCTTTTAAAAACTGGCAGAATACGTAGGTCACGGGTAAAAATGTGGGGATTTTTAAACCTATTAAAATGCCATTACATATCACGTGTGGGATAGCTTTTCTACATATTACTGCTGTTTTAACAATCAGGGCTGGCACAGGCGACTAATTTTCCATTCAATTCGCACCACTATTCAAAACTACATAAATTTGTAGTTTATTTCTCTTGAAAATGTTGTCAAACTGTATGTAAAAGAGTTTTTCGAGAAAATGGTGCGAAGTAGAATTAAACAAGTTGGAAATTGTACGTCAAACGTGGCAAATGAAGTACGTTCGTACTATAGCTAGTTTTATAAATATTTTTTGCACTGCATATTATACTGAATGTATATTTTAGTGCACTTCATAAGTGCAAATCAATTTTATTCTGTTCGAAGGGCCGTAACATCATTAAAACGCACTTGAAATAATTTTTTCCATTGGCCATCATGTAACGGAAAAATTTGACTGTCCCCCTCATTAAACTATACAGCCGATTTTCACAAAATTTGAAATGACTCGACAAAATTATGCAACAATTATATATTTTAAATTTCAAACGATTCAGTTGGGAAGTTTTTACGCTGTTATATGCGGACAGATAGACGGACAGACGGACTGAACGACGAATATAGGTGCTACGTATTTATGTACAGTCGAACCTCTATTTAACGAAGTCGCTAAATCCCGGAAAAAAGTTCGTTATATGGAAAATTCGTTAAATAAAGATTCATTTTTTTAAATACTTTAAGTTACATAAAACATATTTTAAATTCATAAACACTAAATATTTTTACTAAAAGTAATTAATCACATTTTTTAAATATATTATATTGATTTGTTTTATTTATTTTACCCACCAATATCCATCATCAATTCATTTTTTCTATGTGCTTAAATCTTCGAAATCTGCAAGGAAAACAAAACATTATCCGGGAATATACTGTATTTTCTGTTTAAAGTAAATAGTTTTACATTAAAATTAACGAATTTTAATGACATTATCGTATCTATTATTATTATAACAAATAATTTTAACCATACATTAACGTATGCGTCCTTAAATTTAATTTCTAAAAAACTCTTTTAATTTTGCCCGAGTTTTTTATTTAAAAAAGTGCTGTCTCATAATATGTCTCGCATCTTTGCAATGCACCAAAAACCCCTTCATGCTATTTTCTTTTAACTACAATCCGCATCGGATTGTTTCAGATGATTTTAGCATTTCATCGTACGAAGTTTTGTTAATTCCTGCATCATGAACATTTCCATCATCATCATATTCGTCTTCATCGCAATCCATTGCTGTATTCTTTTTATTTTTCACACTGTCGAAAATAACCAATTTGGATAGTGTTTCCGAGGTCTCAGTTTCAGAATTGAGTGAAATACAATCATCAATCAGCACATCAATGCTAATTTCTTCTTTTTTTCTCACTATATCCACATTTTTTAAAGTTAAGGGATTATCATCTTCGTCCTCCGTACTTACCGAATTCTCACTGCTGACAAAGAAGGCGCCTGGTAAAACCAGTTCAAGGCCATTGAACATCATAAAATGTGTTTAAAGAAAGAATAAGTTTGAAATGTCCAGAAATATTTTGAGAAATGGGGAGAAAAAAAAATTACATCAGAAGAAAAAGTTCGTTAAATAGAGAATGCACTTCTTTATTTGGAGGTTATTTTACGAAGAAATTCGCAAAATGTTCTTAGTTCCAAGGAAAAGTTCGCAAAATTGAGGTTCGTTAAATAGAGGTTCGACTGTAATTACGAACGCACCTAAAAATAGTCACCCCTGGCAGCCCTGAACGGTGCTATTGTATCCTGAAATTAAAACAACTATGCTAATATGAAAATCTAGTATTTTTAGTTATTATTAATGTATAGTTTCTAATTTAACAAGTTATAAGTTAATAGATATAGTTATTTATGTAAGTGTTACATAAAGGACATTTTGCCCGCTTTTAATGGAATGGCGTTGTAAATTATTTTTTTTAAATGTTAAAACTTCACGATATTGGCATTATAATGTGAAATATTTTCATTCTAATGTGACTATTTCTAGAATACTGATATCCATTTGTCAATGTAATCCAATAAGCATTCAATAAATAAAAAACAACAACATTGGTCTATCATTACTATAAGAAAAACAACGTTACAAGTTTCTCCAAATAAAAGAATCTGGAAGTAATAGACAACATTAGAATAAAAAGTATTTTAGAATACACATTTCTTTAAACATACTAAAAAATGTAGACTAATAGGAGGAAATAACTCAAGAAAGAACATTTACTGCAGTAAATCAAAATTCCGTAATTTATTTAGCTATTATATTAAACCATAAACATTTTATTTAGAATGCTCTTTAAAAACAAAGAGAAACATAACATTAAATACATTTTCCCAAAACGCTACATCTCAATACGTCTCTTTTGACCAGCAAAAAAGGACATTTTTCAACTCTTAATAAAAATATAACTTAAAGTTCTGAAACATGGTTGATAAATAGTAGCCATAAAGTAAATTTTCGACGTGTTCAAATGCATTCAAGTCCTGTACAGCAGTGGGAAAAAAATGGCGGGCAGGGGAGAGGGAAAATGCATGTCCGTAGAACTCACAAATCTCTAATGAAGACTTTTACAGAATGCTGGCAGACGAGAAAATGTTTCACTTAATCACAACTAAGTGGAATGAATGTTGTACGTCAAAAAATGTATTATTTCCAGAGTTATATTTTTTCGAAATGGCAACAATTCGAAAATATTCGCTACTGGGGAAAAAAGCGGATGAAAATATCTTTCGAATGCATTGTATTTTTTTCTCTCGAATGGCAGCTGTGAGTAATTGTTTCTATAATGAATTTATGCGTTAATTGAAATAGATTTCGTTTGTTAGATCGTTTGTCACAATAATAAGCCTAAAGGAGAAACTGTAAGAAAAAAATATGTGAGGCATGGAATGTCTTAATGAAGTGTTTTTCCTTCTAGAAATGTCAAGAAAAATTTGTCATCACAGGGATTAAATTGTTTAACAAATTTGACTCAGATGAAAAATATATTGAAACAGTAATATCGCGCACCAGCAAGAAAAGTGACACATCTCGACAAACGTAAATTTCACGGTAGAGACAAAAGAAAATTTGCATGTCTTTACTGTAACATAGAATTTCAGCACTTAGCTCTGCATGGAAAAATAAAAAGGTGTATAAAAGCGTAAAACATTAAGAATGAAGACGTAGGATGAGGTTTGGAGGGTTGGGTAATTTTACCTCCCAACACAATCCATCCTTCTTCTGAGGTCACAAATGGACATATAGCGTAATGAAGTGTTTTTCCGTAAAACTACACTTGTGAAACTTTTTGTGTAGCAAAACACACATCTGATAGATATATCAATTAGTGGAATAAAACGGAAAATGAATTTTTGCGACATGTGTCACTTTTATTGCGGGTGAGCGATATATCTAATATCAATCAGATAGGGGAAATAAACTTCAACTTTTTTACACGTGCTTTGAACTGTTGTTCGTCAATTTTTACTTTAAATCGAAGCATTAAACAGATAATACATAAAACTATAGATAATATGCGTGTGATGTCACGCACCTGAAAAAAGACGTACTTCTCAACTTGGAGTTAGTAATTAATAACGTATTATTTCCTACATATAATACAATATATTATAAGTGTTTCTCAACCTTTTTTTGGTTCACGGCACCTACAAATATCTTATATTACTTGCGGCACCACCTGAATATAAAAAATGTAAAAGTTGTATGATACATTTATTTATTTATTTATTTACAAAATTTATTCAATGAGAGTGCTAAACCACCTGTTTTCTTGCGCAAATACAATCAAAACCAGGTTTCAAAGTCGCAGACAAATTCGCATTTCATCGTCAACTTTTAATAGTCATTCTCACTTTTTGGGTTTTATTTCTGTCAATGCTGAAAATCCAAATTCCCAAAATCATGAAGATGCGAAAGACAGAAGAATTTTAATTGCTTTCAAGCTATTTGTATTGCACAAATCTTTGACGGAAAACCAAAACTCATCCAATTTTTTATCGAAGAAAGTTGAACGTAAAACTTATTCTTTCTGAAATCAATGAGCTGTTATTTTTCCGTTTCTGCCAAATTTGGTGTCTTGCAAATTACAAATGGGAAAGCTAATACGGGGAAAGGGGTGAATAAGGAATATAGCATATGATAAATAGAAAATGTTGTATCGTTGATACGACACCATGCAGTTTTAATTATTTGTCAAAAACCCTCGCGGCACATTTGAGAATCTCTCGTGGCACACACGTTGAGAAACACTGTATTATAACTACGTGGAAATTACGAGCATTTTAGGATGCTTTCAAGGAATTTATTTCCAATTTTTGCCTGCATTAAGTTGCGTAGTCACGCAACAAGCCAGTTTGTTGACAAACATGCGCATTATCTATTGTTTAACCATAAAGAAACTAGCATTATTTTCTTAAAGAAAATCATAGAGTATACAAGTGTATTTGCGTACAATCTTAAAAGCTGTTGGCACAAACAAATGATCTCTCATTTTGTGGTAGAAACTTAAGATAGAAAATGTGTGCGAATTACTTCGAAAGTTGTAAAATGAGTTTTGTTTCAAACTAACAGAACCACCCGGCATTTTTCCGTGTTAACTACTTCCAAGTAATATTCTATCAAGAACGAAAAATCATGCGTACAGCATGCATTATTAAACACTTTCCAACACATTCAGAATACTATAACTAATCTTCCCAGTTTACTAAGGTAAACGCATAAAACGCATAATGCATTTTAAAACATAATTTCTGATTTTACCATGAATATGGAAAATATAAGATTTTTTGTGCAGATCTGTATATGATCTATAGATATCCATCTATACTACATAGTATGCTAAAAGCTATTCCAGTTAAACGTATAACACAATTCAAATTTTCCATTCAACAATTTCCAACAAACGGACGTTGAAAACTTTTGTGCAGCCGTTTATACGATCCATAGAATATACACACGAAGTAATATTAAAAACAAATAATAAATAAATAAAAAATAAACGCATAACACAACTGAAAACACACTTCCAGCAATTACTGCTCGTAGGCTTCTATAGTTCAATTATTGTTCATTTTCTTCAGCAGCCAAATACTTTTGTGTGTTCCTGTAAATAAACGATAAATTCTATGTTCAACAAATTCTATAGCAAGAACCTTGTCGTACTCTTCAGTGAAATATATCAAATTAAATATATTTAAAATAATGCAACATCATGAAAATACACCGCAAACGATTTTCCCCCATAGGCCGTAATTTAACGGAATTCTTTTGAGTGCCCCTGTAAATGAACCGTAAATGATACACGCTTCATTTTCAATACCGAACGTACCGTAGTAAATCTCAATAACATATATCAGTTTCATGGCAATCGGGCTATATTTACGCGAGTTAGAGCACGGAAAGACAAACCGAATTCATAAAATATTTCAAATGTGTTGGAAAGTGTTAAAAAAATGTGCAACATTCAACATTGGCGTAGTATTTAATGAAATTCTATTTTTTATAGGCTTATTTTTAAATGGAAGCTGACATTTCCATTCATAAAAGTTAAATCTACAATGCGTACAGGAAAATGACGTCATTTTCTAAATACTTTGATACGCGACGTTAGTAATGAAGTTCTTTTTTTTTTTTTTTTTTTTTTTTTTTTTTTTTTTTTTTTTCAAAAGAGATAGAACTGACTCTAAAAAATGTTTCATTTTCTTTTTAATATACATCATAGAAAATGTAACCTTTGCATCTAAAGTAATAAAACACTTAGTTATAAGGTATAGCTAAAAGATAGAGTTGTAGTAAACAAAAACGAAATAAGAAACAAGACATATGAACCGTTTATTTAGAAAAAATCTGATGACTTACCGAAAGTGTCTACTAGAAATAGATATTATATTTAGCAGATTTTCTCTCCGAATATTTTTCTTGAAAATGAAATGTCTATTATTGTAGATGTTTTAACGCCAAATACTTTTAAATGAAGGCACTCAGTCGTTTTAACCCTTTCTTGGCCGTTGATTCTTACACAAATTTTATTCGGTTGGCACCACTTTTTTAAAAGAAGTTATCTTCAATTATGCAATTTCGAAAATGCTCTAATTAAATAAAGCAAATATTATCTTTCTTTATTACCTGTGTCAAAAGCAAATTTTTCAAAGGAAAATGATCCCAAGTCAGACTCGGGGTTGTAGCGCAAAGTGTTAACGCACTTATAGAAAAAAATTCCTAACTATTACCAAAAATTCTCATTACATGCTCAAAATGGCGTCAATTTCGGATACGAAAATGTAGTGACTGAGCCTGTTTTTTTTTTTTTTTTTTTTTTATGGTCTCATATTAATGTTGTCCTTGCGCAGTTTCTCTTAATGACAACTGGAAAATAAATATTCCATTAGAAATTTTAAACAAGAAAGAAAAATGTATGCGTCAAACATAGATTATGAAACACTTTCCAACACATTCAGAATTATGTAGAAAAATTGCACAATTAAAAAAATTAAAATATTAACCTAATTCAAGCATATGGAAACGCATAACACATTTCAAAACCCAATTTCAGCTGTTCCCATCTACAATGGAAAAAGTCCTTCCGGCCAGTACCGGGAGGAAGAGGTAGCTTTCATAATCCTTATTTTAAAAAAGCCAACTTATATTATTCAAACATACGAAGCTCAATTTAGTGGAAACCGAATATAGGAGATTCAATACTAATTTTTATCAATATAATGAATGAGAATTTCGCGAAATTAGTCAGCTTTATCCAAGCTGCTTTTCTTTAAAGTAACATATATTTGGCTGCCAAATTCGGCAATTTCTTAAAGTGCCTGACATTTTAAGACAACTTGGTGGATGACGCTAAGCAGTGAACTTGGTCGAGACCTTAGTAATTGCTGTGCACATGCTCACAGACATCGGAATCGGTTAATATATAGGAGTGCTATCGCATGCAAAAAATCAGATTTTTCAAAATGTCACCCACAATAGAAATTGAAACTGCTATATCTGAGCCATTTTTTAAGGTAAAGACAAACAAAAAATGTTCCCGAATCCTTATATCAAGATCAAATACTTAAGAAAGAAACCTTTTTCAATTTCTAATTTTTTTGCACCTCACTTTAAATATATATATATATATATTAATTTAATGGCTGCCATTTTGAAACAAGATGGCTGATGAATCTGGCCAGCGAACTTGGTCGAGGTGTTGATGTATACTATCCACATGCCTTCTTACATCGAAATAGGCGAATACGTGTGTTATCGCGTGACAAATACAAGATCGTTTCAAAATGTTAGCCATGCTAGAAATTCAAAGTGCTATAAATCAACCATTTTTTAAGATATCAACAAAAGAACAAATTTTCAGAAACAAAAACTGCTCCGGAATCTTTGTATCAAGGCCAAACACATAAAAAAAATCTTTTTCATTTTCCAATTTTTTAATACCTCATTTTGAATTTTAAATTTAATTTTTTTAAATGGCAACCCTTTTGAAACAAGATGGCGAATGAAGCTGGCCAACGAACTCGGTCGAGACATTGGTATGTACTATGTACAGACCAAGTTACATCCAAATAGGTTCATAAATACGCCTGTTATCGAGTGACAAAAATCAGGTCGTTTTAAAATGTCAGCCACCAGAGAAATTCAAAATGCTATTACTCAGCCATTTTTATTTTAGATATAGACGAAAGAAAAACTGTTCCGGAATCTTTGTATTAAGGTCGAACACTTACAAAAAAAATCTTTTTCATTTTCCAATTTTTTGGTATCTCATTTAATTTTGTTTATTTTTTAATTTTTTTTAAATGGCCGCCATTTTGAAACAAGATGGCGGATGAAGCTGGCCAACGAACTCGGTCGAGATATTTGTATGTACTATGTACACACCAAGGTACATCCAAGTCGGTTCATAAATACGCCTGTTATTACGTGAGAAAAATCAGGACGTTTCAAAATGTCAGCCACGCTAGAAATTCAAAATGCTATAACTCAGCCATTTCTTAAGATATAGACGAAACAAAAACTGCTCCCGAATCTTTTTATCAAGGTCAAACACATAAGAAGAAAATATTTTTTCAATTTTCAATTTTTGGTACCACATTTCAAATTTAAATTTTTCTTAAAAATTTAAATGGCCGCCATTTTTAAACAAGATGGCGGGTGAAGCTGGCCAACGAACCCGGTCGAGACATTGGTATGTACTATGTATAAACGAAGTTACATCCAAATCGGTTCATAAATACGCCTTTTATCGCGTGACAAAATTCAGGACGTTTCAAAATGCCAGCCACGCTAGAAATTCAAAATGCTATAACTCAGCCATTTTTTAAGATATAGACGAAACAAAAACTGCTCCGAAATCTTTGTATAAAGGTCAAATACATAAGAAAAAAAATATTTTTCCATTTTCAATTTTTTGGTACCACATTTCAAATTTTAAATTTTAAAAATCTTTTTAAATGGCCGCCATTTTGAAACAAAATGGCGGATGAAGCTGGCCAACGAACTCGGTCGAGAGATTGGTATGTACTATGTACACACCGAATTACATCTAAATCGGTTCATAAATACGCCTTTTATCGCGTGACAAAATTCAGGACGTTTCAAAATGTCAGCCACGCTAGAAATTCAAAATGCTATAACTCAGCCATTTTTTAAGATATAGACGAAACAAAAACTGCTCCGGAATCTTTGTATAAAGGTCAAATACATAAGAAAAAAATATTTTACCATTTTTAATTTTTTGGTACCACATTTCAAGTTTTAATTTTTTTTAAAAATTTTAAATGGCCGCCATTTTGAAACAAAACGGCGGATGAAGCTGGCCAACGAACTCGGTTTAGAAGTACTATGTACACACCGAATTACATCGAAATCGGTTCATAATTACGGAAGTTACAGTGTGACATAGGTCAGATATATATATATATATATATATATATATATTGATATATATATATATATATATATATATATATATATCAATTTTGAACGGAGGGTGGTTTCGGGGTCTGGGGGTCATGATCGATGAAAATATACCAAAATTTTTTGAAATCGCTTTCCTCCGAACGGCTGCAATGGGTAGCTTTTTTGTAAAGAAAGCTACCTAAAATTATCCGAATTTTTTCAGCAGCCCTGTATAGGATTTATATATTTGTATCTAACTAACTGCATGAATACCAAAATTGAGTTCACTTAGGAAATACATATACTTCAGTTGAAAGTTCTCCATCAGCAGTTTCCTCTAATAAGGAGAATAGTACGTGAATACTTTTGTGCAGACCTGTATATGAGGTATAGAATTTATATATAGTGAGTAACATGCAAAAGTAATTAGATTTAAAAGCGCTTATTGAATTTTAAACCGTACACTCCAACAATTATTACTAAAAGACAGTATTGTAACGGATTTCTTTTAGTATTGTAACGGATTTCTTTTGTGTGTCCCTCTAAATGAATAAAAAATGCTATGGATTCCCTGTTCTAACGTGATCGTACTGAAATTCAGTGATTTATATGACTTTCAATACATTTGAAATTGCTTAATGTCATTAAAATACTCTGCAAACGATTTTTACCCAAATACTATAATATAATGGAATACTTTTGAGTGACCCTGTAAATGAACTATTAATCCTACAGACTTCATATACAATACCAAACATGCTTTGGTGACCCTAAACAACTTTTATCAAGTGCATGAAAATACGAGTATATTTACGGGAGTTAGAGCGTGAACAGACGGACAGACAAACCGAATGCATAAACACTTTTCAACTTTGTTGGAAAGTGTTAAAAAGGTGTAAAGTGTAGTCTAGAAGTTTTTTTTAAGTGACCAGTAATTTTACTCTTTTCTAAAACATATCATATATGTAAGTTTCCTGAAAATCGGTTAAAAAGTTTAAACTTGAGTAAGGCACATACATCCAAACATTGTTTTATGCACTTATTTATATAGATTAATTTAATAAATATTTAAGTTGCGGTTTTTTATTTTGTGAATTTTAATTTTCAAACAGGAATGAAACGGGTCAATTGAGGGGAATTTATTTTCTTTAGTTGTAAGTTTTACGCAAATTTATATTGGTATATGTAAGTTTCAGACCTTCATTATATAAAGTGGCTGGATTCGATTTACTATTTCTGCAATTCGATATTTTCTACTTGAGTGCTTAATAAAAGTATATTCTTTTAGATAAATCTGGAATGCATTGGAGTTTGTCTTATCTTATAATCTATAACCAAATTGCCATATTGGTTTTCGATAGCATAGATGGGACTTACGATATAGAAAATTTCTACCGCCTTTGCCAACAGCTCTCGTGAAGTATTTAATAAACTGGTGTTTAGTGATTATTCCCATATATTTATTGAATCACTTATGTAATCACTGGGAAAATCAGTGCTTAGTTTCAATATCACAATTTTATACTCAGATAGATACTGAAAAATATTTTATCACATTTAAATACTTGGTTAATGAAGATTGGAATTTCTATCCTAAACTATATAAAACCCTTCTATCTAAACTATATAAAATCCTTCTATCTACCCTATATATATAAAATCCTAATGAATCGAATTGAAACGAATTTATGTAACGATTCTATGAAACGACTGATTAAGCAACTGATTACGTTTCACGGCGATTTCTCCTAAAATATGGAATACTTTGCGATGAAATTAACACCAAAAATCCGTATTGATCCACATATCTCAAAACTGTTATAAGAATTTTAAAATTAGAATTAGTTTTCGAAATATTATTTTTTTTTCTAATTTTAAATAAATTTTTAATGATGGCAACTCAAATTTTAATCATAACAGATATTTTTGTTCATATGTTAGAAAAGGTTATTTTGAATTAATTTGGCGACGAGTTTGGCCTCCCTTAAATGTATGCTAAGAAATGCATCATGTTATTTTTATTCAGAATTCAATTTGTATTTCATTATCATTTTATTTAATACAAAACTTTCATTTAACATTGAAACCTTTAAAATAAATGGCTTTTACTTCATTCTTTCTTTTAAACGAAACGAAAAGAAAAATATTAGACACAGATGTCATATACGCAAAGGGGTACCTAATTGGCGCCAAAATGGCGTTATTTTGCATGACATGGTAGCCCGGCTATTGTTGCTTATTTATTAATAAATGTTTATTTGAATTTATTTTCTTTTTATTTACGAAAAATGTTATAAATTGTTTTGTTCTATAGTTATTAATTAATTTTTTTTATTTATTGTTATTTCATTTTAAAAATAACAGAAAATAATTAAAAAATACATATGTAACAGGTATTTGAAAAAGAAAGTTTTCGCCAAATTGTCGTAAAAAAAGAAATCACGCCAAACCCGGTGCGTATGTGACAATGCAACAAATCATGAGATTCAATTTCCACTTCAAAGCAACGTTTTAATGTTATTACTTCTCCCGTCGACCAAATTCGCCAAATTATATAAATAGCCAAATTATACAAATTGACATTTTTTTTTTTTATAACAAAAGAACAAAAGAACAAATATATTAGTATAACATTAATAAAAATACAAATAAAACGTAGAAATAAAAATCACTTGATGGCGTGAACATGTGTAACTTCCTTAAAGTCAAGTGAATGTGACATTGACGGTCAAGCATTATTGGCATTTAATCTTATAGTTTGGCGACAGATTTTTGGTCGATGGGATAACCAAGTAGCACCGTTTTAATTTATCACTCGAAAAATAAAAAAATGCTAACTGGCAAGTTAAAAAAAAGCTATTGGCAAGATTTTCACCCGGCTAACATAAAAGTACCAGGAATTCTCTGTGATCATGGCAACTTTTATGTACTTTTATTCGAAAAAATAATTTTGATTCTTTAATCAAAATGGAAACCTTTCTTATGAAAAGCGAAGGAATCAGGCAGTTGTTTATGGCAGTTACATGACTTGGACTATTATAATATAAACGAAATAATGGGGATAGAATAATATTCGGCGACTTATCACACCTGTGGCTGGCTAACATTAAGGTACCAAAATGGCCGGCTGGAATATAAAAAGGGAAGGGATCCGCCTGGAGCTGTTGATGATAGTCACATGACTTAGGCTATTATTATAGAGATTGTTTTCAATTTTAAAAACAGCGCAAAGAATAATATTTCTAACGATTAAAAATTTATTTTCACGTGACTATTAAAATCAGAAAAAAAAACTTTAAAATTACTATTAAATGAGTACGTGTTAAAAGCAGGAAAATATTGAAAAATATGTCCTGAAAATTGTATTTACACGTGAATATTAAAAGGGAAAGGAAACTTTAAAATAATAAATACATTAATATGCGTTTAACCCTTTCACGGACAAGGCACTTCTGTTCGTAAAATCTTGAAATCAGTGAATGGCACCAGAATTTACAAACAAATTTCGAAATACAAAAATGCTTTTGTTCACTTACTTAATAAAAGGGAAATTTTCATCTCAATATTCTGATGCTAATGTGGCATTTAAGAATTAAAATTAAGTGGTCCAAAATTGAACCACCGCCCTTGAAGGGGTTAAAGCAGAAAATTTTAGTAATTGTATTATGTCAATCGTTTTATAACGCTGTTAAAAAATACCGGAGACAAAGACTCTGTTTACGTAATTCATTTTATTTTAGCTTCTTTTCAAATGTTTAACTGATATTCTTTAACCAAACACGAAAACAACCATTGAATGTCTTTACAGCAACTGATTCTACCTTAAATTTTTGCAATCAAAGGGAATTGAATGGAAACCCGTTTACAGGGAGATCACTACAGGTTTTTTCAGTATAATTCAATCTTCTCTAATCTTTTTTAAAACCGATCAGATTAGCCTGCTTTTAGATTCTACAGTGTCTCAACGGGGGGTGGCGAGCGTAGCTTGCAGGGGGCAGAGCCCCCTAGTATATATATTAAAAGTAACATTTTGGAAATGGACCAATGAAAAGTTGCGTAGATACCGCGAAACGCATCTGATTGGCCAGCTTTCTTGTACTATAAGGGGGGTTGCCAAGAGGAGGGGGACCCGGCTCTGTCACTGAACGTCGCCAAGTTTACCGCCAACTTGGCGATATATAGCCAAATTTGGCGACTAAACCTAGTCTCCAAAGTGACGCCAACTTGGCACTATTTCCAGAATTTCGCCAAATTTCCATAAACTCCCATTGAAATCCAATAGGGTTTACTTGCTTGCAGAAAGTTGCAGAAAGTTTGAGTTATTTCAATGCAACAAAAACTAATATTAGCTTATGAATAGAGCTTAATTGAACTATTTACATTGTTTTTAAGTACAAACACTAACTATTTACAATATTCGTAACACTATATACATAATTTTTATTTAATTTGTAATTATTCAAATAAATTATAAATTTTACTTTTTTAATGATTTTATATTTAATAATTCTTTTAATTATGAAACTCTGTACGTTTTAACGGTTATGTGCTTGGAGATAAGGAAATAAAATTGTCAGAAGTTGGGGGAGTAGCGTGTTTTTACCAAGTGGAATTTAAAAACTGAATATATAGAAAATAGTCCAGACAATAGGGAATTTTACATAGCAAAATTAATGGTAGTTCTGGAAATGGGCTTACTTTATGTTTTTTGGGTCGCTGAATCCGAATTTGTAACTTCCCACCAAAATTTCCCCCGGCAACCCCCCCAAATTTTGAACAAAGCCCCCCAAAAATGGTTTTTATTAAAAAAATCAATTTTTTTATTGTTTTAAGGGGGAAATATCTAGAAATTCGGAAAGTAGACAAAATTTGCAACAAATTAGATATATGACATTATGACTTAGGATGAAGGGGAAGGGGATATCTGCCTCGGAACATGCGCGCGGTGCTGCGTGGTCTAAGTTGCGCAATTCCACTTAACCACTCACACGTTTACATTTGCCCTCCCATCTCCCCTCCGAACTTTCCTTATAAGGTTTACTTTAAGTTTTTGGGTCGCTTTAATCCGAATTTTTAACTTGCCCCCAAAATTTCCCCGACCCCGAAAACCCCCTAAAATAGTTGTTATTAACTTAAATTTCTTATTGTTTTAGGGGAAAAGCATTACGAAATTCAGAAACTAGACAAAATTTGCAACAAATAGGATATATGACATTATGACGTAGGGTAAACGGGGAGAGAGGGGGCTGCCTCGGAACATTCCCCGCGCGCTTTTTTCAAAAACCAAATTTTTTCAAAAAATCAATTTTTTGGGGGATTGCCGGGTGAAATTTTGGTGGGAAGTTTCGGATTCAGCGACCCAAAAAACATAAAGTGAGTCGAAATCCAGAACTAGTATTAATTTTTCCAGGTAAAATCCCCTATTGCCTGGACTTCATAACTTAGTGCACGAAGCCGCGCAGTGCATGTTCATAGGCAGCCCTCTCCCTCCCCGTTCATCCTACGTCATAATGTCATGTATCCTATTTGTTGCAAATTTTGTCTAGTTTCTGAATTTCGTAATGTTTCCCCCCCTAAAACAATAAGAAATTTCAGTTAAAAACAACTATTTGGGGGGGGAGGGGTTCGTGGGGGAATTTTGGGGGGGAGGTTAAAAATTCGGATTCAGCGACCCAAAAAACTTAGAGTAAATCTTATAGAGAAAGTTTGGAGGGGAGATGGGAGGGCGAATGTAAACGTGTGAGTGGTTAAGTGGAATGGCGCAACTTAGTTCACGCAGCACCGCGCGCATGTTCCGAGGCAGATCCCCCCTTCCCCTTCATCCTAAGTCATAAGTCATATATCTAATTTGTTGCAAATTTTGTCTACTTTCTGAATTTCTAGATACTTTTTCCCTAAAACAATAAAAAAATTGATAATTTAAATAAAAACCATTTTTGGGGGGCTTTTTACCAAAATTTGGAGAGGTTGCCGGGGGAAATTTTGGTGGGAAGTTACAAATTCGGATTCAGCGACCAAAAAACATATAGTAAGCCTTTTTCCAAAGCTACCATGAATTTTGCTAGGTAGAGACCCTATACGGTCTCTATTGCCTGGACTAAAATGAGGAATCGCGAAGCGATCCAGAATGGAGAAGTGAAAAAGTTACGTCACGTCTGGGTTGGCTAGAAAATAGGGATTGCTTCGCGATTACGCGGGGGGTTGGTGAACGTAGTGAGCAGGGGGTGGAGTCCCCTAGTATATTATATAAAAGCTTCCAGGAATAGCTCCGTAATACAATTAGTTTTTTCGTTGTAAACTACAGCTCTTAAGGCTTTTTCCAAATCCAATAGTGCTACTTTCTGAATTCATTTTTGTTCCGTAACGCATGACATTGCCTGGTGTTCTTATTCAGAAACTATGCAATTGAATGGCGTTTTCTTTTCCCTTTTTTGTAGATACCGAAGGTCTTTCAGAAAATGCTATCAAAGTTGGCGTAACCGAATTTTAGTATGCGACAGCACGTGAAAGGAGAAACATTTCGTCACATGACAAAATCCGATAAGTAAGAACGTGATAAGTAATTCGTGTTAAAAAAGTGCAAAACACCATTCAATTCAGGTCTGCCGGTGCCATGCTTTTACGTCTAAAGATAAGTTCATAAATCTAAATCCGTGTGACCGTGACGGAAAGTTTCGCGTTGTTCAGCACAGGAAAAATATTTTTTTGAGAACCACCTTTAACTAACATTCCATCAGAATTTTTAAGACAAATAAACTCTAATTATTTTAAATAATTAAGCAAAAAATCTAAAGCCATACATGAATTCTTCCTACCAAGATGAATTTTATATTATTTACTTTAATTATAAACTTTAAAAAAAATGAATTTCACTCTAGATGAAATTTAGTTTTTTTATCCCTTACCACTATTTATAACTTAATGAATATTCTTCTATTTCTAAAATTCCCAAGTCGAAGCTGCTTTTATACTTAATCATTACGGCGCTGCCTCTTTTGGCCCATTTTTGAGTTAATTTTAAATAAAGAACACATCAATCGATAAAATTTTCGCGGAGTGTATTTATTAACTAGAAATCTCGCATTACCACTCATTAATCTAACGCTGTCGATGCTTGGACTTCATTATGCTTAGCTTTTCAACATTTTGTGCCGTTGGCTAGTTTTTAAAAATCTGGCGATAGCGCTAAAAATACATAACACCTTTCGCGTTCAAAATCGATATCTTTTGCCAGAACCCAAGAGCTCATTATTTACATTTCATATTGGTCCTCATTTATTTCTGTTTGTCAATATTCAGCGTTGCATTTTATGTTTGTTATAGCTTTTTTTCCCCTCATCCGTTCATGTAGCTGCGCCTAGATTTTAATTATGTGCTTTTATTTGAATAGGAGTTGTTATTATTTTTCCCTCCCATGCTTATGTCAGTTACTTCTTCGTTAGTTTATATCGGATAATTATACGTCTGGGATATTTCGAAGCACAGGAAAAATTATCGAGCGAAATAAATATGGGTTGTAAATAAAGTTCGAAAATATTTTTCTACGTTTCACGAAACTCCAGGCGCTTAGGGAAATTTAAACACATCTACAGGGTAAAGGTATATATAAATATTTTACAGACATACATACGATAAATACATTAAACCCAACTGGAGTGAAAAACTAGCCAGAGCCAGGAATCGAACCCGGGACCACAATATACAAGACTGCTGCTCTAACCACTGAGCTACTCCGGCAGATACCTGAGTCTGCAATTTCTCACTAATAAACCATGTTGGGGAAGTCACCAGCCATCTATATGACAGCCTTGGATGACCGGACAACGATGAATAGATTTTACTATTACATCGATCTACGAAATATAATTATAAACACACATACTACAATATATATTAAAACACACATTCACACATAAATAACGCTTGCATTCAACAGTTAAAGGTATATATAAATATTTTACAGACATACATACAATAAATACAATAAACCGAACTGGAGTGAAAAATTAGCGAGAGCCAGGAATCGAACTCTGGCTAATTTTTCACTCCAGTTGGATTTATTGTATTTATTGTATGTATGTCTGTAAAATATTTATATATACCTTTAACTGTTGAATGCAGGCGTTATATATGTGTGAATGTGTGTTTTAATATGTATTGTAATATGTGTGTCTATTATTACATCTACAGGGTGTTCGTAAATTGTCAGAATAATAGAGGTGATAGTACTCAACTAGAGTCTAAATTAGTCTATGTCGTGCCAGGGTAATAATCTTTTACTAGCTGTTTAGCCCGTTCTACGTATGGGAGTTCATGAATTTAATTTTAAAACCAAAATTAAAAGTAAAATTTTGCCGAATTATCATGTTACTATGGCAGCAGACGATAAAACGATATCTTTGGAATAAGGGAATAAATAGAATAAAAAGTTTTGTTGATGTTTGTGATAAAATGTTTTTCTGTATTTTTTAAAAAAGTTAACAATTAAGCGCAATTAAATCTGTACCTTGGAACAAAAAGGACGAATGTCCAAAATTGAGAAATGAATTCAGGATGCGATATAAAGTAATTGTTAAAAGGGCCAAAGCCCTCCCAATATCAGATCATTGAAAACAAAGTATTTTGTCGAGGCCAATGTTACTTACTGTTAATGTAAAAATGGCCAATTTAAAATAATAATAAAAAAAAAACTAAATCAGTGTAACATTAGATTGTAGTGAGAAAAACATTACTAGATTGAAAGGTACAACTTTGAAAAAGAATAGTACAGAAATCGTAGCAATATTCTTAAAATTCCTCAAACTTAAATTGGAATTCCTACCGTTTGAGAAAAATGGACATTGGCGCTTTTTGTTCCAAGGTAAAGAAATAATCACTAATTATTTGCATGTGAGGTAAATGAATTATAGTAATACCTGCTACAGCTTCTCAGTATTGCAGCGTGGTGTACGTAATATGTATATCTCACATTGCAGTAAACATTTAGAACTGGTTAAAACTCGCGCGATTACAGGTTGAACATAAAAAAGGCAAAAACATAAAATATATATATTGCCCCCAAGCTTTCATGAGGCCCCTACCAAGAACCCGTGTGCCCAATTTCGTAGCCCTGCGCCCTGTGGTTTCCGAGTTTTTCAGGTGACATAGATAAGTGCACGGATTTTAATAGAGTAGATTGGAAACCAAGATTGGAAATTGTTTGAGGTCGAGAGTTTCAAAACTCGCCTTATCCAAAACATAAAAAATATCGCGTTTTCTGTACCAATCTATCCTATTGGTAAACCTGCCCCGGAAAAACATTACAATCAACAAAAAACTAGTTTTATCCTGTATTTCCGGCATTATAAAATCTTGGATTACAATGAAAACCAATAGAAGCAGTTTGATATTTTTTTCGCCATTTCCCAAAATTTGATTTCCTGGATAAAGCGAGTGTTGAAACTCGTTTTATACCCCATTTATTCTATAAAACTTAAAATTATACTTAATACATAAAATGAAAGAGCAACTCAAACAGTTTGTTGGTACCTGCGCATGCACACGCAATGTTTCTTAAGTCATCCGTTAGAAAACGCTAGTGGCAAAAATGGCGACAAGTGAACAGAAAGTATTTTGTGTTCTACAGTTTGCAAAGACCGAATCTGTAGTTACTGTGCCACGTGCGTTCCTGATTAAGTTCAGATGTGATTCCCCAAGTGATAACATCCGTAGATGGTATCATCTGTTTGAAAATAACGGCTGCCTTTGCAACAATTACCCCACAAACGTTAATCAATGTTTGGAGAACTGAGCTATCGACTTGATGTGTACCGTGTGACAAAAGGTGTTCACATTGAACACTTGTAAGCTTTCAGGTAAAACTGTTTGATTTGCTCTTTCATTCTATGTATTAATTATAATTTTAAGTTTTATGTAATAAATACTACCAAGCATTAAAACCCCGATATACATTTAGAAACACCCTAAACCATATAACCCATGTAACTAAATGATATAATAACTAAATAACTGCAGCACCATTTCAGGATGTCCGGAAGACGTTTGTAATTGTAAGAGTAACTCATGTTCTTGTTAGATCACTTTATAGCTGATTCAATAACGACACCGATAATCAATAGTCACATGTTTATAATGTCTTGAACGGGGTTAATGACAAAGGCAATTAAAAGAATTCTTCTTAAGTTTTAATAACTTCACACCTTCTAATGTTAATATGATGGTTAGATACTTCAGTCAGGTGCTCCACATTTTAAACATAACGTTTACAGCCCTCTTCCTTTACTTTAAAGAACTCACGTTACAAAATCGCTGTCATAGCTAACGTATCAATATTGAACTTCAAACTTGAGAACGAACAACCCCCTTCACGAGTTTCCGAAACATTATATATAAGACACAATCGATTTTACTCCTGCATAAAATACACAACTTAGTAAACTAGACCATAAACAATGAAACAGAGTTCCAAATTTCACGTACAAAGTTTAAGGGGATATAGAGCACTACAACAAACAATTTGTATGTAAGAAAGTAGGTTCACAATCCATTTCTTCAGACAAAATATACAGGGTATCTCATTTTTACACGAACTCTGATCTGACTTCATGACTTTAACAATAATGAAGATAATGTAACAAAATTTGTTCATACATTATACTTACTTGATTTTAATGAGTGTGCATGTTTTCCTCTTTATTTCTCTATTGTTTAAGTAATGGATAATTCGAACATTAAGCGTGTCCCTTACGAATACTCTGTAATCAGAAAAAAACATTTTTTTTTTTCATCCGATGAGAATGCGAATCAAATAGTAAAAAGAAAAAAAGCATCTGTTCATAAATTTTATTAACGTTATATCTTTATTACACAATTACTTAAGTTTATTCTTACTATTTTTATTCAGGAGAAGTAAATGTAATTATCCGACATCACGCTTCAAGTCAACTTTAAAAATAGTGTAAGGTTTACGAACTTAAAAAGAAGATGGTAAATGTTACATGAAAGTTTGTCGTGGGTCAATTCGGCCAATTAAGGTCAAATAATATCGTATTAAAGTATACATGCATACTTTATAAGATGTATGTAAATATATGAGATGGATGCGAAATTAATGTAGGTAATTGTGATGTTTATATGTAAGCATGCAAATAAGAAAGAATGTATATAAGATTGGGGAAATTGCATTAAATTGGACTACAGAGTTTGGAGGTAATTCGAAAGTATTTATTAACTTTATAGTAAATTTAACCAGCGAATAAGTGAGAGTTTTTGATTTTTTATTCTTGTTTATGTGGTTTAATTTAGTGATGGATATAATGAGTTTTATTGTCGTTCGAATGAATCATTCGAGAATATGCAAAAGCATATTTGCCAACCTTATTTTTATTCAATTGAAAGCGGAATTTTGTAAACAAAAAGCATTAAAATAAATCCACTATAGATGTTTATACCGGGTGTAATATGTTGTCTGTCGCCGACCTTTAATTTCTCAACCGATGGCCGTATACATATAGTTCCACTCACAAAAACGTTTCAAATGAGCTAAATATTCTTGTTGTGGTAAAAGTTTACACATATTATAACAGATATAACACAAAGTTTGACATCTGTACTGCAAAAATTGACACAGTTATTAAATTTCAAAGTTTGAGATTTTTGCACATGATTTTGTCTTTCATTTGGGAATCAGTTAAAAGATGAATTAAAGTAATTCGAGATCAAAGTCAGGGTACAATGTCCTTTTTATGGCGAAACCACCGTTAGCCGGTATCACCAAAGTGGGTTATTTCTTCTAAAAATTTGAGCTAACTTTTATGGGTCGAAAAACATTCAAACGTCAATGTAGGTAGAATCGACAACCGGAAAATAAAACATTCCCACTAAGGACTAGATAAATGGCAGCGGAATTGCACCCTGATTTTGATCTCGAATTACTTTAATTCATCTTTTAACTGATTCCTCAATGAAAGACAAAATAATGTGCAAAAATCTCAAACTTTGAAATTTAATAACTGTGTCAATTTTTTGTAGTGCAGATGTCAAACTTTTTGTGTTATATCTGTTATGATATGTGTAAACTTTTACTAAATATAACTATAGGGACTGGGGGACTATATAAAAAGTTAGATTTCGTAATTTTTATAAAATTGATTTTCTACTTTAAATAATGCTACAACATGAATATTTACCTCATTTGAAACGTTTTTCTAATTGGAACTATATGTCTACGACCAACGGTTTAGAAATTAAAGGTCGGCGATAGATAACATACTGCGCCCTGTATAAGTTGGTGCATTTCTGACTTTTTAAGATGTTTTTGAGAAGTTCTGTTTGATCTTACGAAATCCACTTACTTATGTGAGGTTCCTAATTATTATTATTTTCTTTTTACAAATATGCTGATTGTAATTGATTAAAAATAATACGAAGATTGGCAACTATGCTTTTGCGCATGCCCTAATGATTCATTCAAATACATAGCTGCAAACCTTTCACTAATCTTCCGTAATATCTGGATTAATTTGACCCAGGTTAACCACTTTCGAACCAGAAAATTTATTTCATGAATCCTTATTTATTTAATTCAAGATTTCTACGTGGACCGTATTTCATTCCTTAAAAAAATTTTGGTTCGAAACGTGTTAAACCAGGGTCAAATTAACGCATGTATTACGGAAGATTAGTTCGAGATTGGCACCTATGCAAATATCAAAATAACTCACTAAGCCCATCACTACTTTAACATTAATTTAAATTCCTGAATATAAGGTGATGAACAAAAAATAATTGTAAGCGAAATAACTGAAAACAAATTAGAAAGAAGCAAGCAACATTCATAATTTTTTTAAACCTATACATATGCTACACAAAATCCTAGGTTCCTTATTACTGTCTGTATGCAGAGGAAAAAATGTAATTATCTGACATCACGCTTTAGGTCGGTCGACCTTTAAAAATACGGTAGGGACTCCGAACTTGAATGGAAGATGGTAAATCTTACGTAAAAGTTTGCCAGAGGTCGATTCGGCGAATTCAGGTCAAGTAATTACTTATTCCAGTCGTCTTCTGTAAGTTTTACGTCCTGCTCGACGACTTTTGAGTGTATATTTTTAATCATGAAAAGTTGTTTGACATCGGCCGGCGGTTAACAGCAGTTTATATTATGCACCAGGTGAAACAGGATTGTGAGATTCCTACTTGAGAGTTACGATTAAAACTCTCGTGAGAAAATTTGCTGTATACGAGAAAGTTCAATGTTCTGTGGTTCCACTGAAAATTATGGTCTGTTAATTAGAAAAAATGAATTATTTTTTTATGTATACACTTTTTAATGGTTATAGATAACTATATTTGCTTAATACATGGAAATTATTTCAGAGAGAAACATTCGCCTTGCAAACAATATTTTAAATGAAAATCAAATTTCAAAATAATTGCTTAAGAGGCGCAAAGGCCAACAAAGTGAAAAAAAATTCCATGCCGGGACGCGAACCCGGGTCATCAGTATAGCGCACTGACGTTTTACCGACTAAACCACATGGAACGATACCCAGCCTGGAAAATGAAAAAGTGTGAAATTTTCCTGGCTGGGTATCGTTCCATGTGGTTTAGTCGGTAAAACGTCAGTGCGCTATACTGATGGCCCAGGTTCGAATCCCAGCATGGAATCTTTTTCACTGTGTTGGCCTTTGGGCCTCTTAAGTAATTACTTTGAAATCTGATTTTCGTTTGAAACTATATTTTCTATTCCGAAATTAATAAAGATGTGAAAACTATATTTTGTTCTTGGGAAATTTTTGATATAACGACCTACGAGGAAGTTCAACTGCATTCGGATACGTCGCTGTAAATTCTACTTTTTTCTTAAACAATTGAAATTTAGACAGTCCTCCTTTTTTAAAATTAAATAAAACAAACTATGGTTAGCAGTAATTTACAGTATGCACATATGCAGAAGGTTTTCAGATTGACCGAAATTTAAAAAGATGGGAAAATTACATTTTCCTCTTGGGAAATTTTTGATATAACCACCTACAAGGAACTTTTCACCCGCATTCGGCTACTTAGCTGTAAATTCTACTTTTTTTAAACAATTTAAATTTAGATAGTCGCATTTTTTTTGCAATTAAATAAAATAAACCGTGGTCAGCAGCATTTTATAATCTGCATCATATGTAGCAGGATTCTCAGATTGACCGAAATTGAAAAAGATGGGAAAATTATATTTTCCTCTTGGGGAAGTTCTGATATAACCACCTACAAGGAAGTTCAACTACATTCGGTTATTTCGCAGTAAATTCTACTTTTTTTAAACAATTGAAATTTAGGTAGTCACAATTTTCTGCAATTAAATAAAATGAACTATGGTTAGCAGTACTTTACAGTATGCACCAGGGTTTCCCAGTTTGGCTTATGTTTTTATTCAGAAATTTCCATTTCATACCAGAAATAAATAATAGTATTTAATAGTTTATTTAATGGGAGACATTTAGAGACACATAAAATGAAAGTTCTTCTTTCAAAATTTCCTGTGTGAATTTGAAATTTCTGGTTAAAATTGAAGTCCAAACTGGCAACCGTGGTATGCAGCAGGATTGTCAAATGTCTGTCTGATAAAACCAAATTAAACTCTCGTAAAAAATGTACCCTATGCGATAAAGTTCACTGTTCTTTCATATCACTGAATGTTTTCACTTGTTAAAATTAAGATAGGAAATTATTTTTGTATGCATAAATCTTTGTGTGTACCAAGTATTTGTTTCCATGCAGAAAATGAAAAAGTTGAGAAAATTAAATTTTCCTCCTGGGAAAGTTCAAATAAAGGTGACGATAGTCTTTGGCCATCCACGAGAAATTTCGACACTATTTGGCTGTCTCATGGATAAATCTTTTTTAAATGTAATAAATAAAATTATTATTCGTATTTTAAATATAATTACTTTCAGTATAATGAATATTTTACTAACGTGTCCTGCGCGATTACTTTGGAGCTTATAATTTTAATCATGAAAAACTGTTTGACATCGACCAGTAAGAGCTATAATAAGAAGCAGTTTATAATATGCATCAGGAGAAATAAGATTGTGAGGTAGTCACCTGAGAATTTCGATAAAAAAAATCTCGTGAGAAAAGTTGTAGTATATATATATATATATATATATATAAGGCACTTTGTTTTATACATACAGTTCTATATTATAGGTTTGTGGTGTCCATTTTTATTGTCATTTCATTCACAATATTGCGGTTTTTGATGATGGTCGGTAATGTTTAATTAATGGTTATATATATATATATATATATATTACGTTATCGTACGTGGCATAGAAATCGCGATTATTTGTTAATTGTTTAATGGCAACGTCCGAATGAAACGCATCTCATTGGTTATTGAACAGCATTTAATGCATCTCCATACGTATAAGGGGGGCATTACCATAGGGGGACCTTGTTATGTTGCCAAATTCCGCCAAATTTGTCGCCAACTTGGCGCTATCTTTAATCTTTCGCCAAACTCCCACAGACTTCCATTGTAAACCAATAGGGTTTACTTGCTTACAGAAAATCGACAAATTGAGATATTTTAATGCAAAAAAACTAATATTAGCTTAAGGAATTATATTAATTGCATTTAATGGAGTCCAAGTAAATTAAATTCTGAATAAAAGTAACATGATGCAATGGTTAGCGTGCTTTCCCAAGCATAAATTTTAAGGGAGGCGAAACTGGTCTCCAAGGGCGGCTAGTACGAATGAATTCAATGTTTTGTAGGCCTTTTTTAAATCAGAAATAAAATTATTTTATGTGCACATTTTTTTTTAGCTCAAATAGTTATATTTTCTACACAGGAAATGAAAGACGTGAAAAATTATATTTTCTTCCGGGGAAAGTTCCAAACAAGAACGAAAAATCATGCGTCCAGCATGGATTATGACAAATTTCCAACACTTTCAGAATACTGTAGCAAAACTTTACAGTTTACTGGGGTGAAAGATGTCTAAAGAAACAATTTAGAAAATCCATAATGCATTTGAAATCCCAATTTCTGCAATTACCTTGAATAGTACGAAAAATATCCGAATTTGTTTTTGTCTTTTTTTTTTTTTGCAGCCCTGTATGTGATCTATAGACTCACATATATATTTCATTGTAACACATTGCTAAACCTTGCTAAAAGTTAGTTCAGCTAAACGCATAGCACAATTGAAATTTTCCATTCAACAATTTCCGTCAATAAACGAAAATGCACATGAGGAGTTTTGTGTAGCCCTGTATACGATCTGTAAAATTTATACACACCAAGCAATATGCAAAAAGTAGTTAAAATTTAAAACTTGTATTACAAACGAAAACGATTTCCAGAAACTATTCTTTTTAGGCAGTACTGTAGCCAAATACCTTAGTGTATCCTTGTAAATGAACGATAAATTACATGCACATCATATTCTACAGTAAGCATTTTGTAGAACACTTCAGTGATAGATATAAATTTCAATATATTTAAAATAGTGTAATATCATTAAAATACACCGCAAACGATTTTTCCCCATAGGCCGTAATGTGACGTAATTCTTTTGAGTGTCTCTATAAATGAACCGTTAATGCTGCACAGTTCATTTTCAATACTCTACAATCTACATGCCACCATAAACTCCAATAACTTACATCAATATTATGGCAATATGACCATGTTTACGGGAGATAGATCACGGACGAACAGACAGATAGACAAACCGAATTCATAAACCCTTTTCAACCATGTTTGAATGTGTTGTTAAAAACGAGATGACAGAGCCTTTCACCATCTTCAAGAATCTTGAACAATATTTGGGTGTTTCACAGAAACAGCTACTGTTTCTTATAAATATAGTTAGTTACTTATCTTAAAATAATTTTTCTTTTATTGTAAATATAATTACTTTAACTATAATTAACATTTTACTATGGTGTTCAGCTTGATTTTTTAATCGTAAAAAGTTATGACGTCAGCTTGGAAGTGCTATAGTTAGCAGCAATTTAGAATGTGCATCAGGTGAAATAAATTATGAGATTCCCAAATGAGTAATCTGATTGAATCGATTATGAAAAAACTTGCTGTATATGGAAAGTGCAATGATCTCCAGTTCGCTAAAAAGTATATAATGTAACAAATTAAATATTACATAATTTTTTTTACATTTTTTAAAAGCTAAAATTCCTGCTCGTATAACTGTTAGGTCTAAACACTATCACTATTATAATCCGTGTTGTCTAATCTGACAGGATTTTTATTCAAAAATTCCAAATTCTCACCAGAAAGTTTGAATAGTTATTTTTTGTTTTAATGATTCCGTGACTTAAAAAAAATACTTTTCAAAATTGTTTTGTATGAATACGGAATTCTTGAATAAAAAATCCTTCAGATTTGGCAACACTTATTATAAAAATAATACTTCATAAAGCATTGTTATAAAAATACATATTTACTCACATTCGCCTTTTACCATATACCCGATGTTTCATTCGTTTTCTTGTAAAATAAATCATATAACCTTATTTTCTTTAAATTGTTTAATAAAGGTGCAGTAATTACAATTTAAGCTGAACTTGCTTCTTAACATCTGCGATCTTCCATACCTTCATTGTTATCGAACAACTTCATTATTTCCGAAACCTTTCAGATAATTCAAATACCATAGCCCCGAAATTTCACGAAAATCTCGCAACAATAAAGTAGAGGGAATATTGATCAGACGTAATCTTAAATTCAACAAGCAGCCTGTGCTCAATTTACATCGGAAGATGCTCTGAGAAAATTGTCTTTAAATCGATGATAAATTTGTGTTTTCCAGCGTTTTCAGTTCACATTTTTAGTAACTTAATAACATTTCGAAAATTCCAGTTCGAAACACTAAAATATTCAGTTGCAGTTTGAGACATGTTTATTATTATTTTACTCGGGAGACTTTTATAAATTGGCTGTTTGGCAACACGAATTTTAAATTTTTCTCATTTTCTGTGTGGAGTGTTTAGTCTATGATAAGACGTGTCTAGAATTTTAATATATATTTTTTTTTTCTTCGTGGTCTGTTCAGCTTACATGGCTTTAAAAAAGTGTTTTAAGTGCGTTTTTATCGGTAAATAATCGTATTTGTTCTCTAAATGAAACTATAATTGCACTTGACAACGTAAAAGAAGTGTTTTTTCTCTGTTTAAAGCATCTTTGTACATTAAATTTACATCTTAGTTCTTGAGTTGCCTCTAAAATATATTTGCTGTTTTTCCATATTTCTTAGCTCGAATAAAAGGCAACATAGGATTTTTACTTGAAATTTTAAAAATATAGAATAAAATCATTTAAATGTTTAGTATCCGTATATTTTGATGTATGAGGATGAATCATTAACTGAACTTTATACTCTTTATATTATTTTTTATTTCTTTCAGTTGAATATAATGTGAAGTTAAAGAAAAAATACTTCCAAGTGATTAAAAAAGAATAAATGATGCACATGTTTTATTTTGAAACTTCTTTCTCAATTAATTTTGTATACTGTGCACTGTTAAAAATTATGCAGCATTCTGGCAGGTCATTTGACCGTTTTTTGAAAAAACGGTTTCATAACCATAATTTAAATATATTCTGACCATAAAATGGCCAATATTATGGCCAGAATAGTGTTAAAATTACGGTTGTGTAACCGTTTTCGGTAAAAACGGTCAAATAACCTGCCAGAATGCTGCAAATTTTTAACAGTGTGCGAGTTTTTTGTTTAAAATGCTCAAAGTCCGAGAAAAATTTTGGGATCTTAATTTTTTTTCAACATTGAGTTTTTTTTTTAATCGTATTTGGGGCCACTATAAACGCGGAGACTAAGGGGCCCCGGCCGCACACCTATCCCTTCTGTGCTCGGCATTTTGCACATATTCGTGTACAATAAAATTGCTAACACAATTCATTATTTTTCTGATAGAAAGCTAAATAGCATTTTCTACTTGAATTTCAAATGTGTATATAATGGTAATTTCTTTGCACGTTGCTTTCTAAGTTGAATATTTAATGTTACCTGTGATTCGAATAACCTTTGTATACTGAACCTTATATGAATAATCTGCTTCAATGTAGTAAAAATCTACTAATTGATTTTATACATTTTTTAAGTGGAGAAAGTTTCGGACTATCAAAGTTTTATATCATCAAAATATTAAAATTAAATATGTAAATAAGGGGGTTTCTGTGATATTAAAAATAACTTTTAAATTTATGGAAATATGCCATAAACATATAGTTCTTTGCTAATGTTTACGCGACTCGCAACCTGTTACCTCTATAAATTTGCTAATCATCGGGGATGTGGGATATTGGTCCCAGCGTTCTCGGAAAAACGACTTCGTATCTTATTCTGTAAGTAAAATAAAAATAATTACTATTAAAAATTTTCCAGTATGAATTCAGAGTTTCTGAATATAAAATCCGCCAGATTTGGCAGCACTTTATCTGCAGTTCGTGAAATTGTTCAGTATATGCTTAAAAGTGTTTAACCAAATTTAAAATATTCGAAAAAAGTCTTTATATAAAACAGTATGCAATTACAATGCGGAGATTTAGACTTTACATTTCATAACAGCATACTAAAAAAGGAGGTACATAAACTATGACCATCATTGTGTTACCGGATTAGAGTAAAACGACGACTTATCCCCAGTTTGTGGAAATGGTCCTTATATCGATATAACCATTATATAACATCGATATGGAACGCAATATTCCCAACATGACATGCCTACTAAATACTTGTAGCCTGTAGCAAAGACGCATTGTTATGCATTTTGAATCGATGTTCCATAGCTTGTTTTCTGATATTCCACAGTTATGCCTTTGATACACTGCAGTAAACCTAAAAGAAGCCATTTACGAGGAGACCTTGATGTATGACGGCCATTCCTATTCCTTAATGCCGAATGGCTTTTCCACCTTTATTGTATGGGCCCATCTTTTCCTTTCTTTTCTTTGAGTAAAATATATCGCTACAGCTTTTCTTTCCCTCAAGTCGTTTCAAGTAAAATCTAAAAACAGAAAACAACAAAACGGAAAAATATATTCCAAATGAAAGTTTCAGAATTGGTAGTTATTTTTAACACTTAATTCTTTGATAATAACAAAATTACAGAACGATGAGTGTGGTTTTAGATATATATTAGTAAATTTGACGAAAACAACTTTTGGTTAATTATAATTTTAAAAAATTATCAATAACGGAAAAAAATTTATGATTTTTTTAAAAAGTTCTTAATAATTTCCTTCATTTCCGTTATAAACTAGACATGTTATTAATATAAGTTTTTCACAATTTTCTAACCGTATTAAACTTCGCTTATTGGTATCAGACATCTTTTAATATTACTGCCAATCAATGCCATCATTCTTGGCTACTTATAAGAGGTAAATAGTATTTTTTCCTTTTTTTTTCTTATTTTTTAAAGTACACTTGTCAATCAGTTTTTCGATTTTTTCGTTATATTAATTAAATGAGTCAAAAAAACCCCCCTAAATTCTTCTCAAAATATCTTGGAGTATGTTCGTTTTTTGTGTTGTGTTTCAGATATTTTTGATTTAAAGTCTCGATAATTCATTTTTTCTAACTGTGCTATTTTTTGTTATATGCAGCAGTACGAATTTATAAAATACTTAAAAACTGTAAGATAGACCCCCATTTATTTTTCGCGCCAGAATGGTTAAGATTAGTACTATAATTTCCAGCTTATAATTGCCGGCGAAAATAAGTCTGTTTCAGACCACAAATTTTACTTAATAAACAAATTCAATTAAGTACTAGCATTAAGTAGAAATGGGTTACAATTTTTCAAATAAAATTTTTCATAAGAAACAAATTTATTATAGCCGCGTCTTTGTAATTATACATTCCTTAGCCTTTTAATTTTAATATTTTTTTTTATTTAATTATAAGTTAATTTAAGTGATGATGCGATGTTGTCACAGAAATTTAAATTGTGATATGTTATAGAAGGTACAAATATTTATGTGAAACATTAATAATCATTAATTTCACCATTTCACATATCATTTTGATTTATTATATCAGTTACTAATTTTTTCAAATACAATTGTATATATCTATTAACATATTTTTAATTATGATTTAATTATCTTATATCAATCTCTAAACAGTATTTGCTTTAAAACTTAAACCATTAATAGTTATTAATAGTTTTTATTTTACTAATAAGTCAATAGATTTCAGCACCACATTGATTCATTTGAATACATGGAGCAGTTCATTTTCAATTCTAAATTATCTATAGAGGACGCTGGTTATATATAATGGGAGCGTGCTTCGCTATGCTGTATATTGTTATTCATTGGTTCACCATCATATTAAAAACATTTTTAGCAACATGTGTTGGTGATCTCCAATGATTCGTATTTTGTAATGCCTAATGCTAAGACAGTATGGATTTTAATTTGGTAATTTGATTTTTATTTTTCCTCTATCCCTTTTAATCTTGTTTTATTTTGAACTTAATTGGTGTTCAATGGTTTATTTCTCTGTTTTATGTGTGTGGTTGTCCCAAATTCATATTCTTTAGCTAATTTATGGCTAAAATGAAGATGAAACCACGAAATTTATTTGTGGAACTTTGGGCATTTGGGACCCGACGATTCTGTCTAAGTTCTACAAATTTCCATTATTCCATTTCTGTTATTCAATTTCTACTGTTTTTTACTATGTTTTTGGAATCTATGTAAAGTGTGTTGGGGGGAACTGTATTTTCTAAATTTGTAAATGTCATTTTATACACATATTCACAGTTTTTGATGGTGGTTGGTAATGTCTATTTAATGGTTACACACACATATATATATGCAATTCGGTTATAAATTAAGAAAAGGAAAGTGAGGGGGGGGGGATTTTCAATACGCACTACATCAGTATTTTACAATTTTTCTTGGCTCGCACTTGAACATGCAGCTAAACTTAACACTCGAACATGTAGTAGAACTCAGTGTTACACCAATATTATGACAAACATAAAAAAAAAAAACTTTTCTGATTTCTATAGTAACAAATTTAGCATAACTACTATAAAATAAGTAAAAAAATGGTTATAAACATTTATAAAGCAGCTAGCAATAGAGAAATATATAAATACTTGTCTATATTTATTAAATTTCCTTTTATTGCAATTTAATATTTAACACTAGAACGCCCATGAGCTCAGCCGTCATTTTGACTGGTGCCAAGTGAATATATTTCGATTGTAACCAGAAAAAATACGTTAAATGCATACCGCACGCAAAAGTTAAATAGTTTAAAATAAAAATTCTTGTGTAAAACATTTTTTAAAAACTAATAAACTTGAGAAATTCCTAGCCGTTCTAGCATTAATGAATTATATAAGTTTAATTTGAGCTTCCCTTTTAAATCTTGGTTAACCCTTTCCGGCACAGGCATTTTTTGTTGTAAAATGAAGAAATGATTGACTGACACCGGAATTATAAAATAACTCTTTTAGAAATTATAAAAAAAGTTACATTAACTATTCATTATAAAAGCAAAGTTTTACTAAAATATTCTTGGTGCCGTTCGTAATTTTGGAATTAAAATTAGGTATCCCGAACCAGGCACACTGTGCCGGAAAGGGTTAAAGGAACCGGTTCCGAAAGTGAAAGTTGTATCATTAAAAAAACTGTGATCAAAATCGAAGAAGTAAAAACTGGCACGGTTAGAGGTCTACCTCAGCTATTCTAAGAAAAAGAAAAAATATTAAAATGCAAACGAAAAATTTGAAAAGAATGCTGCTATCGGTTTAACTTTCGCTTGCGAATGTCTTTGCATTTTCTAGTGTCGTCTCTAACAGTGGCTGATTTTTGTTGATGATAATTTTGTTGAAGAAAAACTCGCCCCACAATTATATAAGATTGAAAACGAAAAAGATATATCCAGTTATTTTCATTTATAAATTTATTATTATTTGGAAATTAAATCTTGAAAAATAACACAAAGTCAATAGTTTGGAATTTTTCGCGGCACACATGAAATTCTATCTGGGACCGGTCAAAAACCCTTGCACTAAATTTTAACTGACATGGTTTGACTAACATAAGCAGAAAATGGAGTTTAAATTAATTTTTTTTTTACGGCTATTCATATATTTGTAGAAAAATTGGCTATTTTAGTGACTAAAATCTTACATAAAATTGAATTTAACCCATTAACGACGATCCTCCTTTACACTTTTTTTAAATTCTTCAACACCAGTTTTTGCGACTTTGTAATTTTGAAATATTTAATCCCTCAAAATCTGAGATTAGATATTTTAAAATTTCCAATCTAAAATACTGGTATTGAAATTTAAAAAGTTTGTTCGCCTTGCATGGCAAATTTTCTTGCCAACCGGCTTTAATGAGTTAAGAACAAGTAGGTAAGTGTGATCCAAGATCTCACAAAGAGTTTCGTTTAACATTTCTTTCAAAACTCTTTATCCTTTAATTAATAACTCAAAATCATTAATTTATAATTATTTAATCCTTACATAGATGGCAGCATCATTAAAATTAATTTTAAAATTATTACAAAAAGAAGCTTTTTTTTTTTTATTATTAAATTAAAAATATATAAGTCATATTAATTATATGAAACACAAAATTCTGAAATTTCAAAAAATTTAGCGGAGGTTTAAATAAAATTGATCTCTAAAAGCAAGAAAAAAAATTGTTTAATCGAAATTTAAAATGCTGAAATTTCACAAAACTTTAGTGGATGTTGAAGCAAAATTTAAAATTTCCGATTTTCTCAAACAAAACAAATTATTTAACCGAAATTTAAAATCCTGAAATTAAAAAAAAAATAGTGGAAGTTTAAACAAAATTTAAAATTTCGTATTTTCTCAAAAAAAGAAATTTTAGATAAAAAGATAATTATTAAAATATATTTGAACAACTTAAAATTGCCAAAAAAATACAAAAAAATCTGTAAAATTGAATCTATCATATAACAAAATCTACTTCGGGTGAAAATTCTTAAACTCCAACGCCAAGCTTCGAACCAGGATCCTTTTGTATAGCAGGCAAACGCGTTACCACTCAGCCATCCAGTCAACGCAATAAAGACTGAAATTAAAGTTCTGTTTTGAGATTTAAATAGTAGAAATTGTCGGATGTCATTAAATTTGTTCACTTGATTAAATTAATATGACTTTTGCAAAATTTTCTGATTTGTCCTCTGATCGGAGGTATTCAGCTATAAGTATGTAAAACTTCAAGCCTCTAACTTATACAGTTTCATTAAAAGAAATGTGTGACAGACAAACAGTGGAGTGAGACAAACAGGGTTTCGGCAAATGAACAACCTGACCCCTCCCGCCCCCCAAAAAAGCAAATAAGAATAATTATGAATTATGCAAAGTCCTTTTAACCCTTTCCGGCGCGGAGTAATTATGGTTATAAACTGAAGAAATAATGGACTGATATCAGAATTTATAAGCGAATTTATTGGAAAATATGAACTTGCTTATTTTCACGTGTACTATAAAAGGAAAATTTTAATTAAATATTATTAGTGATGTTTTCAGTTTTGGAATTAAAATTGGGCGTCCTTTTTTAAGGACACCACCCGCGAAAGGGTTAAATATACTATATGGTAATTGTCGTCTACTGCAATTTTAACCAATGAAGTTTTGATTTAAAAGTGTGATTTGTTTAACGACCGATACATGTAAAATTTTACAAAATTATTCTTTCACACAGTGCAATTTTGATAAATCTTCATAAATATTTAGATTAAAATAGTAAATATTTATATAAGCTGTCTATCAAAATTTGAAAATAATTTATCATACTGCTTGCAGGTATCAAAATATATATTTAGTGTAACAATTTGCATTATACTATTTTTAATTAAGAGTAAGGTATTGGTTTAACGTGATAAATGTGTGTTGCTAATAAGTAATTAATGTAGTTAATAAATATGCTAATTTTCTATTTGCCATTATAACATGCTGCTTTCTGATATTAAATCATTGAATGATTTACAACTTTATAAATTGCCACATGTTAAATTTGTTGAGAAAATCTTTGCTCCATTAGTTGTAAATATCCCCCTTCGCTAAAATTTAATTAATATTTCCGTAACTGCAATAATGATAGAAACAGTAAACCTGGAACTATGTTACAAATGACTGTAAAATATTAATTTTAATTTTATCTTTAAGAATTTAGAATTCATTTAATTTTGATTATCATATCTGTATTAAAGAGTTTATGTCATTACGCTGAAATTCCTGGAATCATTTAATGTCCGTTTAGATGTCTTCTTTAAATGAAATATTTTAATAAGATTAGAGGAAACAATTGAATTAAGATATAATGTATGGTACATTTGTTGCATATATGGGGAGTTGAAAAACAAAGTGGATCAAGTCCATATTTTCATTCAACCGATTTTGATATGGATACTTGCTCTGTAAGCCATAAATTATTCTGTACCGTAGTAAAAAAAAAAGTTCTAGGTTGAAAATGCGAGCAACAAATGGCGGTAGTTTCGTATGGTTCTCAATGCAATTCATTGGAGCGCACTAACTTTAAATCCAAGTATCTCTAGATAATGTTTTATGTACTTGATTATCTTTAATTCTAAACACTTCAAATTTTACTATGCTTTGTAATGTTTTCATTTACATTAAAGCTTAAATAAAACTTTTATTCCCTCACTCCGATCGAGTATACATAATATTATACAGTTCTTGATAACAACACTTGTAACTCCTCATACAGTGATTTGTATTTAATTTAATTTATTAAAATTTATTCTGGCGAATTCACAAAATATACATACTTTCTATTATCATAAATATAATAACTGTAGAAAATGTTGTTGATTATATAATTCTTATCACAATTTTGCCATTTTACTTGTAATTACATAAATATAATATAAATCATAGATCTATTAACGTCAAGTTCTTTAATTTTATTTCTTCTATATACTTTATTTAACATTTTCATTTATGTTAAAAGGCAACTTAAAATAACTGCAGTAAATTGTATATTTTATTAAGTGTTATATTTCTTTTAATAGTTTGATATTTTTCTTTACTGTGACTAATTAACCAATAATTTTAACTAGAAAGATCACCAGTATATGTAATAAAAGTTTTGAATTCATAAAAGAAACATATATATATATAAACAATTTTTAGCTAAGAAATTATGTAAGAAATCTTAAAGTATTTATTTATAAACTTATTATGTTTATTTCAATTAAGGATTTATGCAAATAATCTTTCAGTTTTATTTAATATTCTCACAAATCAGCTCATTAATAAAAACATACGATACTGTAAGTTCTGTTTACATATTATTTTTTAAATTGTAGATTTACTTTAAACTTTTTATCGAGTATTTTCATTTACATAAATATCGCAAAGTTTTAAATAACCAGACAAATTATTAAAGAGCTAGTATGAGCAATATCTTTAAGTCGTTTATATATTTATACTATGAATTGTATTTAATATTCTCATATGACTTATTTATCGAATAATATATTAAACTAAGTTTATTTCCTTAATTAACTATTTGTCTAGTTTTTAAACTATAGGTAAAATATTAGATTTTGACTAATTTGGTTGATATACTTGAGTTGACATAAATATCGCAAAATCCTTCGATGAAGCACACGTATTATGTGATAAGTGAAACTTATAGCAACACTTGAAACTCTTTAATAATGTAGACAAAACGTTTAAAAATTTCGATGTTTTAAGCACTTTCTCCACTAAAGAGAATTAACTCACCTGCTGAAAAATGCAACACATACCTGTTCGGACGCAGACATTACTTGCATAATGTCATTGACGTTAGTTTTCATGATCATACGTGTTTTTGAAATATTTTTCTAGTTTGAATGTTAGTTAAGAATGATTTTAATGTATGTTTTGAAATGGAATTATTTAGAGGAGACTGGGAAGGATTGACCCATTTTTAACAAAATAATTTCTTTATTTTTTAAATATTGAACCCAGAATAAAGTTTCATATTTTATTCGTTTACAATCAGTTATCAAAATAAAATTGCAACATCAGTGTACTATATAAGGAACATGAAAAATGATTGATTTTATACACGAGAAAATAATGGGTCAAGACTCCCCACATATGAGAGGCTTGACCCACTTTGTTTTGTATTGAAATATTTGTAAAGGGAAATCAAATCAGCTTTAAAAAGGGCAGAATGACTTTATGCTACAAGGTTCAATTATTAAAAAATATTTGAAAAATGTGATGTGTAAAAAAACACACTTAGACGGAATTCAAGGAACAGGAGAAAAATTCCGTTTTTAACACCCATTTTTTTTTTACACTCGACCTGGTAACACTAGTTGTCACATAGTTTAGCTCCTATCTTGGTGAAGTTTGTCTATGTACCTTCCTAAAGTATATTGATCAATGTTATGTTCTTTTGAAGATGGATGAATACCTAACATTTCTCAAGGCTGCTGCTTTCATCCTTTTTTATTCCTTCTATTTAGATACTATGGGTACTATTTAAATGAAATAAAAGTTCCTATAAATTTTTCAATTTATATTTAATAAAAAAAATTCTTGCTTCTATAGCAATTGTTCTCATCTTCATTTAATCAATTTTAAACATTTTCCTTTCTATCAATCACCCAATTTTGCTGTAGTTTTACAGAATAAATTTTGCATCATTTTAGAAATATAACCATTGACTAGGGCTGGAACATTTATCAATATATCGACAAATATTGATATTTTTTAAATGTCGCAATAACAATATCTAAACCTTGACTCTATTTATATATCCCAATAAAATAACAATGTTTTGAGCTCACTGGAATTTTGAACATAAGCCTGGAAAAAAGAGCGTAGAATATCTCAAAACCAAATAATATAATAATCTTTTGCGCACACCGCCAAAGCCCCGAAAAACATAGCCCAATATTCCATTACAATGTTTTCACCCTCTATCCTCTCCAAAACAGAAAATCTACGTCGATTATCTTTCTTTCCGTTGATTATCTCTAGACATATTCCAATTATTCCAGTCTTCCTTCGGTGAAAACTGCCTGTCTGCGTAATACTGAATAACACTTATAGTACTTCTCTTCTCTCGCCCTCTCGTCGTTGAGACCGATCCACACATATTGATATAACCACAGCTATTGATATGTCATGAATAACCAAACGAGCTCTGGTTATTGCTGAGTTCCAGTTGATACAGAATATAGCTGGCTATCATTGAGTACTTAGCCGAAAAGCTGGGATGATCCACTTGCGAGTGACCAATCAGAGTCCGCTAATTGTAAACTTCACTTTTCTCTCTAGTCAAGTTGGGGAAAAGTCAAGGACAAAGCAGTCGTTCACTGTGATGATTCGTTGCTTTTAAAAAAAGCTTCCCAGACTCTAATGTCTACTATGCTACTGAATACAATGCTTATTCATATTGTCTATTGGTATTCTTTCTTTTCTGTCGTTTGTTGTATTTTCATTAGGGCGAAGTTTTCTCTCATGAATGTAACATATCCTGCCTTGCATTTTAACTTAAAGGGCATATTTATCAAAAAATAAATTTAAATTAGTATGAAACTAGATTAATTTTAACACAATTATTCTAATTGGTAAACAAATCATATTAGATGTAAATTTCCAACTGGGCGAAAAATGTCCGGACCAGGATTCGTACCGGGGACCTCCTGGCTTCACTGGCGGCTTCAGCCAGGAGGTCCCTGGTTCGAATCCTGGTTCGGACATTTTTCGCCCGGTTGGAAATTTACATCTAATAGTATAAAACTATTCCGAAATTTGATCTGAATATTTATATTTAAAAAAATAGGGTTTCGATGTTGTTTTCTTGTAGTAAATAGGTAAGAAGATATGAATACAGTTAATGTTTTCGATTAAGAATCCATTCATTCCTTAGAGAAAGATTGAAAAACAACATGTCTGCTGCATCTATCATCCACTGAAACCTACTTAATTACAAGTATATTAGCATGATATGTGGCATTAAATTAATTTTAGTTTTTCCCCTGCTTTTACTTATTTTAATTATATTAAAATCGTTACTCTTGTTTTTTTTTTTTTTTAATAATATTCTCGGTTATACGCGAAGTAATTAAATAGTCAAAATGTTATTAATAAATAATCCATAAAGTAGGAAGAAAAGAAAGAATACTATTTTTAAAGAAAAATACCATGCAACAAATGGTATAAGTGCAAACAGCTATCAAATATTGGTTTCGTTCCCTAAAATATTTCTATTTTGCATAGATACATATTTTAATATGCTGTGTGAACATATAAAACATTCATTTGTAGCTTTCTACATCTGTTGGTACTTAAATTGCTGCTACTGTACCATTTTTGTATTCGAAATTAGCAATATTTCTATTCTTACACAGTTTAAGGTAGTTTAGAGTAGGACAGTTTAAAAGGTAGCACGGGCCGACTCATAGAAAAAAAAATTGCCCCAGCCAGGCCCGATACAAAAATTAAAAGTTCGGCCTGAGACCGGCCCGACCCCGTAAAAAACTTAAAAGTTCGGCCCGAGCCCGCCCCGGGTCGGAAAAAAGTTAAAATCTCGGCCCAAACCTGGCCCGGCCGAGTGAATTTCTACAAAAGATTGATTTTTGCATCGATTAGGTTAAAAATTTGTCTCATACGAGGAGTTCTGACCAAAAATACGTATCTTAAATTTTTTTTTTCATGTTTATAATCTCCATTTTTATAGAAGTGCCGCAGGGTGCGATATTTATTTCTTAATGAATCTCTATTTCGTGTATGTAAATGTGTTAGTTATCATTAATATTGTTAATCCGTATTCCATGTATTGAAGTGTTAAAAATCTGAAAAATACTATACAGTAAAATCTTCTAAGACGGAATTGCATAGAAAAAAAATGCGTTATAGACAAGCTCCCTTCTTAGCAAGAGTAAATGTTTTATATATTCTTTTCTTAGGTATTAGTATATTAATTTTGCATGGATAAACACGTTTTTCAGTTTAAAACAGAGTTCCGTCATTGGCAGGTTCTTTTTCACACGTTTTACGATATTTTAATTCAGCTAAATTTTAATAAGCATAGAAATCTACTATTCTTTAAAAAGAATAAATTTTAATGTTTAAGTGTAAAATAATGGCGATTTAAAAGAGTATACATTTTTTGCAAAAATTTTTGGGCCAGGCCTAATTCTACTGACCTTTGAATGGACCAGGCAATGATTTTCATACGGCCGGGTCAAAACTAGGACTGAAAATTTCGGGCCGTGAAGATTAGGAATGAAACCAGACCTGGCTCTGTACAGAAAAAAAGTTAGGCCCGGCCCGTCCCGAGCTTTTAGAAAAAGGTATAGCTCGGACCTGGCCCTGCCCGAAAAACGTGGAGGGAGACCAAGCCCGAGCCTTCAGAAAGAAGTATGGCCCGAGCCTTCCGAAAGAAGTATGGCTCGGGCCCGGTCCAAGTGCCATAAACAAAAATAGGCCCAGCCCGAGGGCCGTGCCGGGCTTCTACAGTAGTTATCGCGATATATCAGTAATATCGATATTAACTCGTTGATATATTGCGATATTAAATTTCTGATATCGCCCAGCCCTACCATTGACCCTTCATTATGTACAGTGTGTAATTAAAGGATTTCCAAAAACACTTAATTAAAGAGCTTTGACCATCTGGTCAACTCTCCCCACATTGACTGGGTCAAACCTCCCCACATAGCCCCTTTTTAAAGTATAGCACATGATTAACTTTAGCCTAATTTACTGTGCAATCTTTATACTTGGAATGGAAGCTCACTATTTCTACATTACTTAAAACCTAATTACTTAAATTTCTGATATATTTTATCTAAGAAAAACTTACAAATTTTTTCTAAAAAATGTTTTTTAAGCTGAAAAATCTTTACAATTGATTTTTCCACACCTGTTTCAACTATCTGCATGAAACACAGTTGTTTGAGCATTTCATAGCTTTTGCTGCCTCCTATTGGCAAAATTCTGAAAATATTTTAAATATGAAACCTGAAGGGTGGGTCAAGTGTCCCCTATGATCAACCCTCCCCAGTCCTACCTATTTGATCATACTATTTGTTCGAATAATATATGAAACTAACTTTTTTTCTTAATTATTTGTCTAGTTTTTAAACAATATGTAAAATATTACAGTTTTATTAATTTTGTCGATATACTTGAGTTGATATAAATAAGCACACGTACGATGAAGCACACGTACTGTATGATAAGTGAAACTTATAGCAACCCTCTATACTTTCAAAACACTTTAATCATGTAGCAGAAACGTTTAAAAATTTCGACGTTTCAGCACTTTCTCCGCTTAAGAGAATTTACTCACCTGCTGAAAGATGCAACCTATAGGTTGCCGAATAGGTCTATATGGGGCATACTCACAATCTTTTGACTTTTTGGAAAAAAAATCTGTCGAAATTAAACTTGCTAAAATAACATTTTAATCTGATAGACGAATGCCTTAATGATTCAAAATAAAGAAAAAATGGTCAGCAGCGAAAATTTTTTCATTTAACAGAGGTTTAAGTTAAACTTGCGAGTTTAATTTTCCTTACCATTTTACCCCTATAACTTTTTATTTTCTTCTAAATTTTTACTTATAATGAATTTGCATAGTACCCACACCCACAGGACATTCAAATAAGAAATAATAACAATGTAGTACTTTTAACCCTAGATCTACCGGGAATTTTATTCAAGTTTTAATAAAACGTTCTACACCAGAATTTTTATTTAAAACTATTTAACTTATTTATTTACCTTATTTTTGTCTGGTTTATATACTTAGTTTATTTTAAAGAAATTTCTGGTTTGAATGAATATTTTGTATGTACCTGTCGGGTCCAATGGACCCGTCTGGTAGACGGAGGGTTAATACAGAATTTTTGTATAACATTGTCTTAAAGGGGTGTTAAAGAAGGGACGGTAAGGTAAAAAAAAGGGGATGGTATTGGAAAAAAGGGACGAAATGGCAAAAAAAGGGGCGGTAAGGATGGAACGGTAAGAAAAATTACCACCTATTTTTAGGAAAATCATGTTAAGACTAAGTGATAGCCACAATGTTCATTGCTTTTTAGAAACAGTTGTTAACATTGGATTAAATTATTATTATTTTTTTAAATTTACCTCGAAAAGTGCAGGAATAAACCTTGGGGACGGTGAGACTACCAATAAAGCCACGATGCTTAAAATTGATATTTAAATGCCGATTTAAATTCTACAGTAAATTTCCTGCTAAAGAGTTTTAGACATTATTTCTCTAGCATGAGAAAAAACTTGAAAAAAATTCTGTGGCTGCATCTGAAATGATTTTCTATATAATTTTAGAAGAGGGATGGTAAGGAATTTAAAACCCAGGGACAGAGTTTAAAAAATAATAACAACCCTAAAAATGTGTGCAGGTTAATTTTTAGCTACATATTTATATAAAACAATAGTTCCAGTTTCAGAAAAAAATTACATCGAATTATTTTTATTGAGATTAAATTGAGAGAATTAATTTTATCTAGAGATCTCCAAACTTAAAAATCAGCATCAGGGACACGGGACGGTATAGGAGTTTTCCTGGTATTTGGGCCCCCAACATCGTCCAGAACTTATTTATCTCGTTAATATTGTTATGCAATCATGCAATGGGATGTTCCCCAGTATATGAAATAAAAAAAAAGAACAAAGTGTATTAAATAAAAAAATTATTATTCAGGGACATGAAAGTCAAAAGATTGTGAGAATGCCCCATATACCTGTTCCGACCCAGACATTACGTGCAAAAAGTCGTTGATATCAGTTTTCATGATCATGTGCGGTTTTGAATTATTTTTCTAGTCTGAATGTTAGTAAAGAATTGTTTTTATGGGTTTTCTGAAATGGAGTGATTTATTTGATAACATGATTTGTTAAATCCACGCCTAGTTTTTATTTTTAGTTAATGTGCTCACACCTTTACAACTTATAAGAATCATTACAATGAACCAATCACCACACGTTTCAAATTATTATTTCTAAAAAATATATACTCTTTTAAATTTTTCTGGTAAGAAGTTTTATAATAACTTTATCATATTGTAATTTGAAATTTCGGGACTCTTTAATCATGTATGAAAACATTTAAAAATTTCTACGTTTAAGCACTTTCTCCGCTAAAGAGAATTTATTCACCTGCTGAAAGATACAACCTATAAAAGTTCGGCCGCAGACGTTACGTACACGAAGTAGTTGATATCGGTTTTCATGATCATGCGCGGTTTTGAATTATTTTTCTAGTTTGAATGTCAGTTAAGAATGACTTTAATGTATGTTTTGAAATGGAATGATTTATTTGATCGTATGATTTGCTCGAATTATATATAAAACTGACTTTGTTTACTTATTTGTCTAGTTTTTAAACTATGGGTAAAATATTAATTTTATTAATTTTGTCGATATACTTGAGTTGACGTAACTATCGAATAATTCTTCGATGAAGCACACGTACTACGTGGTAAGTGAAACTTGTAGTAACACTCTGCAGTTTCGAAACTCTTTAATCGTGTATAAAAATGTTTAAAATTTTCGATGTTTAAGCACTTTCTCCACCAAAGAGAATTTATTCACCTGCTAAAAGATGCAACCTATACCTGTTCGACCTGAGACATTCCGCGTACAAAGTCGTTGATATCACTTTTCATGATTAATCGTGGTTTTGAATTATTTTTCTAATTTTATTGTTAGTTGAGAATGATTTTAATGTATGTTTTGAAATGGAATGATTTATTTGATCATATGATTTCCCATGTATCTTGGCTTTTCTTGTTTCAAATTACTATTTCTGAAAAAATATTTTCTTTTAATTTTTCTGGTAAGAGTTTGTTAATAACTTCGAAGAATAACTCTGAGCATATTGCAAACCGCAATTTCTGGAATCTCTGAGCATGTAGCAGAAACGTTTAAAAATTTCGATGTTTATGCACTTTGTCTTCTAAACAGAACTTTTACATGTTCAGCACAGACATGGCGTGCACAAAGTCATTGATATCTGTTTTCATGATCATATGCATGTTTGAATTGCCTTTCTAGTTTCGACTATTGTTAAGAATGATTTTAATGTATGTTTTGAAATCGAATAGCTGATTATGTATTAATATATTTATGCATAATGGAAGTTCGGAAAAGTTGGACTGTTTTGAATATAGTTTTTAGGAATCTTGAATATTCAATACATGAATTTTATATGCATGACATAGTATATAGCCTTGTTATCTGGCTTAGATTTCAGCGTAGTATATTTCGAAATCGGGTAATAGGCACAAAGCAACATTTTTTACATTGTATACTTCTTTACGATGCTGAGAAACTTTTTTTTACGATTTGGTTTTAGTTTTTATTGATCGTTACATTTTGAATACGAATTTGAAATTAGATCTCATTTTGCTTTTTTAAAACGTACACACAGTTTTACTTTAAAAAAATTAGGTGCATTTACATTAGAATAACTTTAACTTTTTTAAATCTTTTTTTTTCTTAATTGTTCTTTTCACTTCGTTGATTTTTAAATTTTAAATGCAATTTTTAAAATATTTGTATAACATAAAATAAAATTTCAAAAATTGTAACGTTTTGAAAACTAATGGCAAGACTGTTCCATCGATGTAGTCCCTTTTTTCCTATCCTAATTTGAATATTTTTGCAATTTACATTGCCTATGTATCACTACATGTAAGAAATTAAGAATTGCAATCTTGTTGTTATATCCTGCATTAGGCAGTCCTCTCTTATCGTTATACATTAGCTAATTCTTAAACCGTTAATTTTAGAGAAATGGTTCCAATTGCAAAAATATTTCAAATGTTAATCTTCATAATATCAAAAACCATATACTATAAAATTAAAATTATGAAATTTAAACTTTTATAGGGTTTCTTATTTCTATGTTACATTTAGAAAAGTTTTCTCCATGCTCTATTAAGTAAAATAGTAAAAGTTCCATTCTGTTCGATCGAAACGTACCGAGTAGGGACAATTTGAATTTATTAATTTTCTGGCACCAAACTAGCTCGATCTTTAAATTTTCAAATACAGTGTTTTAATTCGAGATCATAATGTTATTATTAGTAAAAGTTCCATTCTGTTCGACCACAACTTACCAAGTTATGACACATCGAATTCATGAATTTTTAGACTTTTTTAGCACTAAACCCGTTAGAGTTGGATCTATAAATTTTCGAACACAATGTTTTAATGCGAGCACATAATATTATTAATATAACTATTAATTTGGGAACATAAAAATGATTCTGCTGTATAAAGAAAAGAATAAGTCTTGATTTTAATAGTTACTATTCTTCATTAACTGACATTTTAGCACATTCGATTTATCAGGCAGAGAATTCATAAACGTATAGAGATGAAATTTCGGAGAATTAGGAACTTCAGAAACCAATATATTTTCGAGATTTATGAAACACTTATAAAAAACAGTTTTTTTTGCTGCTACTGGTTTTCGAAATGTTTCCGAGTGATTTTTATAGTATATTGATCAGTTTTCTATAACCAGATTATGCATATTAGATATAAATTTCCAACTGGGCGAAAAATGTCCGGACCAGGATTCGAGACCGGGACCTCCTGGCTGAAGTCGCCAGTGCTCTGCCATCTGAGCTATCCCGGACGATTCTGGTTTAACTTTTTCACCCAGCTAACCTTGATGATTACAGCATCTCGTCTGAAACCTGGTTCAGCTCATCGCAGAGCACTGATGGCAGAGCACTGGCGGCTTCAGCCAGGAGGTCCCGGGTTCGAATCCTGGTCCGGACATTTTTCGCCCAGTTGGAAATTTACATCTAATATGATTTGTTTACCAATTAGAATAATTGTGTTAATATTAATCCAGATTATGCAGATTCTGGATGCTAAAGATACTTTCTAATGACACGAACCTTTTTCGGAATCAGTGTTCTTAAACCGGGCTATGCGTATTTAGGATGCTAAAGATACATTCTAAAGATACGAACCACTTTCGGAATTAGTTTTCTCAAACCGGACTATGTGTATCTAGAATGCAAAAGATACTTTCTAATGATACGAACCATTTTCGGAATTAGTTTTCTCAAACCAGATTATGTGTATCTAGAATGCAAAATATACTTTCTAATGATACGAACCATTTTCGGAATCAGTGTTCTCAAACCGGGCTATGCTTATTTAGGATGCTAAAGATACATTCTAAAGATACGAACCACTTTCGGAATTAGTTTTCTCAAACCGGACTATGTGTATCTAGAATGCAAAAGATACTTTCTAATGATAGAACCATTTTCGGAATTAGTTTTTTCAAGCCGGCCTTTGCGTATTTAGGATGCTAAAGATACATTCTAATGATACGAACCATTTTCGGAATTAGTTTTTTCAAACCGGGCTTTGCGTATTTAGGATTCTAAAGATACATTCTAAAGATACGAACCATTTTCGGAATTAGTTTTCTCAAACCGGACTATGTGTATCTAGAATGCTAAAGATGCATTCTAAAGATAGAACCATTTTCGGAATTAGTTTTTTCAAACCGAGCTTTGCTTATTTAGGATGCTAAAGATGCATTCTAAAGATACGATCCATTTTCGGAATTAGTTTTCTCAAACCGGACTATGTGTATCTAGAATGCAAAAGATACTTTCTAATGATACGAACCATTTTCGGAATCAGTGTTCTCAAACCGGGCTTGCTTATTTAGGATGCTAAAGATGCATTCTAAAGATAGAACCATTTTCGGAATTAGTTTTTTCAAACCGAGCTTTGCGTATTTAGGATGCTAAAGATACATTCTAAAGATACGAACCATTTTCGGGATTTGTTTTCTCAAACCGGACTATGTGTATCTAGAATGCTAAAGATACATTTTAAAGATACGAACCTTTTCGGAATCAGGGTTCTCAAACCGGGGTATGCTTATTTAGGATGCTAAAGAGTACATTCTAAAGATGCGAACCATTTTCGAAATTAGTTTTTTCAAACCGAGCTTTGCGTATTTAGGATGCTAAAGATACATTCTAAAGATACGAACCATTTTGGGTACTAGTTTTCTCATACCAGACTGTGCGTATTTAAGATGCTAAAGGTACTTTTTAAAAATTCGACCGCTTTTCGGAATCATGGGTAACTCGGACGCAGTAATATTATATTTTCGTAGATTAAGAAATATTTGCCTTTCCTTTTTGCGAAAAAAATGGCATTCGCCCGTCCTGGATTGCAAATTTTAATTGAAATTTCTTCATCTTTGATAATTCTCAAAAATCCCTGTAAAATTTATTTTATTGCCTAACTTAAAATATTTAAACATCGCGAAAATTATTTCTGAAAGTAAGCGTTTTTATTTAACATCTTAAAGCCATCGCGTTGTTTCAACATCCCTTTTCTAAATTTTGTTATTTTAGTATATAAAATGTGGATAATTTACTGCGTCAAATTTACAAATTTATAACAATTCTTAGATATTGTTTATGAAATCGCTTTGCAATTTGCTTTACCTACAAAATTTTCTCTAGTCTTTGCCTAATAATTCGAGTTTGGAAATGACAAATAATGACAATTAAGAATTAAATTCATTCTTCTCCTTTTAGAGGAGACACATTTTTATATTATGATTTTATTTATTTATTCTTTTTTTTAATGTTTCAAACTAGCAATTGAACGTTAAGTTCCACGTTCACCGGTGGCTGACACTGAACTTTCCTTTTAAAACGCGTCATTCACCGATGACTGACTGTCTAAAATATGATATATAACTAAATGTATATATATATATATTGTTTTAAGTAATTACTGAAAATTTATTTAAAATTTACTTACCTTTTATTTATTACAGGATTATACTTTCTTAAAAATTACTTAAAACATTGTAAATTTTTCAACTTCAGTGTCAGTCACCGTGGCGTTCAACGTGTTAAGACAGCATTGATTTAGTGTTCTTCTATTGAGTGTTCTAAGACTGGTAATTCTTAAAGTCGAGGACATTCATTAAAAATTAGTACGGCATGACACGTTTTATCCGCTAACTTTACGATTTCTGGTGCTTTTAGAATCTCAGTTATATGTATATATTCTAATTTTGCCTGATAATTGCGAATGAATTAAGATTATCTGCGTTTATTACGAACAATTAAAATAGTTATAGAATCATATGAGAAAAAATAGAACCTTTTTACAAATTAATTTTAAAAATAGAAAAATAATTTATCTATCAAAGATTTATTCCCCATCCATTATCCACGAATCAGTAAAAGTCTGTATATGCATATGCTATGAAACAGACTCATTTAAGTTATCTAGAATTTGGCACGAGATGCTTCATAAATTTACAAGTAAGATAATATAAACCACGTTCACAGATGTTAATTTTTATTAAAACATTTGCTGCCGTGATACCTGATACTTCATAATGTTTGTTTATCAAGTACACATTTCAAATTTCTGCGAAAATTATTTATCATTACTGATCTTAAGAATTTCACCGTTTTTGTGTACGAAACTAGTTGGTCTGTTTATTAAAGAGGTTTCTAAGGCATTTTCTTCAATGTAATTATTTTTAGCATATTTATTCTGTATTTTAAAATAGTTGTTCCAAATTTTACATACGCATAATGTTTACCATGTGCACTGTTGATAAGTGTGAAAGAAAAAACTGCCCTGGCGTTCTGGGAATTTTTTTTTTTTTTTTTTTTTTTTAATCTGTGATAATTTTGAAAAAGTTTTTTTTTTTTCAGTATATTTTAAACAATTGAACATCAACAAAATATTTATTATTAAGGTTAAAAGTATTTCTATTTATTCTAAAAAAGACATTATCTTATTTAAGATTGCCCTTCCCTAAATTTAAAAGCCTACTGCAAAGTATAATAAATTTTGGTCCGTTAAATGTACACATGCATAACACAAAATCAAAAGAAAAAAGCCTGTTAAATTTACAATGCATAACATAAAATGTCTCTGCAAATTATTAGTTTAAGCCTATTATAAGCTTACCCTCTTTTAATTTAATAAATCTATTGTAAAGTATAGTAAATTTTGGTCCGTTAAATTTACAAATGTATAACACAAAATCAAAAGAAAAAAGACTTAAATTTATAATGCATAACATAAAATGTCTCTGCAA